>CM019064.1:70083182-70452664 GCA_009667805.1 Leptobrachium leishanense | reverse complement strand
ATCGCTACCAGAAAAATCTAGCGCAAGTCGCTAAAAGGTAACACCAAACGACCCACCAAAAGATCACCTTGTCCGCGGGAGTTTGTTTACAAGGTCGTTTAGCGCACACTAGAGAAACGCTAAGACCCGGGCTGAGATCCAGCGCTAATGCGGTTGTGTACAGGATAGAATTTTTTTTCCCAGTACAGAGTGCCGGGCCATACCTATCTTCTGCCCTCACAAGCTTGTATAAGTTGGAACACATCCAGCAAATAGCCCTCACACCCCTGCATTATTAAAATCCTCCAAGGTGGCTGTATCCATGTTTATATGCACACATATATTAATTAAGGCTGATGGGCATTGCATGATAAATGCCACCCGACAGCATGTAGAATCATTAGACTGCGTTTAATAGATCCAAAAGGAAGGTCAGGTGAGCGACAATAATTTCCCTGCTGCAGCATATAAATAATACATGTTTCAGGGCAAGACGTATTCACGTGTCCCTTTAAACATTGTCCACACGGTCACCCTAATAATCAACCGCTTACATACTATGAATAACCCCAGCATAAAATGTTTAAAATTAGCCAATATATTAGATTTAGGATATACAGTCAGGTCCAGAAATATTGGGACATCGACACAATTGTAACATCTTTGGCTCTATACACCACCACAATGGAGTTGGAATGAAACAAACACAATGTGCTTTAACTGCAGACTGTCAGCTTTAATTTGAGGGTATGTACATCCAACTCAGGTGAACGGTGTAGGACTTACAGCAGAATGCAGATGTGCCTCCCACTTGTTAAGGGACCAAAAGTAATGGGACAATTGGCTTCTCAGCTGTTCCATGGCCAGGTGTGGGATATTCCCTCATTACCCCAATTACAGTGTGCAGATAAAAGGCCCAGAATTCATTTCAAGTGTGCTATTTGCATTTGGAATCTGTTGCTGTCAACTCTCAAGATGAGATACAAAGAGCTGTCACTATCAGTGAAGCAAGCCATCATTAGGCCGAAGAAACAAAACAAACCCATCAGAGAGATAGCAAGAACATTAGGCGTAGCCAAAACAACTGTTTGGAACATTCTCAAAAAGAAGGAACGCACCGGTGAGCTCAGCAACACCAAAAGACCCGGGAGACCACGGAAAACAACTGTGGTGGATGACCGAAGAATTCTTTCCCTGGTGAAGAAAACACCCTTCACAACAGTTGGCCAGATCAAGAACACTCTCCAGGAGGTAGGTGTAAGTGTGTCAAAGTCAACAATTAAGAGAAGACTTCACCAGAGTGAATACAGAGGGTTCACCACAAGATGTAAACCATTGGTGAGCCTCAAAAACAGGAAGGCCAGATTAGAGTTTGCCAAACAACAAACAACACCTAACAAAGCCTTCACAGTTCTGGAACAAGATCCTATGGACAGATGAGACCAAGATCAACTTCTACCAGAGTGATGGGAAGAGTATGGAGAAGGAAAGGAACTGCTCATGATCCTAAGCATACCACCTCATCAGTGAAGCATGGTGGTGGTAGTGTCATGGCGTGGGCATGTATGGCTGCCAATGGAACTGGTTCTCTTGTATTTATTGATGATGTGACTGCTGACAAAAGCAGCAGGATGAATTCTGAAGTGTTTTGGGCAATATTATCTGCTCACATTCAGCCAAATGCTGCAGAACTCATTGGACGGTGCTTCACAGTGCAGATGGACAATGACCAAAAGCATACTGCAAAAGCAACCAAAGAGTTTTTGAAGGGACAGAAGTGGAATGTTATGCAATGGTCAAGTCAATCACCTGACCTGAATCCCATTGAGCATGCATTTCACTTGCTGAAGACAAAACTGAAGGGAAAATGCCCCAAGAACAAGCAGGAACTGAAGACAGTTGCAGTAGAGGCCTGGCAGAGCATCACCAGGGATGAAACCCAGCGTCTGGTGATGTCTATGCGTTCCAGACCTCAGGCTGTGATTGACTGCAAAGGATATGCAACCGAATATTAAGAAGGGAAAGTTTGATTTATGATTATTATTCTGTCACATTACTTTTGGTCCCTTAACAAGTGGGAGGCGCATCTGCAAACTTCTGTAAGTCCTACACCGTTCACCTGAGTTGGATGTACATACCCTCAAATTAAAGCTAACAGTCTGCAGTTAAAGCACATTGTGTTTGTTTCATTCCAACTCCATTGCGGTGGTATATAGAGCCAAAGATGTTAGAATTGTGTCGTTGTCCCAATATTTCTGGACCTGACTGTATGTGGATAAAGAAAACATTTGTAATAGAGCCTACTGCACAGCAGCGACATTGCTGACCAGATCCATTACTATGGTGTATGGGGCCAAGAGAGCACCTGTGTTGCATTCCTTTCAATTGCCTGTTAATTGCCTGTTAATTTTGGGCGAGGACCTGGTTTTTGTGGGGGTTTTTTGGAGTTAGCACCAGGGTTGAGCAGTAGGTATAATTTTGCGTTTAGCGTTGCTCCAGAAAGTAGCGCTGGCACCAAGTGATCTGTTAGAGGCAAACCATCTGTTGTTCAGGCGCTAGACTCAATTAACCTGGCGCTAATGCAAAAACATGCTGACACTAACGTTAGCTCAAACCAGGTGATAGGGCCCTCCGTGTTTTTTATGTTCCTTTTTCTTTTTTTTAATCACCTCTCTGGAAAAGTAATATCTCACTTGTGTTTACCGGTAATAGAGACAAGAAGTTGTCTTTTTTATTTATTTTTAGTTCTTTTTATTGGTTCTGAATATTCCATCTTTTTAGCACTTTTTGCAGGCAATGTCACTCTACATACTGTATTTGTGCATTTAATTTATATTTTACAGATTCAATCTGTTGCGTTTCATAAATGGTTCTCAGACCAGCACCTGTCCTGTGCCAGTTTTGAGAAACAATAGTTCTGTCTCTAGGACAAATACGAATATGTTACTTTGTTTATTACATTTTGTAACATAGCATGAATCACTTGGCAGGGATTTTTAACAATGTATAGATACATGTATTTATTTCAAGAATGTGTGTCTGTGTATATACTTTATATGTATGTCTATATAGACTATAGACTCCCAAGCTCAACACTCACAGTCACCACTCCAGATTCTGCACCCTGAAAGACTCCCAAGGTAGCCACGATTCGACCATGATGTCAGTCAAGTCACTCCTCTGCTTCATTTCTGTCGTTTTCATAGTCTGCCTGATTACTTTTCCCTTTAATGCCCTCCCTCCAATTTTGATAGTACGAAAAAGTTGTTGTTCCAGCATGCTTCTGCCTCCCCTCCCAGACTTCCTCCCCTTTGCATCTCATTACCTGCTTGCATACAGAGCCCCTCTGCTAAATCTCTGCCTCTTCCTTCCCCACAGCTCAACACTCACAGTCACCACTCCAGATTCTGCACTCTGCAGTGCCACCCAGTCCTCGGTCCAAACATATTCATTCCCTGTACCCACTTTATTCTAATCAACCTGTGGCTTGCTATTCTCTCTCTAGCCACCAGATCCACACTCCCCAGCTCCCCTTCTGTTTCACTTCCCCCTGTCCTTTAGATTGTAAACTCATGGGATGTCTAGCTGAGCACTTGTGTAAAGTGCTGTATCAGTAGGACAATTATCCTAAGGGCAGGGCCATCTGTTCCTTATGTTTTTTGTATGTCTCATGTCTGCACTCCCCCATTGTACAGCGCTGCGGAATATGCTGGCGCTTTATAAATACAGAATAATAATAATATAGGGGTTATTCAAAGAGATCCGAATTGCTGCCGAAAGGTAACCGAATGCTGAAATTCAGCGTTCGGTTACCTTTTCTGGCCATTCGGCTATCCAGAGAGCAGGCAGTTCGCCAAATGTTGGCGAATTGCCTGCACATACGGTGCGTGTTCGATGGCAGTGAATTCCCTATAGAGAAGCAATGCTTTGTCTATTCAGAGAACAAAAACCAGCAGTGAAAAGTTGCCAAATTGCCCTGCCATTCAGTGGTTTCATTCGTCAGGTTTATTCAGGCGAATCCCATAGGCTTAAATTTTAAAAATATTCCCGTTTAAACTCAATATCTAATAAACTGCTTATTAGAATATTCTGCAGTAAAAAGTCTCTTTATTTATAGATTATTTAGGATCTTTTAAGCATTTTTCGGGATTTCTTTGAAAAAAAATTAAGATTTTTTTTAGAAAACTTTTTTACACAATTTTTAAACGTTTTTTCTTTTTTCTGTCACAGCCCTTTTTATTATCATTCATTTGATATCATATGTAAATTTCAGCTCAGTAGTTTCTTTGCAAACAGCATTTCACTTTTCAAACATTCAAGCAAACTGTTTGGTATTTTTACGCGGTGTCGGCTTTTTCCAGCAGCTGTGATCGGCTCCTGCTCGGTTTTTCCGTCATGTTCAGCGGGGTTAATCCAGATGTTTTTGAGGGTTTTCGGCATGCATACGCCGGGTTTTGCGATGAGTGTTCGGCAGGTTTGCGGCGGCTTTTCCCTGCACTACGACGGCCCTGCGGTGCTTGCTGAATACACCACAGGGTCGCCGAAATGGTATTGCCGAATTGCACCGTATTAAAGAGAACGAAAAGTCACCGAACGTGCGGTGACTTTTCGATTCTCTTTTTAATAACCCTGTATATGTATGAATCAAAATAGTTACTTTTAGATTTGTGGATCAGAGTGGGTTACTCGAGGGAGGGAAAATTTGGTGATTTTGTGCCATTTTTCTTTCTTTTTTGGATCTAACCCTGTAGCTATCCATGTTTGGTTCATTTACAGGTTTAAAATGTAGACTGATCTGTGATTATAGACATGATGTTTTGTTGTGTTTGGAACACTCTCCATGACGGGCATTCCGAGTCTCTGTGATGACACTATAGCAACATGCATTACATTTGGCCGCTTACATCCAGCGCACGGTTCATGGACAGCTCGTTGACGGGATCATTGCATATTGTGTGTGAGTAACCATATCACTAGCACTTTTCGCCATTATTACCCCTTCTTTTAAATTCTAGCTCCCAAATATAGCACTTTTTATGCCTCCTATTCCTCTTACTCTTTAATGAATCACTTTATTTCCCCAAACCTACAGTTTCCTCCCCACCTCACCATTCCCTCTAATGCCTCCACTTCTTGAACTTCCCTCACTCCCTCAGCAGCCAAACATAAGACAGGTCCCCAGGGACGAGACACTGACAAATGTCCACAGACACTCAAAGACAACAGACAGACCCAAATATACCGGTATAAACCAGAAAATACTAGCAAAGACACACCCCAAAAGACATCCACACACACGTACTGACACCCCACATTCACACAAACATTGACTCCCCCATGCCACGCTTTTGCTTTGGGATTGTACTAATGTATGAATCCAAAGGGACACTTACAATGTCTATGTATCCTAGAGAGATGTGTGCACAGGTGATGTGCCTACCTAACCACTTCCTAATGTTGTGTGAAATGGTCCGGTTTGATTCCTTACTTTGATATTTTTTTCGTTGTTCATTATCTGGTTTATGATAAAGCATGAAAATGTCCAGTTAAGGCTTAAAAAAAAGGGAAACAAAAGGGCTGGTACACAACACACAAACGTTCAAGTCATATATTCTACAATACACCTGTCTCCATTTTCTCTGCAGCATTCCACCAAGCCAGCAAGGTATTCTGCCATCAACATGCCTTCCGCCAATTAACGCCACATTTCCCCTGCTTTAAATGTTATTACGGCTTTTTCTGCTCATGTTTTATGTTTACATTTATTTTTTTGTTTGGCTGTTAGCTCGTTTTTCGTTCCTTTGATTCGTCCCATATTGAAAATTTGTTGTGTGCAAGGGCCACTCTTAATCTCAGTGCGTTCTATCTCCATATTTTCTCTGCAGTCACTCCTGCCCAGTTATTGTCTTAATTTTATAGCCCTCCCTACCAGCCGCTTTCAATCCTCCATCTGAATAAAGATCAAACCCAGGCTTTTGGCAACTCATCATGCAGTGTCTGCTATGCTTTTTCTAGTCAAACTCCACACTACCCCCTCCCCTTTTGTTTCACTTACCTTTAGTCCCTTAGATTGTAAACTCACGGGGTGCCAGACTGAGAATTTATATAAAGTGCTGGATTAGAAGGAAGATTATCCTACAGGTACAGCGTCTGTTCCTAATGTTTCATGTTACTGCTCCCACATTGTAAAGCTCTTCGGAATTTGTTTATCTTTTGTTTAAGATAGCCTTATGCCTATCCAATGCTTGCTTAAATTCAATTACTGTTTTGGCCTCAACCACTTCAACTGGAAGGCTGTTCCATGTATCCACCAACCTCTCAGTAAAATAATGCTTCCTGATGTTACTTTTAAACCTTTGCCCCTCTAATCTAAGACTATGTCCTCTTGTTTTGCTACTTTGTTTCCTTTTAAATATACTCCCTTCCTCTACCTTGTGGATTCCCTTTACGTATTTAAATGTTTCTATCATATCTCCTCTGTCTCGTCTTTTTTCCAAGCTGTACATGTTATGATCATTAAGCCTTTCCTGGTAACTTTTCTCCTTCAAGCCGTACACCATTTTAGTAGCCCTTCTCTGAACTCTCTCTAAGATGTCTATATCCTTCTGGAGATACGGTCTCCAGTACTGCACACAGTACTCCAAGTGAGGTCTCACCAGTGCTCTGTACAGTGGCATGAGCACTTCCCTTTTCTTACTGCTAATACCTCTCCTTACACAACCAAGCATTCTGCCAGCATTTCCTGCTGCTCTATTACATTGACTACTTACCCTTAGATCCTCTGAAATAATAACCCCTAAATCCCTTTCCTCAGATGTTGAGGTTAGGACTGTATCAAATATTCTATATTCAGCCCTTGGGTTTTTACGTCCCAGGTGCATTATCTTGCACTTATCCACATTAAAACTCAATTGCCACAGCTATATAAATTACTGTAACTATACAAATAATGATTTTTATATTGTCAAATTTTAGATGGATCCAGGCTGCGCTTACAGGGTGAAAACAGTAACAGCCCTTGTCATAGGAATGGATCCATACCAGTGATTGCATCTTGCTGAGAATACCAGCTTTGGCTACAAATCTAATGTCTTACTGTTGTTCTGCCTGGGTGTGCGGCTGCTTACAGGTGACTAGCATTGCCCATCAACTCCATTATAGGAACACACAACCGCTTGAGCCTGGCACCTGAGCACTGAGTTTCTTTCATATGTCTCTCTCTTAGGTGTCCTGGCGCTGCAGTGTATCCCAAGATTCCCTACGTTTCCACGATCTCCAGCGTCCTGTTTTTTCCGATGTTCCTGGGTCTCCTGGGTTCTCAGCACTCTTTGTTTCCTGATGGTCCAGTATTTCCAGAGTTCTCCAGAACCCGGTGTTTCCTGCTGTTCCAGTGTATCCCAAGTTTTCCAGCACCGTTTCCTGATGTTCCAGTCTTTCCGGAGTTCTGCAAACACGCTGTGTTTCCCGAGTTCTCCTGCATCTTGTTTTCCCTGGCATTCACTGTTTCCCTAGTTCTCCAGCCTGGTACTGCATTTCCCCCCTGTTCTCCAGTGTGGAGCTATGTTTTCCGTAATTGTCCAATGTGGCATCTTTGTTTTTCCCCAGTTGTCCAGCGAAGAGCTGTGTTTTCCCCAGTTGTCCAGCGTGTAGCTTGGATTTCCACATTTCTCCAGTGTGGAGCTTTATTTTTCCCAGCATTGAGCTTTGTTTCTCCCCTGTTGTAAAGCGAGGAACTGTGTTTTCCACAGTTCTCCAGTGTTTCCCCAGTTGTCCAGTGTAGAACTTTGTTTTTCCCCAGTTCTCCAGTGTTTCCCCAGTTGTCCAGCATGGAGCTTTGTTTTTCCTCAGTATTGAGCTTTGTTTCTCCCCTGTTAAGCGAGGAACTTTGTTTTCCCCAGTTCTCCAGTGTTTCCCCAGTTGTGCAGCGTGGAACTTTGTTTTTCCCAGTTCTCCAGTTTGGAGCTTTCTTTTTCCCAGTTCTCCAGTTTGGAGCTTTGATTTTTTTCCCACTTATCCAGCATGGAGCTTTGTGTTTTCCCGTTATCCAGCATGGAGCTTTGTTTTTCCCCAGTTTTCCAATGTTTCCCCAGTTGCCCAGCGTGAAACTTTGGTTTTCCCCAGTTCTCCAGTGCGGAGCTTTGGTTTTCCCCTGTTTTCCAGTATGGAGCTTTGTTTTTCCCAGTTCTCAAGTGTGGAACTTTGGTTTTCCCCAGTTCTCTAGTATTTCCCCTGTTGTCCAGCATGGAGCTTTGTTTTCCCCAGTTGTGCAGCGTGGAGCTTTGTTTTTCCCCAGTTCTTCTGTGTTTCCCCAGTTATCCAGCATGGAGCTTTGGTTTCCCCCTTATCCAGCATGAAGCTTTGTTTTTCCCCAGTTTTCCAATGTTTCCCCAGTTGTCAAGTGTGGAACTTTGGTTTTCCCCAGTTCTCCAGTGCGGAGCTTTGGTTTCCCCCTGTTTTCCAGCATGGAGCTTTGTTTTTCCCAGTTCTCCGGTGTTATCCCAGTTGTGAAGTGTGGAGCTTTGGTTTTCTCCCAGTTCTCTAGTATTTCCCCTGTTGTCCAGCATGGAGCTTTGTTTTCCCCAGTTGTCCAGCGTGGAGCTTTGTTTTTCCCCAGTTCTCCAGTGTGGAGCTTTATTTTCCCTCCTGTTGCCCAGGGTGGAGCTTTGTTTTTCCCCTGTTGTCCAGGATGGAGCTTTGTTTTTCCCCAGTTCTCCAGTGTGGAGCTTTGTTTTTCCCCAGTTCTCCACTGTGGAGCTTTGTTTTTCCCCAGTTCTCCACTGTGGAGCTTTGTTTTCCCCCCTGTTGTCAGGCATTGAGCTTTGTTTTTCCTCCAGTGTTTCCCCAGTTCTCCAGCATGGAGCTTTGTTTTCCCGCTGGTGTCCAGCATGGAGCTGTGCTTTCCCCAGTTCTGAGTTTCCCGAGCATCCTCATTATGCCAGGCTTTTGATAATTGGTTCTCTGACTCCAATTTGTTCTTTGACCAGCTTGTTTTCTGGTATCTTGATGTTAGCCTGCTTGACTTCGTTTACAGTGGACGCTCATCTACAGGCACAATTGGGGCAGCACCCTGCAATTTTGTTTTCTATGCCATGAATAAATAAACTATATAAATCTTTTTTCTATTGTTGTCTGTGTTATTTAACATGTGTCTGATTAATAAAATGTGTTTTAAACATGTTCCCTGCTTATCACCTCTACTCATGCTACTATGTGAAAAAAAAACCTGATCATTAAAGTCTGATCTAAAGCTTCTATGGGGGGTGCTGTAATTTACAGTATTCAACTGTCTAGCAGCCCCTTACTGCAGCAAACAAATCTGGTTAGGAGTTGAGACTTGAATGTAGATCTTATCTGCTTCACACACCGGGTACCTCCCTTAACCCTTTCATGGCAGAGCATGCACAGGTAGATTGTTGTATATTTTGCCTTAGGCTGCGTTCACACAGAGCAACATGAAAATCACGTTTTTCCGCGCACTTGTCATATACATGACAATGAGTGATAATATCGCGGTTATGAGCGATATTGCGCAACACCACTGTATGTCTCTCAATGCATGTTGCAGCGAATCGCGGAAAAAAGGGTCACGTACCAGCGACGAGCTACTAGCGACAATGAGCTGTGAGATGTGAACAAATCTATGGAAATGCATTGGTGAAGCTACATATTGAACGAAAATATGAACAATATTGCTGCAAAAATCGCTGCGTGTGAACAGGGTCTTAATGTGCTCAATAGCAATACTAAAACAGGGGTTGTCTTTTCTTTCATACACTGATGGTTTGTATCAGAGACTTATTTAGGGTGAAATTGGGTAGGATTGGGGTTTATTCTTAGTAAATAACAGAATCACTGCAAACCACAGGCTCTTACCTCAATCTTATTTTCTTTTGGACATCTTCGGCATTTTAGATCTCAATCCTAGTGATAACCTCTAGATGTCAACTGTGTGGGGTTTGTTATGGCATGTGTGGCATGTTGCGCTATATTCCTGGATGTAACCCTATTCCAAAGCCCTTTTGATCCAGATGAGTGCTATTCTAAAAGCAGTGTTGTTGTGATTGTGCTGCCACCTAATGGTCACTTCCAGCACATGTTGTGATCAACATAAGAGGAGGTACATTTCCTGAAACTCTAAATTAATTTTAGAGGAAAGAAATCAACATGTGATTTACAAGACAAGTGTATTGGTGTAAGAAAACAGGACCTATAGAAGGAAATACAAGGAACAGTAGCCAGAGTTAAAGACAGCAAAATCACAGGATAAAGAAAAAAGCTCAATTCAGTTTAGTTTAGGCTAGGGTCAGACGAACGCATTTTTCGCATCGTCCGTAAAAAAGTGCGTCCGAACGCATTGACGTATTTTTTCACGGAAGACACGAAAGCGGTCATACGATGCGCATTTTCGTGCGTGATTTTTTTTAGGGATCTTCAATAAAACGAGAAATATGAGTTATGGACGTTATGTAGGCCGGACATGAGCAGCGTCTGACGTCTCCTAATCACGCACACACGCCGCTATGCGGGCGCAGCGCACTCTGTACGTCAGTACTAGCGGTTCGACGTTCTCGAAAAAATGCGTTCATTTGCCGCTTGCGTTGCACGGCCGAACTTTCGTGCAGCCGTACTTCTTATATTGGCCATCATTGGACGTCATTTGCTGCTACTACGGCCGTGATAAAGTGCGGCTGCACGCGCGTTCGTCTGACCCCAGCCTTAGAGTTTAAGCTTCACAAGAATCCTATAAAAGAAATTTAGAGGGATTCCTGCTTGGTGCAGGTATGAGGGACAAAACATAATCAGGCTTGTTGGACGTAAACAGAGGGCGGCAGAATTACAAAAACAACAAGAGAAGGTATGGACAATTAAGGAAACATAAGTAATTTCAATGAATATATACAGTATCAGGATGAAGGTTTCTATTTCATTTATTTGTCTGATTTTCAACTTAAATTTCTGTGTCTAAAGGGCTTTCTTTTTGTCCCATTCCTAAAACTAATCATGTTGATTTGGATGTAGAATGTCAGGGCCCGATCACCTGGCCATTCACTCAATAGAGAATTCACCATATTCTCAGCGAAATTGATTCTCCAAATTGTGACAAATAGCAAAGGATCTAAAGATGAATAGACCCTTTGGACTCTAACTTCGATAATAAGACCTAATATGCCATTAAAGCAGGGAAATACAATAAAAATAATAAACAGGGTGGTATGTAGCCTACCCATTAACCCCGAAAATGTCTTAGCGTTTCTCTAGTGTGCGCTAAACGACCTTGTAAACAAACTCCCGCGGACAAGGTGATCTTTTGGTGGGTCGTTTGGTGTTACCTTTTAGCGACTTGCGCTAGATTTTTCTGGTAGCGATACCGTTTTAGCTCACTCCAGGTGATGGGGCCCTTCACGTTTTCTCTTGATTACTGGCATTTTATGTGTTAATGGATAGGCTACATGCCTCACAGTGTGTTCATTTCATGTTTTCCTTTGATTAATTGCATTTTCGGGGTTAAGCCTACTGCAACAGCAGCGACATTGCTGACCAGATCCATTACTATGGTGTATGGGGCCAAGAGAGCACCTGTGTTGCATTCCTTTCATTTGCCTGTTAATTTTGGGCGAGGACCTGGTTTTTGTGGGGCGTTTTTGGAGTTAGCACCAGGGTTGAGCAGTAGGTATAATTTTGCGTTTAGCCTTGCTCCAGAAAGTAGCGCTGGCACCAAGTGATCTGTTAGCTACAAAAGCACAAGAGATCTGTAGCGCTGCCCATGTCAAGTAAAGGACGCAGGAAGTACAGTAAGCTTGCCATACAAATCGCTATTAGCGTATTAATGACGCGCCAAGTGATTTTTTCCTGTTTTTAATGAGAGGCAAACCATCTGTTGTTCAGGCGCTAGACTCAATTAACCTGGCGCTAATGCAAAAACATGCTGACACTAACGTTAGCTCAAACCAGGTGATAGGGCCCTCCGTGTTTTTTATGTTCCTTTTTCTTTTTTTTAATCACCTCTCTGGAAAAGTAATATCTCACTTGTGTTTACCGGTAATAGAGACAAGAAGTTGTCTTTTTTATTTATTTTTAGTTCTTTTTATTGGTTCTGAATATTCCATCTTTTTAGCACTTTTTGCAGGCAATGTCACTCTACATACTGTATTTGTGCATTTAATTTATATTTTACAGATTCAATCTGTTGCGTTTCATAAATGGTTCTCAGACCAGCACCTGTCCTGTGCCAGTTTTGAGAAACAATAGTTCTGTCTCTAGGACAAATACGAATATGTTACTTTGTTTATTACATTTTGTAACATAGCATGAATCACTTGGCAGGGATTTTTAACAATGTATAGATACATGTATTTATTTCAAGAATGTGTGTCTGTGTATATACTTTATATGTATGTCTATATAGACTATAGACTCCCAAGCTCAACACTCACAGTCACCACTCCAGATTCTGCACCCTGAAAGACTCCCAAGGTAGCCACGATTCGACCATGATGTCAGTCAAGTCACTCCTCTGCTTCATTTCTGTCGTTTTCATAGTCTGCCTGATTACTTTTCCCTTTAATGCCTTCCCTCCAATTTTGATAGTACGAAAAAGTTGTTGTTCCACCATGCTTCTGCCTCCCCTCCCAGACTTCCTCCCCTTTGCATCTCATTACCTGCTTGCATACAGAGCCCCTCTGCTAAATCTCTGCCTCTTCCTTCCCCACAGCTCAACACTCACAGTCACCACTCCAGATTCTGCACTCTGCAGTGCCACCCAGTCCTCGGTCCAAACATATTCATTCCCTGTACCCACTTTATTCTAATCAACCTGTGGCTTGCTATTCTCTCTCTAGCCACCAGATCCACACTCCCCAGCTCCCCTTCTGTTTCACTTACCCCTGTCCTTTAGATTGTAAGCTCATGGGATGTCTAGCTGAGCACTTGTGTAAAGTGCTGTATCAGTAGGACAATTATCCTAAGGGCAGGGCCATCTGTTCCTTATGTTTTTTGTATGTCTCATGTCTGCACTCCCCCATTGTACAGCGCTGCGGAATATGCTGGCGCTTTATAAATACAGAATAATAATAATATAGGGGTTATTCAAAGAGATCCGAATTGCTGCCGAAAGGTAACCGAATGCTGAAATTCAGCGTTCGGTTACCTTTCCTGGCCATTCGGCTATCCAGAGAGCAGGCAGTTCGCCAAATGTTGGCGAATTGCCTGCACATACGGTGCGTGTTCGATGGCAGTGAAATCCCCATAGAGAAACAATGCTTTGTCTATTCAGAGAACAAAAACCAGCAGTGAAAAGTTGCCAAATTGCCCTGCCATTCAGTGGTTTCATTCGTCAGGTTTATTCAGGCGAATCCCATAGGCTTAAATTTTAAAAATATTCCCGTTTAAACTCAATATCTAATAAACTGCTTATTAGAATATTCTGCAGTAAAAAGTCTCTTTATTTATAGATTATTTAGGATCTTTTAAGCATTTTTCGGGATTTCTTTGAAAAAAAATTAAGATTTTTTTTAGAAAACTTTTTTACACAATTTTTAAACGTTTTTTCTTTTTTCTGTCACAGCCCTTTTTATTATCATTCATTTGATATCATATGTAAATTTCAGCTCAGTAGTTTCTTTGCAAACAGCATTTCACTTTTCAAACATTCAAGCAAACTGTTTGGTATTTTTACGCGGTGTCGGCTTTTTCCAGCAGCTGTGATCGGCTCCTGCTCGGGTTTTTCCGTCATGTTCAGCGGGGTTAATCCAGATGTTTTTGAGGGTTTTCGGCATGCATACGCCGGGTTTTGCGATGAGTGTTCGGCAGGTTTGCGGCGGCTTTTCCCTGCACTACGACGGCCCTGCGGTGCTTGCTGAATACACCACAGGGTCGCCGAAATGGTATTGCCGAATTGCACCGTATTAAAGAGAACGAAAAGTCACCGAACGTGCGGTGACTTTTCGATTCTCTTTTTAATAACCCTGTATATGTATGAATCACAATAGTTACTTTTAGATTTGTGGATCAGAGTGGGTTACTCGAGGGAGGGAAAATTTGGTAATTTTGTGCCATTTTTCTTTCTTTTTTGGATCTAACCCTGTAGCTATCCATGTTTGGTTCATTTACAGGTTTAAAATGTAGACTGATCTGTGATTATAGACATGATGTTTTGTTTTTGATGTGCTGTGTGATGTTTTGTTGTGTTTGGAACACTCTCCATGACGGGCATTCCGAGTCTCTGTGATGACACTATAGCAACATGCATTACATTTGGCCGCTTACATCCAGCGCACGGTTCATGGACAGCTCATTGATGGGATCATTGCATATTGTGTGTGAGTAACCATATCACTAGCACTTTTCGCCATTATTACCCCTTCTTTTAAATTCTAGCTCCCAAATATAGCACTTTTTATGCCTCCTATTCCTCTTACTCTTTAATGAATCACTTTATTTCCCCAAACCTACAGTTTCCTCCCCACCTCACCATTCCCTCTAATGCCTCCACTTCTTGAACTTCCCTCACTCCCTCAGCAGCCAAACATAAGACAGGTCCCCAGGGACGAGACACTGACAAATGTCCACAGACACTCAAAGACAACAGACAGACCCAAATATACCGGTATAAACCAGAAAATACTAGCAAAGACACACCCCAAAAGACATCCACACACACGTACTGACACCCCACATTCACACAAACATTGACTCCCCCATGCCACGCTTTTGCTTTGGGATTGTACTAATGTATGAATCCAAAGGGACACTTACAATGTCTATGTATCCTAGAGAGATGTGTGCACAGGTGATGTGCCTACCTAACCACTTCCTAATGTTGTGTGAAATGGTCCGGTTTGATTCCTTACTTTGATATTTTTTCGTTGTTCATTATCTGGTTTATGATAAAGCATGAAAATGTCCAGTTAAGGCTTAAAAAAAAGGGAAACAAAAGGGCTGGTACACAACACACAAACGTTCAAGTCATATATTCTACAATACACCTGTCTCCATTTTCTCTGCAGCATTCCACCAAGCCAGCAAGGTATTCTGCCATCAACATGCCTTCCGCCAATTAACGCCACATTTCCCCTGCTTTAAATGTTATTACGGCTTTTTCTGCTCATGTTTTATGTTTACATTTATTTTTTTGTTTGGCTGTTAGCTCGTTTTTCGTTCCTTTGATTCGTCCCATATTGAAAATTTGTTGTGTGCAAGGGCCACTCTTAATCTCAGTGCGTTCTATCTCCATATTTTCTCTGCAGTCACTCCTGCCCAGTTATTGTCTTAATTTTATAGCCCTCCCTACCAGCCGCTTTCAATCCTCCATCTGAATAAAGATCAAACCCAGGCTTTTGGCAACTCATCATGCAGTGTCTGCTATGCTTTTTCTAGTCAAACTCCACACTACCCCCTCCCCTTTTGTTTCACTTACCTTTAGTCCCTTAGATTGTAAACTCACGGGGTGCCAGACTGAGAATTGATATAAAGTGCTGGATTAGAAGGAAGATTATCCTACAGGTACAGCGTCTGTTCCTAATGTTTCATGTTACTGCTCCCACATTGTAAAGCTCTTCGGAATTTGTTTATCTTTTGTTTAAGATAGCCTTATGCCTATCCCATGCTTGCTTAAATTCAATTACTGTTTTGGCCTCAACCACTTCAACTGGAAGGCTGTTCCATGTATCCACCACCCTCTCAGTAAAATAATGCTTCCTGATGTTACTTTTAAACCTTTGCCCCTCTAATCTAAGACTATGTCCTCTTGTTTTGCTACTTTGTTTCCTTTTAAATATACTCCCTTCCTCTACCTTGTGGATTCCCTTTACGTATTTAAATGTTTCTATCATATCTCCTCTGTCTCGTCTTTTTTCCAAGCTGTACATGTTAAGATCATTAAGCCTTTCCTGGTAACTTTTCTCCTTCAAGCCGTACACCATTTTAGTAGCCCTTCTCTGAACTCTCTCTAAGATGTCTATATATCCTTCTGGAGATACGGTCTCCAGTACTGCACACAGTACTCCAAGTGAGGTCTCACCAGTGCTCTGTACAGTGGCATGAGCACTTCCCTTTTCTTACTGCTAATACCTCTCCTTACACAACCAAGCATCTGCCAGCATTTCCTGCTGCTCTATTACATTGACTACTTACCCTTAGATCCTCTGAAATAATAACCCCTAAATCCCTTTCCTCAGATGTTGAGGTTAGGACTGTATCAAATATTCTATATTCAGCCCTTGGGTTTTTACGTCCCAGGTGCATTATCTTGCACTTATCCACATTAAAACTCAATTGCCACAGCTATATAAATTACTGTAACTATACAAATAATGATTTTTATATTGTCAAATTTTAGATGGATCCAGGCTGCGCTTACAGGGTGAAAACAGTAACAGCCCTTGTCATAGGAATGGATCCATACCAGTGATTGCATCTTGCTGAGAATACCAGCTTTGGCTACAAATCTAATGTCTTACTGTTGTTCTGCCTGGGTGTGCGGCTGCTTACAGGTGACTAGCATTGCCCATCAACTCCATTATAGGAACACACAACCGCTTGAGCCTGGCACCTGAGCACTGAGTTTCTTTCATATGTCTCTCTCTTAGGTGTCCTGGCGCTGCAGTGTATCCCAAGATTCCCTACGTTTCCACGATCTCCAGTGTCCTGTTTTTTCCGATGTTCCTGGGTCTCCTGGGTTCTCAGCACTCTTTGTTTCCTGATGGTCCAGTATTTCCAGAGTTCTCCAGAACCCGGTGTTTCCTGCTGTTCCAGCGTATCCCAAGTTTTCCAGCACCGTTTCCTGATGTTCCAGTCTTTCCGGAGTTCTGCAAACACGCTGTGTTTCCCGAGTTCTCCTGCATCTTGTTTTCCCTGGCATTCACTGTTTCCCTAGTTCTCCAGCCTGGTACTGCATTTCCCCCCCTGTTGTCCAGTGTGGAGCTATGTTTTCCGTAATTGTCCAATGTGGCATCTTTGTTTTTCCCCAGTTGTCCAGGAAGAGCTGTGTTTTCCCCAGTTGTCCAGCGTGTAGCTTGGATTTCCACATTTCTCCAGTGTGGAGCTTTATTTTTCCCAGCATTGAGCTTTGTTTCTCCCCTGTTGTAAAGCGAGGAACTGTGTTTTCCACAGTTCTCCAGTGTTTCCCCAGTTGTCCAGTGTAGAACTTTGTTTTCCCCAGTTCTCCAGTATTTCCCCAGTTGTCCAGCATGGAGCTTTGTTTTTCCTCAGTATTGAGCTTTGTTTCTCCCCTGTTAAGCGAGGAACTTTGTTTTCCCCAGTTCTCCAGTGTTTCCCCAGTTGTGCAGCGTGGAACTTTGTTTTTCCCCAGTTCTCCAGTTTGGAGCTTTCTTTTTCCCCAGTTCTCCAGTTTGGAGCTTTGATTTTTTTCCCACTTATCCAGCATGGAGCTTTGTGTTTTCCCGTTATCCAGCATGGAGCTTTGTTTTTCCCCAGTTTTCCAATGTTTCCCCAGTTGCCCAGCGTGAAACTTTGGTTTTCCCCAGTTCTCCAGTGCGGAGCTTTGGTTTTCCCCTGTTTTCCAGTATGGAGCTTTGTTTTTCCCAGTTCTCAAGTGTGGAACTTTGGTTTTCCCCAGTTCTCTAGTATTTCCCCTGTTGTCCAGCATGGAGCTTTGTTTTCCCCAGTTGTGCAGCGTGGAGCTTTGTTTTTCCCCAGTTCTTCTGTGTTTCCCCAGTTATCCAGCATGGAGCTTTGGTTTCCCCCTTATCCAGCATGAAGCTTTGTTTTTCCCCAGTTTTCCAATGTTTCCCCAGTTGTCAAGTGTGGAACTTTGGTTTTCCCCAGTTCTCCAGTGCGGAGCTTTGGTTTCCCCCTGTTTTCCAGCATGGAGCTTTGTTTTTCCCAGTTCTCCGGTGTTATCCCAGTTGTGAAGTGTGGAGCTTTGGTTTTCTCCCAGTTCTCTAGTATTTCCCCTGTTGTCCAGCATGGAGCTTTGTTTTCCCCAGTTGTCCAGCGTGGAGCTTTGTTTTTCCCCAGTTCTCAAGTGTGGAGCTTTATTTTCCCTCCTGTTGCCCAGGATGGAGCTTTGTTTTTCCCCTGTTGTCCAGGGTGGAGCTTTGTTTTTCCCCAGTTCTCCAGTGTGGAGCTTTGTTTTTCCCCAGTTCTCCACTGTGGAGCTTTGTTTTTCCCCAGTTCTCCACTGTGGAGCTTTGTTTTTCCCCCCTGTTGTCAGGCATTGAGCTTTGTTTTTCCTCCAGTGTTTCCCCAGTTCTCCAGCATGGAGCTTTGTTTTCCCGCTGGTGTCCAGCATGGAGCTGTGCTTTCCCCAGTTCTGAGTTTCCCGAGCATCCTCATTATGCCAGGCTTTTGATAATTGGTTCTCTGACTCCAATTTGTTCTTTGACCAGCTTGTTTTCTGGTATCTTGATGTTAGCCTGCTTGACTTCGTTTACAGTGGACGCTCATCTACAGGCACAATTGGGGCAGCACCCTGCAATTTTGTTTTCTATGCCATGAATAAATAAACTATATAAATCTTTTTTCTATTGTTGTCTGTGTTATTTAACATGTGTCTGATTAATAAAATGTGTTTTAAACATGTTCCCTGCTTATCACCTCTACTCATGCTATTATGTGAAAAAAAAACTGATCATTAAAGTCTGATCTAAAGCTTCTATGGGGGGTGCTGTAATTTACAGTATTCAACTGTCTAGCAGCCCCTTACTGCAGCAAACAAATCTGGTTAGGAGTTGAGACTTGAATGTAGATCTTATCTGCTTCACACACCGGGTACCTCCCTTAACCCTTTCATGGCAGAGCATGCACAGGTAGATTGTTGTATATTTTGCCTTAGGCTGCGTTCACACAGAGCAACATGAAAATCACGTTTTTCCGCGCACTTGTCATATACGTGACAATGAGTGATAATATCGCGGTTATGAGCGATATTGCGCAACACCACTGTATGTCTCTCAATGCATGTTGCAGCGAATCGCGGAAAAAAGGGTCACGTACCAGCGACGAGCTACTAGCGACAATGAGCTGTGAGATGTGAACAAATCTATGGAAATGCATTGGTGAAGCTACATATTGAACGAAAATATGAACAATATTGCTGCAAAAATCGCTGCGTGTGAACAGGGTCTTAATGTGCTCAATAGCAATACTAAAACAGGGGTTGTCTTTTCTTTCATACACTGATGGTTTGTATCAGAGACTTATTTAGGGTGAAATTGGGTAGGATTGGGGTTTATTCTTAGTAAATAACAGAATCACTGCAAACCACAGGCTCTTACCTCAATCTTATTTTCTTTTGGACATCTTCGGCATTTTAGATCTCAATCCTAGTGATAACCTCTAGATGTCAACTGTGTGGGGTTTGTTATGGCATGTGTGGCATGTTGCGCTATATTCCTGGATGTAACCCTATTCCAAAGCCCTTTTGATCCAGATGAGTGCTATTCTAAAAGCAGTGTTGTTGTGATTGTGCTGCCACCTAATGGTCACTTCCAGCACATGTTGTGATCAACATAAGAGGAGGTACATTTCCTGAAACTCTAAATTAATTTTAGAGGAAAGAAATCAACATGTGATTTACAAGACAAGTGTATTGGTGTAAGAAAACAGGACCTATAGAAGGAAATACAAGGAACAGTAGCCAGAGTTAAAGACAGCAAAATCACAGGATAAAGAAAAAAGCTCAATTCAGTTTAGTTTAGGCTAGGGTCAGACGAACGCATTTTTCGCATCGTCCGTAAAAAAGTGCGTCCGAACGCATTGATGTATTTTTTCACGGAAGACACGAAAGCGGTCATACGATGCGCATTTTCGTGCGTGATTTTTTTTTAGGGATCTTCAATAAAACGAGAAATATGAGTAACCAAATCAATTTGGACGTTATGTAGGCCGGACATGAGCAGCGTCTGACGTCTCCTAATCACGCACACACGCCGCTATGCAGGTGCAGCGCACTCTGTACGTCAGTACTAGCGGTTCGACGTTCTCGAAAAAATTCGTTCATTTGCCGCTTGCGTTGCACGGCCGAACTTTCGTGCAGCCGTACATCTTATATTGGCCATCATTGGACGTCATTTGCTGCTACTACGGCCGTGATAAAGTGCGGCTGCACGCGCGTTCGTCTGACCCCAGCCTTAGAGTTTAAGCTTCACAAGAATCCTATAAAAGAAATTTAGAGGGATTCCTGCTTGGTGCAGGTATGAGGGACAAAACATAATCAGGCTTGTTGGACGTAAACAGAGGGCGGCAGAATTACAAAAACAACAAGAGAAGGTATGGACAATTAAGGAAACATAAGTAATTTCAATGAATATATACAGTATCAGGATGAAGGTTTCTATTTCATTTATTTGTCTGATTTTCAACTTAAATTTCTGTGTCTAAAGGGCTTTCTTTTTGTCCCATTCCTAAAACTAATCATGTTGATTTGGATGTAGAATGTCAGGGCCCGATCACCTGGCCATTCACTCAATAGAGAATTCACCATATTCTCAGCGAAATTGATTCTCCAAATTGTGACAAATAGCAAAGGATCTAAAGATGAATAGACCCTTTGGACTCTAACTTCGATAATAAGACCTAATATGCCATTAAAGCAGGGAAATACAATAAAAATAATAAACAGGGTGGTATGTAGCCTACCCATTAACCCCGAAAATGTCTTAGCGTTTCTCTAGTGTGCGCTAAACGACCTTGTAAACAAACTCCCGCGGACAAGGTGATCTTTTGGTGGGTCGTTTGGTGTTACCTTTTAGCGACTTGCGCTAGATTTTTCTGGTAGCGATACCGTTTTAGCTCACTCCAGGTGATGGGGCCCTTCACGTTTTCTCTTGATTACTGGCATTTTATGTGTTAATGGATAGGCTACATGCCTCACAGTGTGTTCATTTCATGTTTTCCTTTGATTAATTGCATTTTCGGGGTTAAGCCTACTGCAACAGCAGCGACATTGCTGACCAGATCCATTACTATGGTGTATGGGGCCAAGAGAGCACCTGTGTTGCATTCCTTTCATTTGCCTGTTAATTTTGGGCGAGGACCTGGTTTTTGTGGGGCGTTTTTGGAGTTAGCACCAGGGTTGAGCAGTAGGTATAATTTTGCGTTTAGCCTTGCTCCAGAAAGTAGCGCTGGCACCAAGTGATCTGTTAGCTACAAAAGCACAAGAGATCTGTAGCGCTGCCCATGTCAAGTAAAGGACGCAGGAAGTACAGTAAGCTTGCCATACAAATCGCTATTAGCGTATTAATGACGCGCCAAGTGATTTTTTCCTGTTTTTAATGAGAGGCAAACCATCTGTTGTTCAGGCGCTAGACTCAATTAACCTGGCGCTAATGCAAAAACATGCTGACACTAACGTTAGCTCAAACCAGGTGATAGGGCCCTCCGTGTTTTTTATGTTCCTTTTTCTTTTTTTTAATCACCTCTCTGGAAAAGTAATATCTCACTTGTGTTTACCGGTAATAGAGACAAGAAGTTGTCTTTTTTATTTTATTTTTAGTTCTTTTTATTGGTTCTGAATATTCCATCTTTTTAGCACTTTTTGCAGGCAATGTCACTCTACATACTGTATTTGTGCATTTAATTTATATTTTACAGATTCAATCTGTTGCGTTTCATAAATGGTTCTCAGACCAGCACCTGTCCTGTGCCAGTTTTGAGAAACAATAGTTCTGTCTCTAGGACAAATACGAATATGTTACTTTGTTTATTACATTTTGTAACATAGCATGAATCACTTGGCAGGGATTTTTAACAATGTATAGATACATGTATTTATTTCAAGAATGTGTGTCTGTGTACATACTTTATATGTATGTCTATATAGACTATAGACTCCCAAGCTCAACACTCACAGTCACCACTCCAGATTCTGCACCCTGAAAGACTCCCAAGGTAGCCACGATTCGACCATGATGTCAGTCAAGTCACTCCTCTGCTTCATTTCTGTCGTTTTCATAGTCTGCCTGATTACTTTTCCCTTTAATGCCCTCCCTCCAATTTTGATAGTACGAAAAAGTTGTTGTTCCACCATGCTTCTGCCTCCCCTCCCAGACTTCCTCCCCTTTGCATCTCATTACCTGCTTGCATACAGAGCCCCTCTGCTAAATCTCTGCCTCTTCCTTCCCCACAGCTCAACACTCACAGTCACCACTCCAGATTCTGCACTCTGCAGTGCCACCCAGTCCTCGGTCCAAACATATTCATTCCCTGTACCCACTTTATTCTAATCAACCTGTGGCTTGCTATTCTCTCTCTAGCCACCAGATCCACACTCCCCAGCTCCCCTTCTGTTTCACTTACCCCTGTCCTTTAGATTGTAAGCTCATGGGATGTCTAGCTGAGCACTTGTGTAAAGTGCTGTATCAGTAGGACAATTATCCTAAGGGCAGGGCCATCTGTTCCTTATGTTTTTTGTATGTCTCATGTCTGCACTCCCCCATTGTACAGCGCTGCGGAATATGCTGGCGCTTTATAAATACAGAATAATAATAATATAGGGGTTATTCAAAGAGATCCGAATTGCTGCCGAAAGGTAACCGAATGCTGAAATTCAGCGTTCGGTTACCTTTTCCTGGCCATTCGGCTATCCAGAGAGCAGGCAGTTCGCCAAATGTTGGCGAATTGCCTGCACATACGGTGCGTGTTCGATGGCAGTGAAATCCCCATAGAGAAACAATGCTTTGTCTATTCAGAGAACAAAAACCAGCAGTGAAAAGTTGCCAAATTGCCCTGCCATTCAGTGGTTTCATTCGTCAGGTTTATTCAGGCGAATCCCATAGGCTTAAATTTTAAAAATATTCCCGTTTAAACTCAATATCTAATAAACTGCTTATTAGAATATTCTGCAGTAAAAAGTCTCTTTATTTATAGATTATTTAGGATCTTTTAAGCATTTTTCGGGATTTCTTTGAAAAAAAATTAAGATTTTTTTTAGAAAACTTTTTTAAACATTTTTTTAAACGTTTTTTCTTTTTTCTGTCACAGCCCTTTTTATTATCATTCATTTGATATCATATGTAAATTTCAGCTCAGTAGTTTCTTTGCAAACAGCGTTTCACTTTTCAAACATTCAAGCAAACTGTTTGGTATTTTTACGCGGTGTCGGCTTTTTCCAGCAGCTGTGATCGGCTCCTGCTCGGGTTTTTCGTCATGTTCAGCGGGGTTAATCCAGATGTTTTTGAGGGTTTTCGGCATGCATACGCCGGGTTTTGCGATGAGTGTTCGGCAGGTTTGCGGCGGCTTTTCCCTGCACTACGACGGCCCTGCGGTGCTTGCTGAATACACCACAGGGTCGCCGAAATGGTATTGCCGAATTGCACCGTATTAAAGAGAACGAAAAGTCACCGAACGTGCGGTGACTTTTCGATTCTCTTTTTAATAACCCTGTATATGTATGAATCAAAATAGTTACTTTTCGATTTGTGGATCAGAGTGGGTTGCTCGAGGGAGGGAAAATTTGGTGATTTTGTGCCATTTTTCTTTCTTTTTTGGATCTAACCCTGTAGCTATCCATGTTTGGTTCATTTACAGGTTTAAAATGTAGACTGATCTGTGATTATAGACATGATGTTTTGTTTTTGATGTGCTGTGTGATGTTTTGTTGTGTTTGGAACACTCTCCATGACGGGCATTCCGAGTCTCTGTGATGACACTATAGCAACATGCATTACATTTGGCCGCTTACATCCAGCGCACGGTTCATGGACAGCTCATTGATGGGATCATGTTTTTTGTTTGTGAGTAACCATATCACTAGCACTTTTCTCCATTATCACCCCTTCTTTTAAATTCTAGCTCCCAAATATAGCACTTTTTATGCCTCCTATTCCTCTTACTCTTTAATGAATCACTTTATTTCCCCAAACCTACAGTTTCCTCCCCACCTCACCATTCCCTCTAATGCCTCCACTTCTTGAACTTCCCTCACTCCCTCAGCAGCCGCCAACAAACGTACAGGGTTATTCAAAGAGATCCGAATTGCTTGAGAAAGGTAACCGAACGCTGAAAATCAGCGTTCGGTTACCTTTCTTGGCCATTCGACTATCCAGAGAGCAGGCAATTCGCCAAATCCTGGCGAATTGCCTGCACATACGGTGCCTGTTCGGTGCCTGTTCGAGGGCAGTGAAATCCCCATAAAAAAGCACTGCTTCGGCTATTCAGAGAACACAAACCAGCAATGAAAGGTTCCCGTAATGCCCTGCCATTCTGTGGTTTCATGCGGCAGATTAATTCAGGCGAATCCCATAGGCTTCAATGTTAAAAATATTCTGATTTTAATTCAATAGCTAATAAACCTTTCATTATATAAAATTTTGCAGTAATGAGTCTCTTTATTTATAGATTTTTTAGGATATTTCAAGCATTTTTCTGGATTTAAATTTTTATTTTATTTTAAGTTTACTTATTTTTTCTGTAACAGCCCTTTTTATTATCATTCCTTGGACCTCATATGTAAATTTCAGACATTTTCGCTCAGTAGTTTCTTTGCAAACAGCGTTTCACTTTTCAAACATTCAAGCAAACTGTTTTGCTAATTTATTCGCTGCATTCGTCTGCGGTGTCGGCTTTTTCCAGCGGCTTCGCTGCGTGTGATCGGCTCCTGCTCGGGATTTTCCGTGGTTTTCGCTGGGTTAATCCAGATGTTTTTGCTGGTTTCGGTGTGCATTCGCCGGGTTTTTGCAGTGACTTTTCCCTGCGCTTCGACGGCTCTGTGGTGCTTGCTGAATATACCACAGGGTCGCCGAAATGGGATTGCCGAATCGGCCCGAAATGAAGAGAACGAAAAGTCACCGAACATGCGGTGACTTTTCGATTCTCTTTGAATAAATCTGATAATAAAACAGGTCCCCAGAGAAGAGACACTGACAAATGTCCACAGACACTCAAAGACAACAGACAGACCCAAATATACCGGTATAAACCAGAAAATACTAGCAAAGACACACCCCAAAAGACATCCACACACACGTACTGACACCCCACATTCACACAAACATTGACACCCCCATGCCATGCTTGTGCTTTGGATTCATATATTACTACAATCCCCAAGGGACACTTACAATCACTATATACCCTAGAGAGATGTCTGCACAGGTGATGTGCCTACCTAACCACTTCCTAATGTTGGGCGAAACGGTCCGGCTAGATTGTTTTTTTGTTGTTCATTATCTGGTTTATGATAAAGCATGAAAATGTCAAGTTAAGGCTTAAAAAAATGGGAAACAAAAGGGCTGGTACACAACACACAAACGTTCAAGTCATATATTCTACAATACACCTGTCTCCATTTTCTCTGCAGCATTCCACCAAGCCAGCAAGGTATTCTGCCATCAACATGCCTTCCCCCAATTACCGCCACATTTCCCCTGCTTTAAATGTTATTACGGCTTTTTCTGCTCATGTTTTATGTTTACATTTATTTTTTTGTTTGGCTGTTAGCTCGTTTTTCGTTCCTTTGATTCGTCCCATATTGAAAATTTGTTGTGTGCAAGGGCCACTCTTAATCTCAGTGCGTTCTATCTCCATATTTTCTCTGCAGTCACTCCTGCCCAGTTATTGTCTTAATTTTATAGCTCTCCCTACCAGCCGCTTTCAATCCTCCATCTGAATAAAGATCAAACCCAGGCTTTTGGCAACTCATCATGCAGTGTCTGCTATGCTTTTTCTAGTCAAACTCCACACTACCCCCTCCCCTTTTGTTTCACTTACCTTTAGTCCCTTAGATTGTAAACTCACGGGGTGCCAGACTGAGAATTGATATAAAGTGCTGGATTAGAAGGAAGATTATCCTACAGGTACAGCGTCTGTTCCTAATGTTTCATGTTACTGCTCCCACATTGTAAAGCTCTTCGGAATTTGTTGACACTATATAAATTACTGTAACTTTACAAATAATGATTTTAATATTGTCAAATTTTAGATGGATCCAGGCTGCGCTTACAGGGTGAAAACAGTACCAGCCCTGGCCATAGGAATGGATCCATATCAGTTGTTGCATCTTGCCTGCAATACCAGCTTTGGCTACAAATCTAATGTCTTACTGTTGTTCTGCCTGGGTGTGCGGCTGCTTACAGGTGACTAGCATTGCCCATCAACTCCATTATAGGAACACACAACCGCTTGAGCCTGGCACCTGAGCACTGAGTTTCTTTCATGTGTCTCTGTTAGCGGTCCTGGCGCTGCAGTGTTTCCCAAGATTCCCTACGTTTCCACGATCTCCAGCGTCCGGTTTTTCCTGATGTTTCTGTGTCTCCTGGGTTCTCAGCATCCTATGATTCCTGATGGTCCAGTGTTTCCAGAGTTCTCCAGAACCCGGTGTTTCCTGCTGTTCCAGTGTATCCTAAGTTTTCCAGCACAGTTTCCTGATGTTCCAGTCTTTCCGGAGTTCTGCAACATGCTGTGTTTACCGAGTTCTCCTGCATCTTGTTTTCCCTAGCATTCTGTTTCCCTAGTTCTCCAGCCTGCTACTGTTTTTCCCCCTGTTCTCCAGTATTTCCACAGTTGTCCAGCAGGGAGCTTTGTTTTATCCCAGTTCTCCAGTGCGGAGCTTTGTTTTCCCCTTGTTGTCCAAGGTGGAGCTTTGATTCCCCCCAGTTCACTTGTCCAGCATGGAACTTTGTTTTTCCCCAGTTCTCCAGTGTGGAGCTTTGATTTCCCCAGTTGTCCAGCATGAGTGTTTTTCCTCCGTTGTCCAGTGTGGAGTGTTGTTTTTCCCCAGTTCTCCAGTGTGGAGCTTTGTTTTTGCCCCCAGTTCTCCAGTATTTCCCAAGTTGTCTAGCATGGAGCTTTGTTTTTCCCCTGATGTCCAGCATTGAGCTTTGTTTTTCCGAAGTTGTCCAGCATTGAGCTTGGTTTTTCCTCAGTTGTCCAGCATGGAGCTTTGTTTTATCCCAGTTCTCCAGTGTTTCCCCAGTTCTCCAGCGTGGAGCTTTATTTTCCCCCTGTTGTCCAGTGTGGAGTTTTGGTTTTCCCCAGTTCTCCAGTGTGGAGCTTTGATTTCACCAATTGTCAAGCATGGAGCTTTGTTTTTCCTCTGTTGTCCAGCGTGGAGCTTTGTCCCCCCCCCCTCAGTTCTCCAGTATTTCCCATGTTGTCCAGCATGGAGCTTTGCTTTTCCCCAGTTCTCCAGAATGGAGCGTTTGTTTTTCCCCAGTTGTCCAGTGTGGAGCTTTATTTTCCCCCCTTGTCCAGCATGGAGCTTTGTTTTCCCCAGTTGTGCAGTGGTTCCCCTGTTCTTCATTGTGGAACTTTGATTTTCCCCAGTTCCCCAGTGTGGAGCTTCGGTTTCTCCTTGTAGTCCAGCGTGAAGCTTTATTTTTCACCAGTTGCCCAGCATTGGGCTTAGTTTTTCCCCAGTTCTAAACTGAGGAACTGTGTTTTCCCTAGTTCTACAAGAGAGCTTTGTTTTTCCCCCAATTCTCCAGTGTTTCCCCAGTTGTCCAGCATGGAGCTGTGCTTTTCCCAGTTCTGAGTTTCCCAAGCATCCTCATTATGCCAGGCTTTTGATAATTGGTTTTCTGACCAACTTGGTTTCTGGTATCTTGATGTTAGCCTGCTTGACTCCGTTTACAGTGGACGCTCATCTACAGGCACAATTGGGGCAGCACCCTGCAATTTTGTTTTCTATGCCATGAATAAATAAACTATATAAATCTTTTTTCTATTGTTGTCTGTGTTATTTAACATGTGCCTAATTAATAAAATGTGTTTTAAACATCTTCCCTGCTTATCACCTCTACTCATGCTATAATGTGGGGGAAAAAAACCCTTGATCATTAAAGTCTGATCTAAAGCCTCTATGGTGCTGTAATTCAGTCTTCAACTGTCTACTAGACAGTGTCTAGCAGCCCCCTACTGCAGCAAACAAATCTGGCTAGGAGTAGAGACTTGAATATAGATCTTATCTGCTTCACACACCGGGTGCCTCCCTTAACCCATTAATGACAGAGCATGCATAGGTAGATTGTTGCTCATGTTGCCTTATTATGCTTAATAGCAATATTAAACATGGGATACTTTTTCTTTCATGCACTGATATTTTATATCAGAGACTTATTTAGGGTGAAATTGGGTAGGATTTGGGTTTTATTTTTAGTAAATATTAATAACAGAATCACTTTTTTTCACTTTTAGATTCTTTATACCGAGTAATATGTTATTAATATATATGTGGCTAAATTCTGAGTTACTGTTGTAATCTGAATTGAGCCTCAATTACTAGAAATCATTCAGCAAGCAGCCTTAAATTAACAAGAAACTACACTCTGAATCCTGCCCCCCCCCCCTGCAAACCACGGGCTCTTACCTCAACCTAATTTTCTTTTGGACATCGTTAGCATTTTAGATCTCATTCCTAATGTTAACCTCTAGGTGTCAACTGTGTGGGGTTTGTTATGGCATGTTGCACTATCTTCCTGGATGTAACCCTCTTCCAAAGCCCTTTTGTTCCGTAGGAGTGCTATTCTAAAAGCATTGCTGTTGTGATGATTGTGCTGCCACCTAATGGCCACTTCCAGCACATGTCATGATCAACATAAGAGGAGGTATATTTCCTAAAACTCTACTGAATTTCCTTTCTTTCGTTTACACTCTATAGTAAAAACTATGGGTTTGGGTCTGTGGGAATCCCCCCGTATTTCTACATTAACTTGTGACTATAACTCACCTGACTTGAAGATGAATCCATTCCTACAAGGTCCTCTGTTTCTATTAAGGTTTCACTGTCAGGGGGAGAATTTCCAGTTGGTATCAGAACCACAGGGCTAATGTGCTCAGATAAGGCTGAAGCCCGTAAGAAGTTTGGGGGATTCTGAAACAAAAGAAAACATTTGTTATTAATTTCATGACTATACCAATAATACACTCTGTTATAGTGGTGTCAGCAGCTGAACGGTCATGGGGCGGTTGAAGGCCAAGAACTTTAATAATGTTTTGTCAGTCAGAGTAGAGAAAAGGACTGTGGGAGTTGTAGTCCAACTTTCCACCATATCAACTGACAGTAGTTGGATACCCTGGTTCTACAATATATTCGAATACGAGGTGACTGATAGTGTATAACAGATAAATATAGCAGATACTGTATATTTGCACACAGCACAATAAAGTAATCCATACAGATACTCAGGTTTTCTTAGTGCCATAATAACAAAGAAGCTTGGATAAGAATTTTAAGCTAAGCAAAAAGAATTTGCTAAGTTCATTGGAGGTTCCTTCTAAGCTTATGACAGCCTGGATAGTAACTTCATTACCAATTAAATTAAAAGGTGTATTCTAGTCACCCTGCATAATCTGGTTGTTGACACAAGTATTTGGCTACAGGATTTTCTTATATAAAGTCTAAATTCTTTACACAGTACTGTGCATTAAAAAATAATAATAATGGAGGACATATATTTAAGTACATAGGGCTCTATCACCTCCTTAAAGGGATACTCTAGGCAACATGACCACCTAAGCTTTTTTAGGTGGTCATGATGACCTAAGTATGCCCTCTTCTTTGCTCCCCCCCTCCGCTCAGCCGATCGGCTGAAACAGCTGAGAGACGCAGAGGACTTTACTCCGCCCTCCCAGCTGTCAGTCAGCAGAGCGGCATTCGTATTTCCCGCTTCTGCCGACTATTGCCGAGTAGGAGACGTCACTTCTCCAACTCGCCGCAGTAGCTGGCGGCAGCGGCTGTGATTAGTGTTGCGCGCATCCTCTTGCGCGTAACGCTAATCAAAGAAGAAGGTGGAGCCGGGAGGAAGCCTGCTGATTGGATGGTTTACGTGAGAGGCGCGCATGCGCGCTTCTCACGTAAACCATTAGCCATGTTGAAGAGTTACCACGACGGGAGCGGAAGAGGAGGGAGGTGAGGTGACATGTGCTGGAAGTGGCCATTAGGTGGCAGCACAATCACAACAGCACTGCTTTTAGCTGCTGCAGAATCAGTTAGCAGCAGCTGAAACAAATACCCAAAAATCAAATACTCGGCTGCTTGATCCGTCGCTTCTGGCTGCTGGGAGCAGAGTGAAACTGGGGGGGAAAAGTCCTCAGTCTCCCTCTGCGATCACTCGACCAACCTGCAGGATCTTGCAAGATGCGAGATCCTGCCGGTCATGTGATCCAGCAGCAGAAGCCTCCATGGAGGGGTCCCAAGCATCCAAGAGCCTAGCAGCTGCTACAGGGCAGGCTGCTGGACTCAGCGCCTGCCCCGTAATCTACAGGTAAAACGGGGACGCAAAGGGTAAATTAGCATACGCTAATTTTTCCCCTTAGCCTCCCAGTTTTAGAGAGGGCAAGGTGATAGTGCCCTTAGTAAATAAAAGAATAATTATGTGTATATATATATATATATATATATATATATACACACACACACACACCCTTCTTTGAAAACACATGAATTTACCGTACCTCTGGGAGCTGAGGAATTTGCAGGAGGCGTTTAAAGTATTGCAGGTTACTTGAACGATAAAACAAATCCTTCAACCTGAAAAATAAAAACAAACGATTTTCAATATACTTTTTGCTTTTCAAAACAATAAATTATTTTTTGTTCCAGCTACTCACATGACTCACGGGGGGCGCTATTGCTTGGCTGCTATTAAACTAACAACTAAAGCCATTATGCATAATAGCTGCAGCAGCTAACGGCAGGATTTGGTATTCCGACCTTTCCGCAAGATCCTTACTGTATATTTTGTATATGTTAATTTGAACCGAGATGGAGGCGATTTATGGCTCTCACAGCAGGAGACACTCCCCCTCCCAGAAATGTCCCCGGACTGAAAAACAACACAGACCATTTGCAAATAACTCCGAGATCTTGAACAGATAGGGATGCTGGATGCTTAGTATGGTTCAACTGTTAAGCCTACAGTGTTGGGATTCCCCTGCAAGTGTCAGTTAAAAAAATATTGTGTTGGGGGATACTCTTCGGCTTTTCATAATTAATATTAGAAGCATCATTTGCTTTCTGAACACCCCATCCCTACTGAGCCATCCCAGGCTGAGCTGTCAATCACATAGCCTGTATATTTATTCCCTACCACGAAAGACAGGAAGCAAAAAAACATGGTCGCCTGCATGAGAAAAGAAGGTGGATTAGAACCCACAAAACTACATTGGAAGTTGTAAAATAAAATGTTTTACTAGATTAATTGAACTGCAACAAAACACATATCAAAAGTCTCGAAAAGACTGCGGGCGCACTTTAAGGGATTTTGCGTTTGCTAATTTAAGACATTTATAAAAGGCATGTACTGGCATCTGAATTTGACTCAGGATTGCAAGAATAAAAATATGCGCGCACACAATGCCAACAAAATAACTCAGGTCCTGGGAACTTCATTATTTATTTTTCCTGCTCTGCCCACTGGCAGCATGTGCAACCAGCTGGCCTTTTATTTCTTTTGATTATATATATATATAATTAATTTTTAATTATGATAGATCAGAATCGCCAACAGCTTAATATCCCAAGAGTATCATCAATTTTAAACTTCTATCAGTGGATTAAAACCTCCAGGGGTAAGGCTGGGGTCAGACGAGCGTAGTGTTCACGTCCGTGATTGCGCCTAAAAGTACGTCCGTGATAGCATGACAGAAAGCACATAGGAGCCTGACACATGAAGTACGTCCGAACTGAACTGCGGACGCACAACGGCCGCGGCCCACGGACGCAAGGCAGGCAAGAACGTACAACCCCTAGAACGGCCGCACAAAGTGCACTGCGTCCACAACGTCTGCATAGCTTTATGTGTGAGTGATGGAACGTGGTCAGACGGACTGCATTTACACGTCCAGCATTTTTCACGGACAAAATGGTTTTGCTTTTTAATTTATTTTCCCTCCTACATCCGTCAAAATATATACGTCAGTGAAAAAAACGGACTGTGTGACCACTACTGTGTCTTCCGTACTGACGTACGTCCGTGTGGACGGACGTACAGTCCGTAGAAATCGCGCTCGTCTGACCCCAGCCTAAATGGGATAAAGTGTTTCTCTTGTGTTTGGGCATTTTTCTAGGGATATATCCACAAAGGGTAATTCTGCATATTTACCATGTAATGAGAATTATTTGCCTTCAACCTCAGACCTGCACTTCACCACAAATTCCAATAGTAAATTATTGATTTACATTCAAATAAATAAAATATTACATGATGTCATCTACGATCAGGCAGCATGAATTAAAGTGAATAAAAGGGGAATTATGCCCTTATTGATATTATCATCACCACCACCATTCCTATAGCGCCAACAGTTTCTTGGCCATATAGAAAAAAATAACAGACGATCCATGAAAAGTTAATAATGTGAGCTCTGAAACTTGGTGATTCATGGACAAGATGAGAAAGAAAATCGAGGGGACTGAGACACAGGGTTATTCAGAGAGCGGTGAAAAGCAGGAGAATGACTGGAGAATGGAAAATTCTAGGTCAAAATAGCTGATTTGGAAAGGGAGATGAATGGGAGAATTTTTCTGGTTTGGCTATTTTGACCTAGAATTTTCCCTTCTCCAGTCATTCTCCTGCTTTTCACCGCTCTCTGTATGACGCTGTTTATGTTCAAAGTCAAGAGAGGAAAAGAAGTGAAGCTGTTCGTGCCAAAAAGCTATTAAAAATCCTGAGCGCATTTGGAAAGTGGAACCGTCTGACCCATCTCATGATCGATCATTTCCTGGATTTTGGAGGATCTGCCTTTGTCCATTTCACCAGAATTAAACTTTTTGGCAGTGATTAACAATTTGATCTACATCGATCACCAAAATTAGACATCTGACACTTATTGGTAGGAGGTTTCATAGACCCTATAATAGACAGATTGATATTTGGACAAGTAATCCGGAAATTCATCCTAATCGGTGGCCTAGATTCAGTAGGATTGTTTCACAAAATTTCTGCCACAAGATCTGTCAAGAACATAACAATTTGGATTGAGGCCCCGTTCACACTGTGCGATTTTCACATTTGCGACGTTGCGGGACACTGTCGCGCGACGTCGCGATTTTGCAAAACACCACCGATGGAAATCGCAAATCGCAAAAGAAGGGTCATGTACCAGAGACATGTTACCGCGACATCGCGCGGCAAGATGTGAACAGCTCCATTGAAATGCATTGGAGATGCGACATAGCGCGACATCGTGCGGATTTTTCCACGATTTTGCGGCAAAATCCACGCGATAAATCTCATAGTGTGAACGGGGCCTTAAAGTTCCCACAGGGATAGGGACCTCCATCCCACCCGTGCTTGACTGTCAAATATCTTGTCGTTCACATGTATTGTACCTGTTTTTTCAACTGTAACAATTATAGCCTTGTACAGCGCTGTGGAACATGTTGACACATTGTAAATAAAGTATAATAATTTGAAAAATGCAGAATTCAAAATGAATTACCTTGCACGGATCAGGGGGAAACATGTTTATATTGAATATAATAATAAAATTGTGTTATTTCGGAGAATTTTGCTAAACCTCTTGGTTAGTTTTTTGGGTTAATGCCTTACGTACTTCTGAAACTGCTCCATGAAGCGATCACGATGTCCTTGGAGAGTATCGGTTGGAAGACCTAAGAAACAAAAAAAATGGCATAGCAATTCTGTAGGAGCAAACTGACAATACGTCAATACATTACTATATTTGACAAACCAATGAAATTTAAAATCTCTCTGACAATAAAAGTGCAGTTTGACGCATTACTCTTTAAACGTGACCAAGTCATGCCATCAGCGATGCCATCAGCGATGCTATTGATTAGCAGATGTCTAAGTGAAATTTACCAGAACACGTTCGTCCACCGGTAAAATGTTATTGATAAATGAGGTTTCCTGCTTACTTCTACCTCTAAAGCATTATAAATATACTTCTGGACATTGAACACATGACTAATCAACGAATGGAGTAGATTGTAGAGTGTGCTTAGACTATGTGCATAGACGGATACACCTAGACAGGTTACAGGCAAAGATACAGGTCTATCCATTAGTAAGATACCAGTCTATCCATTGGCAGGACACAGGTGTAATCAATATCAAGATACAATTCTAACCAATGGCAGGATACCGGTCTATCCATTGGCAAGACACAGATCTATCCACTGGCAAGACACAGGTCTGTCCATTGGCAAGACACAGGTCCATCCATTGACAAGACACAGGTCTATCCATTGGCAAGACACAGGTCTATCCATTGGCAAGACACAGGTCTATCCATTGGCAAGACACAGGTCTATCCATTGGCAAGACACAGGTCTATCTATTGGCAGGATACAGGTCTATCCATTGGCAGGACACAGGTCTATCCATTGGCAGGACACCGGTGTAATCAATATCAAGATACAATTCTAACCAATGGCAGGACACAGGTCTATCCATTGGCAAGGCACAGGTCTATTCCATTGGCAGGATAGGGGTCCATCCATTGGCAAGACACAGGTCTAGCCATTGGCAAGGCACAGGTCCATCCATTGGCAAGACACAGGTCTATCCATTGGCAAGGCACAGGTCTATCCATTGGCAGGATAGGGGTCCATCCATTGGCAAGACACAGGTCTAGCCATTGGCAAGACACAGGTCCATCCATTGGCAAGACACCTGTCTATCCATTGGCAGGACACAGGTCCATCCATTGGCAGGACACATGTCTATCCATTGGCAAACATAGGTCTATCCATTGGCAAGACACAGGAATAATCACAGGTTGGTCTACATAGATGGAGCCTGTTGCACCAGTCACACAATATTTCCATTCCTGGCATAGGTTAACACATGTAGTAACATTAATAAACATCTACACAATAACAAATCAGCAGTTTGAAGCATAAAGTCTAAGAAATGGAGTGACGCCTTTATGGCACCGAATAGAGAGCAATAGGATCCAGCAGTTGCTGAGGTTTTGTAAAATGATGGAAACGTTTTGTAGCTGACACGCAAACCCTTCTTTTCTTAAGGGAATATTTCTTCAATAATTACAGCATAGCTATAATGCCCATAAAGCTGGTGACAAGCTGCTGAATGCTATATAATTACACTGTACATTGCATCAGAATATAGTGGTGTTTATCAAATAAATAACAAGGTATGATGACTCTACACTCGGCTAATGATTCGCAGCATGCATACAGTTCACTGAAATGGATCATAAATTGATTTCTTTGCATTTCGTACGGAAAAAGCCAATCCTCTGATTCCCAGGTACTTACAGGAGTGCAGCTTAAACAGCAGTTTGACGGTGTAGTCATATAAATGGCTGCAATCAAGAATGACTTGAATGAGTGGTGACAGACGGCACTGGCCAGCTGCGGTAACAGACACTGAGCGAGACATGTCCAGGGATTTAAAGACTGGAAAATACAAGAAGAACATAAAGAATACTTAACACAAGTGACGTTTATGCAAGAGATGTGTTACAAGTGATCATTTTGTACCGTTTAATACGGTGGTTGAGAGTTCTATTAGAAGGTCACTCCAAGATTGAGAAAAGAATATGGTCTTTGCATAGTTTATGATGTCAGGATGTAACCTGCAATTATTTCCAGCACACATGAAGCCAACTGTTGGCGAAACGCGTTCTGGTCAGTTCATTCTATGTTATTTTATTCAAGGTTTTATTAAGGTTATTATAATCTAGAGTCGGCTGAAATCGATTAGAGGTGCTGTTTTGGGGTGGGGGGTTCTCTCAAAGTCCACAGGCACTTCACAAACAGCAAGTGTGGGCTTTGTTTAAAGTGGGCATTTGGCCGTATTATCTGTGTGAATAAGACTATACAGGATCACACTGGGGCAGGCGTCAGCAACCTTGGCTCCCAGATGTTTTGGGAACTACATTTCTCATGTGGCTCAGCCAGCCTAATGGGCGACTGCGCATCATGGGAGATGTAGTTCCCAAAACATTGGGGAGCCAAGGTTGCTGACCCCTGCACTAGGGGGAAACCCTATAGGGGTTATACACCAACCTCAAAATTGCACCAAACGGTGAGGTTCATCTTCAATTTCGGAGTAATTTTTTCTACTTACAAAGCGGTCAATTCTCCAAATTTATTTATTTATTTATAAAATCCCGGCGAACTGACAGCATAATATGGTGCAATTCACCGGCACCAAAATTGTCCCATTGGAAACTATTGATTCATCTATTCACAGCCAGACCAATGAAATTTTGGCGAAATGATCTGACATTCGTTGTAAGAATTTGACATGTTTAAACAGGCAAATCCAATAGGTTTCAATGTAATAAATGGAAATATTTCTTTTTACAGAATATTATTTTTTAAATGACCTTTTTTGTGTTTTAAAAAAAAAAATATTTTGTTCTTTTATTTTTTAAAAGGCATTTTTTAAAATTTTGTAACAGACTTTTTTTATCATGCTTGAATGGACCGTTTTTATTACTTGAACAGATTTTTACTACATTTTTGTTGATTTAAGCTTCTATTAGGAGAATAGGAGACTGCTATTTTCTTTTCCAGTGCGGTGGAATTCGCTGATGCCAATTCGGTGCAATTCGCCAGTTATGTTAGATATATACAGTTGTGTTCAAAATTATTCAACCCCCACTGAAATTGAGTGTTTTGGCCAGTTTGACATTGATTTTGATCATTCAGTCATCTTGCTTACAATTAAATCAAAGAGGCACGTGTAGGTCAGACAAATATAACATAACATTTATAATGAAATAACCACAAATGTCTTTTCTGTGCTCACATCATTATCAGTTTTATTCAACCCCCAAGTGACATTCAATCTTAGTACTTAGTACAACATCCTTTTACAGTTATAACAGCTTTTAAACGTGAAGCATAGCTTGACACAAGTGTCTTGCAGCGATCTACGGGTATCTTCGCCCATTCGTCATGGGCAAAGACTCCAGTTCAGTCACATTCTTAGGCTTGCGCACTGCAACTGCTTTCTTTAAGTCCCACCAGAGGTTCTCAATCGGATTTAAGTCAGGTGACTGCGATGGCCACTCCAAAATGTTCCAGCCTTTAATCTGCAACCATGCTCTAGTGGACTTGGAGGTATGCTTGGGATCATTGTCCTGTTGAAAGGTCCAACGTCTCCCAAGCCTCAGGTTTGTGACGGACTGCATCACATTGTCATCCAATATCTCCTGGTACTGAAGAGAATTCCTGGTACCTTGCACACGCTGAAGCTTCCCTGTACCTGCAGAAGCAAAACAGCCCCAAAGCATGATTGACCCCCCGCCATGCTTCACAGTAGGCAAGGTGTTCTTTTCTTCATAGGCCTTGTTCTTCCTCCTCCAAACATAGCGTTGATCCATGGGCCCAAACAGTTCTAATTTTGTTTAATCAGTCCACAGAACACTATCCCAAAACTTCTGTGGTTTGTCCACATGACTTTTGGCATACTGCAGTCGACTCTTCTTATTCTTTGGAGACAGCAAGGGGGTGCGCCTGGGAGTTCTGGCATGGAGGCCTTCATTACGCAGTGTGCGCCGTATTGTCTGAGCTGAAACTTCACTACTCTGACAAATCTTTTCTCAGTTCCTCAGCAGTCACACGGGGACTTTTCTCCACTCTACGCTTCAGGTAGCGCACAGCAGTCGAAGTCAGCATCTTCTTTCTGCCACGACCAGGTAGCTTTTCAACAGTGCCCTTTGCCTTGAATTTGCGAATGATGCTTCCTATGGTCTCTCTTGGTATGTTTAACATCTTTGCAATCTTCTTATAGCCATTGCCCTTCCTGTGAAGAGTAATCACCTCTTCTCTTGTCTTCCTGGACCATTCTCTTGACTTCACCATGTTTGTAACCACACCAGTAAATGTCTAGAAGGAGCTGAGTATCACAGTCATTTTAAAGCTGCCTAATTGGTGCTTATTATGCTTTATTGCTGCTCCGTGACATCCACAGGTGTTTTCAATACCTGATTGAAAACACTTGAATGAACCTCTGTTCTTCAGAGTGGTAGTCTTTAAGGGGTTGAATAATTGTGTCAATGAAGAATTCACAAAAGAAACATTTACTACTGTATTACAAAACCAATTGATGTCATTTTAGTTGCATATGGTTCTTTAAAAAGTCCTTGTAGGATTTCATTCTGAATACAATTACAAATGTACACTAAATTCCCTAAAACCCTTTACAGCATTGGGGGTTGAATAATTTTGAACACAACTGTATATATATATATATACACTCAAAACGGTGACCCACCACACGGAGACTGAGTAATAAGAAAAAAAATTCCTTTTTTATTGAATCGACGTTTCCTGTGCGGACTGAAACGTCGAATCAATAAAAAAGGAATTATTTTTCTTATTACTCAGTCTCTGTGTGCCGGGTTACCATTTTGAGTGTATAGTGGAGACCGCTTCCCAGCACCGGAACATAAATTCTCTTGAAAATTGAGTGCGGAGAACGTGGATAAGTATATATATATATATATATATATATAGACAAATATATTGTATGTCACTATAATTAGTGACATACAATATATTTGTCTATACGTATGTGTGTGTGTATATATTTTATATATATAATAACATAGTATGATAACGTAGTAAGATTTGTAATAAAGAGAAGTAAAATAATGTATATTAAGAATTCAAGATAAAGATATATATATATATATATATACACACACACACATAAACAATGCACACACAAATACTGTATATAATATTTATATATAATATAATATATATAAATAAGGGGAACTTCTTTCTGGTAGGCAGATTCTACATGCATAATAATCATCTCATATTTAAAAGTAAAGTTGAAGAAAATGAAATATTCTTAAGGCTAGGGTCAGACGAACGCATTTTTCGCGTCGGCCGTGAAAAAGTGCGTTCGAACGAATGGACGTATTTTTTCACGGAATACGCGATAGCGGTCATACGATGCGCATTTTCGTCCTTGATTTTGTACGGATCATCAATAAAACACTTTTTGCGTCTGGACGTTATGTTGGCCGGACATTAGCAGCGTTTGACGTCTCCTAATCACGCACACATGCCGCTATGCGGACGCAGCGCACTCTGTACGTCAGTACTAGCGGTATCACGTTTCTCGAAACAAAATGCGTTTGTTTGCCGCTTGCATTGCACGGCCGCACTTTTGTGCGGCCGTACTTCGTACATTGCCCGTCATTGGCCGTCATTTGCTGCTACTACGGGCGTGATAAAGTGCGGCGGCACGCGTGTTCGCGCTGCGTTCGTCTGACCCCAGCCTTAAATAGAAAGGAAACTTACGTATGATGAACAGAATAATAAAAGAATAGTAACTAAAATATAATGAGATACTGTATAGAGAAATGCATACAGTTGCTAAAAAGTATATATATATATATCTTTGCACAGGCGTGCACAGCCCTTATTTTAGTGTGTGCAGTGCAGTGCACACATGTTACATTTATTACTTACACACTGTAAATATTCACAAATTGTTCATTTTCATATTATTTATCAAGAACCAAATAAAAAAGCCCAAAACAATGTTAATGGAGATCTAAAAAGGGCCGAAAGCAGGAGCAATCCGCCGAGCGACACACCCTTCTGCACACTCCTATGTATCTTCGGCCATAATCTGCTGATGCATAGATAGGGAAGTGGTTGTTCTTACCCAATATATAGATTTCACTTCCCTAACCCTCAGACGCTGATAAATGATCAGTTAGATTTCATTCTCTGCCCCAGAAAAAGATTAGCACATAAAATAATAATAATGTGGGACAGATGCACAAACGATGCAGTGAGATGAATAAATTCACTCCATGTATATATTGTTACTCTAAGGCTAGGGACAGATGAGCGCATTTTCTGCGGCCACCGTCAAAATGTACGTCGATGCGTGCGCACGCATTTTTTCACGGAATACGCTTAAGTGGTCAGACGATGCGCAATTCTGGACGTATTTCATGACGATGGGGTAAAAAGAAGTCTAGGGAAATCCGGCTGTTTGAACGTTATGTTGGCCGCACACTAGCAGCGTCTGACATCTCCTAATCACGCACACACGCTGCTATGCGGCCGCAGCGCACTTTGTACGTCAGTACCAGCGGTTTAACGTTCTCGAAAAAATGCGTTCATTTTCCACTTGCGTTGCGCGGCCGGACTTTTGTGCGACCGTACTTCGTATATTGGCTGTCATTGCCCGGCATCTGCTGCTAGTGCGGCCGTAATTATGTGCGCCAGAACGCGCGTTCGCACTGCCTCAGTCTGACCCTAGCCTAAGGAGACATGCAGGATGCTGCTCCAAATCGAAAGGTATTGATAGTTTGAAACGTGATAACGGTTACTGGCCAAGGCAGCCAGTCAAAAATCGAATTGCAAAAAAGAACAGAAAACAGCACGCGCAGAAAAAGGAGAGGATGCACTAAACTGTGCACACTGTGCTGAGACGGCTGATCCTCAAATGACATGCAAAAAAATAAATAGGTGGAAAACTCCGTCCGTCCCTCTTTTTGTCCAAGATACGCGTCAATTCTTTACGCAGCAACGTTTCAGCCCCATCTGGCTCTTATCAAGAATCTGAGGCTGGGGTCAGACGAGCGTAGTGTTCACGTCCGTGATTGCGCCTAAAAGTACGTCCGTGATAGCATGACAGAAAGCCCATCGGAGCCCGACACACGAAGTACGACCGCACTGAACTGCGGACGCACAACGGCCGCGGCCCACGGACGCAAGGCAGGCAAGAACGTACATCCCCTAGAACGGCCGCACAAAGTGCGCTGCATCCGCAACGTCCGCATAGCTTTGTGTGTGAGTAATGGAATGTGGTCAGACGGACTGCATTTATACGTCCAGCATTTTTCATGGACAAAATGGTTTTGTTTTTTAATTTATTTTTCCTCCTACATCTGTCAAAAAATAAACGTCAGTGAAAAAAACGGACTGTGTGGCCACTACTGTGTCTTCCGTACTGACGTACGTCCGTGTGCAAGGACGTACAGTCCGTAGAAGTCACGCTCGTCTGACCCTAGCCTAACTGGTCTCCTATAACACACGAGGTCACAGTGAAGAGCACTGGGGACACCTGGCACATTTGACTTTTTTCACATTTTGCAGCAGCACGCCACAGAGGATGGTACTTGGTACATGGTCCTGGACGCAGGTGAGAAAAATGTTTCCTTCGTCTACCTTTGGCATATGCAGGTCTGAAACATCTGGGTCAGTCCTAAAATAAATCTAAGAGATGAAATACTATCAGGGTTATTCAAAGAGATTTGAAAAGTCACCGCACGTTCGGTGACTTTTCTTTCTCTTCAATTCGGTTCCTTTTGCCGATCCCATTTCGGTGACCCTGCGGTGTATTCAGCAAGCACCACAGGGTCCCCGAATTGCAGGGAAAAGCTGCCGCAAACCCGACGAAAACTAACCGCAAAACCCGGCGAATGCACGCCGAAAAGACCCAAAAACATCTGGATTAACCTGCCGAAAACCACTGAAAAACCCGAACAGGAGCCAATCGCAGCCTTCGACACAGCAGAAGAGGCAGTGAATAAATTAGCAAAACAGTTTGTATGAATGATTGAAAAGTGAAAAGCTGTTTGCAAAGAAACTAGCGAAAATGTCGGAAATTTACATATGAGGTCCAGGGAATGATAATAAAGAGGGCTGTTACAGAAAAAAGAAGAAAACTTTAAAAAAAATCTAAAAACAAATCAGACTTTTAAAAAAAAAATTTTAAGAAAAATGCTTAAAATATCCTAAAAAATCTATAAATATAGAGACTCTTTACTGCAGAATTTTATAATGAACGGTTTATTAGATATTGAATTAAAACGGGAATATTTATAACATTGAAGCCTATGGGATTCTCCTGAATAAACTTGCCGAATTAAACCACCATATATATATTTCTTGTGAGGGACTCCATTAACTGCTTCACTACCATGAAGGAGTTTATCCTTTTTTCAAAAGCTCCTGCAGGAGCCCAAGAACGAGTAAACTTGATCTGGTCTTTTTCTGGAGCAATGCAAAGGATTTTTTCTTTATTGCAAACGGAATCCTTTAACAAATGGTCTCCATAACATGTTCCAAAGTTGCAACTCACAGAATTGCGCTCTGTATATATAAACAGATCCAGATTCTGTCTGCCTGCACCTCACACACACGCATGCTGCAGTAGCAGAATTTGGCCACCAGGAGGAGCCCTCTGACAGTCAAATCTCCTTACTGTATTGTAAGAATGCGTGTGTACACGCTACATACAGTGGCAAGAAAAAGTATGTGAACCCTTTGGGATTACGTGGAGTTTTGCATGAATTGGTCATAAAATGTGCTCTGATCTTCATCTAAGTCACAACAATTTGAAAAACACAGTCTGCTTAAAATAATACAACACAAACATTATATGTTTTCATGTGTTTATTGAACAGAACATGTAAACATTCACAGTGCAGGGTGGAAAAAGTATGTGAACCCCTAGCCTAATGATTTCTCCAAGAGCTAATGGGAGCCAAGAGTGAGCCAACCTTGAGTCCAATCAGTGTGATATTATTGGATGTGTTGCTGAAAGCTGTCCTGCCCTTTAAAAACACACACCAGTTTCAGGTTTACTGGTTTCAAGAAGCACTGCCTGATGTGCACCATGTCTCGCAGAAAAGAGCTCTCAGAAGACCTACGATCAAGAATTGTTGACTTGCATGAAGCTGGAAAGGGTTACAAAATTACCTCCAAAAGCCTTGATGTTCATGTGTCCACGGTAAGACAGACTGTCTACAAATGGAGAAAGTTCAGCACTGTTGCTACTCTCCCTAGGCGTGGTCGTCCTGTAAAGATGACTGCAAGAGCACAGCGCAGAATGCTTAATGAGGTAAAGAAGAATTCTAGAGTGTCAGCTAAAGACTTACAGAAATCTCTGACACATGCTAACATTTTCACTGACACATCTACAATAAGGAAAACATTAAACAAGAATGGAGTACATGGGAGGACACCATGGAGGAAGCGTTTGCTGTCCAAAAACAATATTGCAGCACGTTTGAAGTTTGCAAAAGAGCACCTGGATGTTCCACAGCACTACTGGCAAAATATTCTGTGGACAGATGAAATCAAAACTGAGTTGTTTGGAAAAAACACACTATACTATGTGTGGAGAAAAAAAGGCACAGCACACCAACATCAAAACCTCATCCCCACTGTAAAACATGGCGGAGGGAGCATCATGGTTTGGGGCTGCTTTGCTGCCTCAGGGCCTGGACGGATTGTTGTCATTGATGGAAAAATGAATTCCAGAGTTTATCAAGACATTTTGCAGGAAAACGTAAGACCATCTGTCTGCCAACTGAAGCTCCACAGAGGATGGGTGATGCAACAGGACAATGACCCAAAGCATACAAGTAATTCAACAAAAGAATGGCTTCAACAAAACAAAATACGCCTTCTGGAGTGGCCCAGTCAGAGTCCTGACCTCAACCCGATTGAAATGCTGTGGCATGACCTTAAGAGAGCGATTCACACCAGACATCCCAAGAATATTGCTACACTGAAACAGTTTTGTGAAGAGGAGTGGTCCAAAATTACACCAGATCGGTGTGCAGGTCTGATCTGCAACTACAGGAAACGTTTGGTTGAGGTTACTGCTGCCAAAGGAGGGTCAACCAGTTATTAAGTCCAAAGGTTCACATACTTTTTCCACCCTGCAATGTGAATGTTTACATGTTATGTTCAATAAAAAAATGAAAACATATAATGTTTGTGTTGTATTATTTTAAGCAGACTGTGTTTTTCAAATTGTTGTGACTTAGATGACGATCAGAGAACATTTTATGACCAATTCATGCAAAACTCCACATACTTTTTCTTGCCAGTGTACATGTTTACACTTTGGGTAATGGAAAGTGATTTTCCATTAATCTACTGGGCCCTCGCAATGGTTTTATGTAAAACCACTTGGTAGTGAAGGGGTTAAGGCATTGCAATGTATTTTTGCTTGTCTGTATTCATCACAATCTCACTACCCAGATATCCAATTTCCTTTTACTCTTAATCGAATGTCTTAATGTATTTTAAATCATTAACACATCCATATTCATGATGCAAAGCAGTAAGCACATCATTTTTTGTTGATCCGGCTCCATTGGCTTCTATAATTTGATGACCTTTTTGGATTCTAATTATTTGATTTAGCTGCTTATGGTGATATTTTCGATGGTGGCGCGCGTATGGATTTTTATTACGAAGCGTGCAATGGTGAAGTAAAATAGCAGTTATTTGCTTCATCATTATCAGATAGCAAGTGTAGAAAGTCGTTAAATAAAAAGGAATTTAAACAAATCGCAGCACAAGTCAACAACTAGAAAAAAATATGAAAACAATGAAGGGGTCTGAATACTATTTATCGACAGCAAATCATCCGGGGCCTGTGAACTGGAAACATGAGACTTACAGGCGATTAAAGGTTTACTTCGCTGGGGTATGGTGTGTGTGCACAACCCATGTGTATAGCTCTAAACCCAATTATGGCCCGTGTCAGACGAACGCAGTGATCACGTCCGTCTTGCCGCACATTTTAACGTCCGTCGTAGCATAAAATTATGATCAACGGAGACGCACACACGAAGTACGTCCGCACAGAAGTGAGGACGCACAACGCACGTGGCACCGGACGCAATTTAGGTAAGAGCGTCTTTTCATATCATGTATCAATTCTTTTCATTTCACATATTAATTTTATTTCTCATCTACATCAGTCAAAAAAAAGTCAGTCAAAAAATACGCACCGTGTGGTGTCTTCAGTATCATCAGTCAGAAAGTACGTCAGTTGTGCACGGACGCACAGTGTGCTCAGAATGTGTTCGTCTGACATTAGCCTTAAACTCCACTCACAGATTACAGCTGTTGTATCACGTATAACAAAACAAACAATAACAAAATAACCAGTTTATTGTGTGTTAAAAGTTGTCGTGTGAAAATCATAGTTTGCTTAGTATATATTTACAGCAAATGCTGTAGATCAGTGGTTCCCAACCATGTCCTCAAGTCCCCCTAACAGGCCAGGTTTGCAGATATGTGAAGCACAGCACAGGTGATATGATTTGCTGCTCAGTGATTGCAGGATCCAGTCTGCATTTCCCCAAGGTAACCCTTAAAACCTGGCTTGCTAGTGGGACTTAAGGACCAGGGTTGGGAAACATAGCTGAAGACTGTAAGGAGTGTTTTATCTCTCAACTAGTGTTAAAGAACTTTTAGATGAAACAGGTATACAGAGTAATTATCTAATTAGTCTCTTAATACCGGAGGTCACAATGAGAGGGAACTGGGACACCTGCAACCAGCTTGTTTCATACCGACGTATAGGCTCCTCCAACAGGTTAAGGCTAGGGTCAAACGAAAGCATTTTTACACGCGAACGTAAAAAAGTGCGTCCGAACGCATTGACGTATTTTTTCACGGAATTCGCGAAAACGGTCATACGATGCGCATTTTCGTGCGTGATTTTTTACGGATCCAAACCAGGAAACTTTGGGTGTCTGGACGTTATGTTGGCCGGACACGAGCAGGGTCTGACGTCTCCAAATCACACACACACACCGCTAGCGGACGCAGCGCACTCTGTACGTCAGTACTAGCAGTTCTCGAAAAAATGCGTTCATTTTCCACTTGCGTTGCGCGGCCGGACATTCGTGCGACCGTACTTCGTATATTGGCCGTCATTGCCCGTCATTTGCTGCTAGTGCGGCCGTAATTAAGTGCGCCAGAACGCACGTTAAAAGTGCGCTGGTCTGACCCCAGCCTAAAATGGCAGCATCGCTGCGGCGCTGGGGCTGCTCAGATTCCGCTTGCTTACCTCTGGTGGGGCATCACGAGCTGCTCCTGCCCGAACCGCTGCTGGTGCGGTGTGTGGCCCCAACCTGGACTTGTTTTTCATACCCTTCCCTCACCCATGTGTCTGTGGAGGCCGAGGGGTGCCCTGCTGTGTTTTGCCTAAGGTGGTGCCGACTCCATTCTTGGACACAGGACGAAGAGAACCCCCTTTTTTTTCCTTTTTATTTCTCAATTTTGTGCCTTTTTGCTTAACGACTCTAGCATTCTCTTTTCCCTTTTTTTTATTTTCCCTTATCTGCCTTTTGAAGTGTGCTTAGATGACATTTTGTTTTAATTCTCCTATGTGACATTGTGGATGACTCGCTATGGCCCTGCATGTCCACTTTTTCTGTTCATTTTATTTCAATGTCTGTGCAAAATCCAAAAATAAAGAATTTTTTTTTTTTTTTTTAAATGTCAGCATCGCCAAAGGCGCATCCGTCATCTGGCTTATTAATATGAGCTATGAAACAACCAAAGATCATAAAATATGCAAGGAACGCTCAATTTTATTTATTTGGTTTAAGAGGTATTTGATCTGATATCCTCAATTAATACAAATTATGGCGGAATATCAGCTGGGATAAAGAGATGTTTTTAACGGACCTGTGTGAAACAAGTTGAGCTCCCATTCCATATAATCGAAGATTTCCACTGTTAACTGGAAGCTACGTGTCAAACAAAAGAGAGAGAAAATAAATAGAAGGGTTATGGAAGGACAAGATGATATTTGACATTAGACATGTTGAAATTTTACACCGTATCGGTCACAGGATTCCCATTTGTGAGCCTATATTCGTTACAGTATTTTCTGTTTAGTTTTACATGTGTAAAAAGTATAACAAGCATCAATTGTAGGCAGGACGTAACTACCAGGGGTGCAGAGGGTGCCACCGCACCCGGGCCCTTGAGTCTGGGGGTCCCACACTCGCCTACCTGGGCCTATATAACTATAAATATATAAATTTGTTTTATACTTATTTGTGAGTTTTACTTTGGAGCTCTGTGATACACTCATACACACCACATATTACAGTGAGTTTTGCTGCTGTAAACCTCTGTGATTTACACTGATACATACTGCACATTACTGTGAGGTTTATTGCTGTGGAGCTCTGTGATACGTTCATACACACTGCACATTAATGTGAGTTTTATTGCTGTGGAGCTCTGTGATACGTTCATACATACTGCACATTGCTGTGGAGCTCTGTAATAGGCTCATACACAACGCACATTACTATGAGGTTTATTGCTGTGAAGCTCTGTGAGATACACATAGTGCACAATACATTAAAAATGCGATGGACTGAAGAGGTCATAGTGGACCTGGAAAAAATGGGACACTGATTGTCTGGAGACAACATTGTGGACCTGCAGGGGACCAATGCATGTTGACGGGAGGGGGGACGAAATATGTTTTTGCCTAGGTAGGGGGGGGTGACCCGTCATGAATCCTGCACCTGGGCCCTGAGGTTTCTAGTTACGCCTCTGATTGTAGGCATGAACGTTTAGAAGTCACTGCATTGCTGCTCACTTACTAAAATAACTAAATGCTAATTAACAGTCATGGCAAAGGACCCAGCAACATCTCACCGTGTGTAGTGGGTTTGCAGTGCTTGACCAAGACTTATCATGTGCTGCAACTTAGCCGGTCAGCTGTGCCTGCTGTTGGGTACACTAAATATCCAGCAAATGTATAGATTTTTATTCATTCCCTATGAAATGATGGCACCCACACCTATTACTCATTCTTATACAGACAGGGTGTTGACTGGATCTATTGTTAATGCTTGTCCAAATAGTAGGTCCCAGGCTACACTTTGGGGATTTTACTTATATGAATCATGGTAAAGAGCACGAAAACTGGATGTAAGTCATCAACGTTTGCAAGGTTACACACTCTGATGACATGGGCTGCACGTGCATAGTGTTACTTCCTTTGGCATAGTGGTCTTGGTTAAGATGGGTTACAATAGGTAGGTTTCACTGCAGGGGGTCATCCCAGTCATGCTAATGACCACCAATGTACTAATGAGCGACTCAGTGAGGTGACATCAACATGGGGGGCAAATCATGCAACACTCCTTTTCTCAGCCACGGCTCAAGGACCACATTGACCATGGTTGCCACTAGAAATCAGGGGGATTACGTCTAAACCACATATGTCACTGTCAGCACTCACGGCCGTTCCAGGAGTCATGTGGACATTTAACGTGCATGGAGCCTTTGACAAGGGTCGATAGTCAGGTTGCAATATATCACTGTAACTTAAACCTGTCCTCGGGACCCCCAACTTGGTCAGATTTTGCAGATCACCTTGGGGAAACGCAGACTGAATCCTACAATCACTGAGCAGCAAATCATTTCACCTGTGCTGTGCTTCACATATCTGGCAAACCTGACCTGGTTGGGGGTCCCGAGGACAGGTTTAAGAAACAATGCAATATATCACCCAACAGCCCATGTGTTCAACAGGTAATAGGACACACACCTTCGCCAGCTGGTCAGTAGGCCTTTCAGGACCCTGATAGTACTCACACCTGTCATGCCCTGATGGCAACCCTTTATATCAAATACAGCACCTAGCACTGAACTGAGGTACATTATGCTTGCGCTTCCTCATCAAGAGATCTTTATGATAAACCCTTCATGTAGTATCACAAAAAGAGTGAACATACACTTCCAAAGTGAGGTGCCGAGCAGCACTTCCCATCAGGCAACGCTAGGCAGGTGCATCACAATTTGTGGAGCGACCATCTCCCAGATAGCCATAGAGCAAAAGAAAAACTGGACTTGGCCAGCGAACCTCCATCACAGACAGTTTTATTGGACACACAACATTAACAGCAAAGTTTCGGATGCAAAGTTTGAAAAGCAATTTCATTCGAAACGTTGCTGGAACTGCTGAGCGTCCCATAAAACTGTCCGTAAAAGGAAGATCCCGGTCCGTTTTTTCTTTTGTTCTACGCAGTGTGAACATGTCTGGTTTATTTCAGGATAGATGCTAAAAAAGTGAACTCTACAAATTTTTCTAGGAGTTCTTCAAAAATACCAATGGATTCAGTTGAAGAGTCTGGGCTTATTTAGATGACCTGAAGCCACACAAAATGGCCAAGAGGAAGGGGAGGGTCTATAAAATCGGGAATATTAAAGGGCAAGTCGGAGGAAAGCTGGCCAAGACGTTGAAGTGCACACACCAACTAGACTATAGGCCAACCATGCCTGGAGACATTTCGGCCATTTCTGACTAAAACTGGTTTCATACGCCCTGAAAATCAGTTGAATCTACGAAGAGGTTAAAGAAAGCTTAGAGTTTATAGATAAAACTTACAAGTTGTTCACGTCATTCTCCCCGGCTTCATCCAGTTGCCTGTCAGTCATCTGTAGATTGCCAGGGAAACGGGGATTCTGGATGTGCGGAAATGAAGAAACTGGTGATTTACAGCGTGACGGAGGGAAGTATGTAAGCATGGAAAGAAGGATCGGGAGGGAGGAAGGTACTATGGGTTTAGAAGAGAGGAAACATTCCACAACTTTAAACAAAAGAAGACACGAGAAGTGCATTGAAGTAAAATGCATGGCATGAAGATCACCTTCGTGTGAAACTCCATCTTGGTGTTCAGCAGCTTGAGGTATATGCTGCAGAGTTGGCCATATCCTTCACTAAGATGCCCCTACGGAGAAATAACACCCTTTATTACATATTAAACAATATAGATCTTTATAAAAGGGCAACTCCAGATCTTCTGTGGATCCTATTGGTACAGGTTTGGCAGCACGAACTGTATTAATGTCACATAGGATTGGACAAAACAACATGTCACCCTGCGGAAACTTAACATAATCATGCATTTCGGCCCCAATGTCACTTACCCACATCCGGCTCATATCGATGAGCTCATTTTTATAACGCAGCGAGTCCTTCAGGACCTGGAGAGAAAAAGGATTAGAATTTAAAAAAAGAGATGATAAAGGCTTTGAAGAAGATATATGGTCATGCGCGTTCATAATTGTCGTCCTTAACCCCTTTCCCCATGTGAGCACATAAAGCAGGGGTCAGCAACCTTGGCCCTCCAGATGTTTTGGAACTACATTTCCTATGAGGCTCTGCAAACCAACTGATTAGCTGAGCATCATGGGAGATGAAGTTCCAAAACGTCTGGAGGGTCAAGGTTGTTGACCTAAAGCATTAATAGGTACACTACCATTAACATAAGTTGTAATTGGACTACCTTTGTATTACAAACAATACCACTTTATAAAACACATGATGCTGCTGCTGTTTTTTTCTTTGTTTGAAGTATGTATTTAAAAAAGAAAAATAAAGATAGGTTTTAGCTCCTCTTATTTTCCTAATTTGTGGATTTTTCCCATGATGCAACTTTTACCTAAATCTATGCAAAAGTTTTACTTTACAGCTATGGTTTAGCTTCTACAATATTTAACGGTTAATGGATTGGAGGAGGGGATGTTTAGATAAAGCTGCAGGAGGTCTGTTGTGAGCTGAATGAGATAAGTCAGGGAGTTTAAAAGACTTCTAAGCTACCCCTTGGTGATGTCATTTGAATATATCCCACACAATACAATGATGCGTGTCTGCTGCCTGACCCATACAGGTCTGTTGTCTAAAAGGTGAAACTCAGGAGAATTGTCAGGAGAAGAGAACAATCTAGACCAGGGGTCAGCAACCTTGGCTCTCTGATGTTTTGGGAACTACATTTCCCATGTGGCTCAGTCTAATGGGTGACTGAGCATCCTGGGAGATGTAGTTCCCAAAACATCAGGGAGTCAAGATTGCTGACCCCTGACCTAGACCAAAAAGCCGATTTGGAAAGTGAAATAAATGGGAGACTTTTTCTGGTTTAGTTATTTTGACCTCGAATTTTCACTTCTCCTGCCAATTCTCCTGAGTTTCACCTTTCTTTGAATAGACCTGATAGACTCTATTCTTTTGCTTAATGCCAAGCGAGGAGCAAGTGAGGCCACGAAGATAATGTGGGGCAGAGGGGGCAGTTTACAACACAAAAGACCACACAATGGATGCACCCGGTGACACAGAGTAAAATATTTTCTTAACTAAACAAACAGGAGAAAAACAAATCACATGAAAGATATCAGCAACATAAAATAAACCAAAAATAATAATTTCAATTTTTTTGGTGGCAGTGTCCCTTTAAATGTTGAGTGGAAAATAATGTAATACAGAATGTTTATTGATACTATTCTTACCGGGTAAATTAACAGTATTAGCTATAGTGACAAATATATGGACGTGGCTTTATGTCATAACAATTTTTCTTACCACATGGGACTCCCACCCCTGCAGTCTGCCTTTGGAAATAACCTTATTACGTGGACCCCCTGTTGTAAGAAAGCTCATGCAAGAAGGGCACGCTAGGCACATATATTATTTAATAAGACATTACTGGGATTAGTATTAGTGTATCCATTGGCTAGGCAAGTGTTACTGACGGGCACCAATCTTTTAATAAAATATGTAGACATGAACCTATGGATCCAAAGTGTATTAACTAATCAATAAATCTTTGTAGTTTATTGTCAAAATTATTTATTTTTTTAGAATTAAGGTGCACCCTGGCAATTTGTATGTTTTTAATTCTAAGGAAAATGGTCTGGAGGCCTAATCATGGTGTGAGGTGTTTGCCTGGATGGACACTAAGAAAAAGAAAAATAACAACTAGAGCCAGTTTTAGGCTCTGTGTATTGTGAGTTTTACCATATATTTTTTTACAAAATTTTATCAGACATACAGCACCATATTCTATTTTATTTTTGTCTCTTAGTTTTTCTTCCGATATATATCTAAGGGATAACTGACATATAAAGACTATATAGGCCATATAGAATGTATGTGTAACAGCTAATGCAAACCTTCTCTAATGATCACGTTGAGATTAGCGCTGCGGCCACCTTTATACCGTGTTTCCCCAAAATAAGACGATCTTATATTTTTTGGCCCCCATATATATATTTTTGGGGTAGGTTTTATTTATTTTATTCATGAAGGATGGACGGGGAGGCCACACGGGGTAGCATGCGCACAAATTGCACGCACTACCACTGGGCATGATTTCAGCCTCCCCGTCAAAAAGCTATGATGGAGGCAGATGGGACTACAAAGCGCGATCCTCCATAGGAGGATCTTGCTTTGCAGCACTGAGCGCACTAACTGCGCTCAGTGAGGCAGCCACACAGGCATCAAAGTGGAAGGACGTCTACTCTCACGGACGTTCCTTCTGCTCAAAGAACGCTTGTGTGACCCTAGCCTTATGCAGCTCTGCTCCCTCCGCTGCCGCCTCGCTTCCTCTGGCCCTGGCATCACTGATTCTCTCCCGCGGCTCTTCAAGTTGCCTACAACAAGGTCTTATTTTCGGGGTAGGTCTTACAGTTTTGGCAGTTAACAAAAAAAACACACTAGCAGGGTTATTCAGAGAGAGGTGAAAACAGGAGAATTGGCAGGAGAATGACCAATCTAGATCTAGATCTAGAGATAAATGGGAGAATTTTTCTGGTTTGGCTATTTTGACCTAGAATTTTCACTTCTCCAGTCATTCTCCTGAGTTTCACCTCTCTCTGAATAACCCTGTAGGTCTTATTTTCGGGGAAACCCGGTATCTCATACTGTGATTGTTTGCTTCTTTGGGGAGACCGCTATAGGGTATATAGCAGATGAAGGTGATATATTTTAGCTTTTTATAAGTGTATAAATTTGTGGTCACTGCACTGTTTGATACGTGTATTTCTCTAGTACCATAGTTCGACAGAAAAGAGGTAGAGCGGGCCCTGCTCATGAAGGAGCTTACATTACACACTTACTCCGAGCATCTCTGTAACCACAGCAGGGAACAGCTATCAGCTGCAAACCTGACACAAAGTACACTCAGCACTTACGTATTCTGTATTCCCAAAAAAAAGAAATTTTGAATAAAAGGACAAAGAGATAAGAAAATCCATTGATAATCTCTGTAGATCAGGGATCTCAAACTCTGCCCCCCTAGATGTTTATTGCCCACAAATCCCAAAATTGTTTGACTGCAATAAATGGCCAGAGAATCGTGGCAGGTGTAGTTCCGAAACATCTGGGGGCCAGAGTTTGAGATCTCTGCTCTTGATGTTATATTATGTAGAAGTTATTATGGATTACAACAAACAATTAAGTTCTACTTTTAACATTATCCCAATGTAAGAGTGACAATGTTGCTTCGAAGTCATTTGAAGAGCAATGTCAGTGTTTGACCCAAATTACAAAGTCAAAGCTCTCACTTTCTGCTTATATTAGCCATTATATTTTAATGATGAATCTACATTCAGAATTACTTGTTTCTATTGTATCCCTTTTCTTGTTTTCCAGTTCTTTCCCTTCTCTCTTTAAGATCACTGTTTTTGGCTTGTATGACCTTGCTTCCTTATGTCACTTACACGTGACACGGAGCCGCCAAGATGATGTCTGTGGGTTGAGCAGCACTGGGGGCTCCATTCCAATCTTGGACAAAACTTATCAGAGCCTTTTCAAGGCATATATTTGCATAACACGCCCTGAAAACCAACCACCCATTGAATCCCATACTTGTCTTTCATCCCGCAGTGAAGAGGGTGGCCCTATATGCCGCTTCCTGTTGTCTCGAGCAGAGGGAGACTGGGAACAAATAGTTCCTAGTCTCCCCCGAGATTCAACCGCGGCGCTGCCTGCATGATCTTGCGAGCGAGAACTCATACAGAGCTTGCGGCCAGGACGCGCAAGGTTCCATGGAGTCCTATGGATTCCACAAGCCGATACTCATGGCGGCGCTCTGCCGGTATCGAGCAGTCTTGTGCTTCGTTACGGGAAATAAGGTGTCTACTCTGGAATATGGATGGCGCAGATTTTCCTGTTTACCGTCTCCATTTTATTGTCAACTATGGAATAGGACCCTCAGTCTATGGACTTGTTAATTTACACCAAGGTAGGAATGTGATACTTTGTGTTTTACCGATTGTCTGGAAGGTGAGATCTGGTTACTTGGTGCCATGACTAAAAAATGCAGAACATGTAACTCAATAGCACTAACTTATATATAAAACATAAACCTAAAAGTGATGGCTGCCAACTAGAAACCCAGTGGCTAAACCTGTCACTACTAAAGTCGAGTTAACTCGATTTTACATTGAAATACATTGAAAAGCAATACTTAGCAAATCAAAACTCTACCTGCATACCTTTTTTAAAGCAAGATTAGTGTGCATCCTCACTCTAACAAAAAGTTCAGAAGCTTTTCTGCTGCGTAACAACATCCAGGGAGAGGGCACAATACAGGGAGAGCTTTGGGGTCACTCACTGCTGTACAGGGATAAGATTCGGGGGTTATAACTGCAGAAAATCCCTGTACAGTACAGATACGAGGTGTTACTGTAATTTCCATACACAGGCATTATGCCACATACAGATATTATTTTTATATTCTATGGGTATTTTGTTGGCAGCCGCATTGCTAATAATCTTATTATGATCCCTACAAATTCTTATGAACAGGATATTTGACCATTTTTTATCATATTTACTGTATTTGACACAAATGCCATTTACGCCTGTATGCTCATAATGCAGACCCTGTGTGAAATTGCGACAAAGGACACCATATTTCTGTAAAGGTTAAATGAATACATGAAAAATTAAAAATGATGTAATTTACACAATTTTTTTTAAGCTATCCCAAAAAAATTATAATAATAATAATATATTTAATTGTTGCATCGCATGTTTCAAATAAATGCTATGATAACATTTTTTTCAAGAAAGGGGGGCAGTGAAGGGGTTAAACCCCAAAGAATTACCGAAAACAAAACAGAATAAAATATTTTATGCTATAGTGCTATAACCAGCACATTGAAGAATGGGTACTTACGTTGGGATGACCATCTCGGAGAAGTTTGTGGAACACGTGGCAAAATTTCCAGCAAAGCACGGCATTACTGGACAGGGGCAAGCGGTTGACAGCTGCCCAGAAAGTATGAGCACCTTTCTCATGGTGAGTCCCCAAGATACACGGTAATCACAGGGTTAAGGCAAAAAACAGAAAATAATAAAATAAAACCTCTACTCACTGCTGCAAAACAAATGACTGCGATGCCTTATTGCTAAAAACTGTGCATATATGGATGAGGCCAGAGGTGACTGGGTAATATGATTTTCATTCATTGTATTCAACGCACGAAGAAACGTACTTGCGGATATCTCATTGCATTGCTTCAAGAGCGTGGAAAACTAGGGCAGCTGTCATTCTACTGGATTATCCTGATAATGCATTGAGTTACCAAAAAAAAGAACAAAGAGAACCATACTTAACATCTCCATCATGCTTTGCCCATTAGTCATCTTGCTACAACTCTAAGGAAACATTAAAAAATGGCGTGCAGAGCTCTGGTTATGGAATAGAGGCCCCCTTTCACTGACCCCCTGCACATTATCAGACATCAAAGAAGGATGTTTATGTTTCCAAATACTTGTATGGATGGACAAACTCAACATAAATAAACAGGGGTCAAGTCCTGGGGAAAAAAGTGAGGAACTCCCCCACAAATTCCACAAACCCTATTACCTGAAGAAAAAAGATATATCTATCACGAGTATAGCAGTGCGTGTGATACCATTTTTATTGGGTTAACATTACATTTAAAAGACAAGCTTTCAAGAGTGTAAACTGGAAACTATACTGATCAGTGAAAGGTATCACTACGTACAGGTATACTCATGATTTTGGCAACTGGACTAACACGTTATATATAATATATATATATCACATACATATATATATATATATATATCCAGGCACAGACCCCCCAGAATTATACACACAGGCATTGGACCCCCAGAATAATATGCACAGCACTGAGCCCCAAGAATAATGTACCGGCTGGGTGGAGTAGAGGTAACATCACTGCTCTGTGTGGAGAGAGACTCTGGAGTCATGGGTTCGATACCGACGAGACCTTCTCCAGTCAGTGTCCTTGGGCAAGACACATAACGGTACATTCTCGCCATCAAGGACATACTTGAAAACGAGAGAAATCTCAATGTATCCTCCCTGGTAAAATACTTTCTCAAAAAAAAATATGCACAGCACTGAGCCCCAAGAATAATATGCACAGCACTGAGCCCCCAGAATAATATGCACAGCACTGAGCCCCCAGAATAATATACACAGCACTAAGCCCCAAGAATAATATGCACAGCACTGAGCCCCCAGAATAATATGCACAGCACTGAGCCCCAAGAATAATATACCCAGCACTGACCCCCAGAATAATATACACAACACTGAACCCCAAGAATAATATACCCAGCACTGACCCCCAGAATAATATGCACAGCACTGAGCCCCAAGAATAATATACCCACCACTGGACCCCCAGAATAATATACCCAGCACTGGTTATATGGATATATTTGCCCCCAGCTCACGTGGCTATATTTGCCCCAGCTCACATGGATATATTTGCCCCAGCTCATATGGACATATTTGTCCCCAGCTCATGGATATTTGCCCCCAGCTCATATGGATATATTTGCCGATATAATTGCCCCAGGCCAGCTCAAATGGATATAATTGCCCCCAGCTCACACATGGATATGATTGCCCCAGGTCAGCTCAAATGGATGTAATTGCCCCCAGCTCATATGAATATATTCCCCCCCCCTCATATGGACATATTTGCCCCGAGCTCATGGATATATTGCCCCCAACTCATAAGGATATATTTGCCCCAGCTCATAGATATATTGCCCCCAGCTCATAAGGATATATTTGCCCCAGCTCAAATTTACCCCCAGCTCACACATGGATATAATTGCCCCAGGTCAGCTCAAATGGATGTAATTGCCCCCAGCCCATATAGATATATTTTCCCCAGCTCATATGGAGATATTTGCCCCCAGCTCATGAATATATTGCCCCAGCTCATAAGGATATATTTGACCCCAGCTCACGCATGGATATATTTGCCCCCAGCTCACACATGGATATAATTGACCCAGGTCAGCTCAAATGGATGTAATTGGCCCCAGCTCATGGATATATTGCTCCCAGCTCATAAGGATATATTTGCCCCAGCTCACACATGGATATATTTGCCCCAGCTCACACATGGATATAATTGCCCCAGGTCAGCTCGAATGGATGTAATTGCCCCCAGCTCATATGGACATATTTTCCCCCAGCTCATGGGTATATTGCCCCCAGCTCACACATGGATATAATTGCCCCAGGTCAGCTCAAATGGATGTAATTGCCCCCAGCTCATATGGATATATTTGCCCCCAGGTCACCTCTCTGCCAAGTGCCAGGCCCAAAACAATTTAGCTGCCGGCCGTGTGTTCATCCTCCGAGCGGCCGCTGGAATGAAGCGCGGCTGCTCGCCTGTGATCTATCCAACAGACAGCCACGATCTCGCGAGATCGCGGCTGACTGTTGGATAGATCACAGGTGAGCGGCTGCGCCACACTTCATTCCAGCAGCCGCTAGGAGGACGAACACGCGGCCGCCGGGCCGGCAGCTAAATTGTTTCGGGCTCCGGCCACCGTTCCCACTGTGGGAGAACTGCGGGGACGCTGTTCCCGAGCGTTCCCGCAGGACTCAAGCCCTGTGTGTGTCCATAAAAGCAACCGCCATGAGCTTTGGCAATAGTATCATTCATTATATCCAATGATTGGAACCACCGGTGAGTGCAGAGAGGTCTAATCGATACAATCTCCGGCCCAAGTTTTTTTTTTAAAAAAAATGGTAAGTTAGGACAGACTGACAGATGTCGGGTGCAAGGGATCATTAAATGAATAAACAAGCCATGCCAGTTTGAAGGTGGCTGCGGATTGTTAGGATTATACTGCAATGACAAAAGCGGCAATTTACAATCAGGCATCTCCTGCTTTGGTCTCAGCATCTGTTCTCTTAATCAGTAGACTATTAACACCTTCACTACCAAGTGATTTTCCAAAAGAAACATTGTCAGAAACCAGTGTTTTTTTGTAAAATCATTTTTAATTAATTATAAAAGTAACAAATATTTGAGCATATACCCGATGTATTTCTTACTGCAAATAACCTATTTTGGCCAGTAGAAGCGCCGGCATATTCTGCAGCACTGTACAATAGGCACAGTATAGACAGGGTTACAATACATTGAACAACATTTGACAAACGGTCAGTGGCGTAGCGTGGGTTGTCAGCGCCCGGGGCCAGCCAAGAATTGTGCGCCCCCCCCCAACCTGTGGACACGTTATCGATATTGCCCCAGCTCTCACATGGATATTGCCCCAGCTCTCACATGAATATTGCCCCAGCTCACACATGGATATTGCCCCAGCTCACACATGGATTTGCCCCAGCTCACACATGAATATTGCCCCAGCTCACGCATGAATATTGCCCCAGCTCTCACATGGATATTGCCCCAGCTCATGGATTTGCCCCAGCACATGGATATGCCCCAGCACATGGATATGCCCCAGCACATGGATTTGCCCCAGCTCATGGATATGCTCCAGCTCATGGATATGCCCCAGCTCATGGATTTGCCCCAGCACATGGATTTGCCCCAGCACATGGATTTGCCCCAGCACATGGATATGCCCCATCTCATGGATTTGCCCCAGCTCATGGATATGCCCCAGCTCTCACCTGGATATTGCCCCAGCTCCCGGGCAGCGGGAGTGCCTGCCCGCCCCGGTCCTGAACAGCGTGCGAGTCCGTCCTGTTGAAGGGGAGGCGGCTGCGTGCGTGCGCAGGTCACGCGGTCCGGCCAGTCAGGTGGTACAGAGACTCAGTACCACCTGATTAGACGGACCACGTGACCTGCGCCTGCACGCAGCCGCCTCCCCTTCAATCAACAGGACGGACTCACTGTTCAGGACCGGGCAGCCGGCAGGCACTCCCGCTGCCCGGCATCTGGGTCCCCTCAACCCGCGGGCCCTTGGGCGGCGCCCGAGGGCCCGGCGGGTCAGTCGGGCCGCAAGTTTTAGGGGCGCATAATTTCAAAAGAAATTATGCGCCCCTAACAAAACTGCGCCCGGGGCCACGGCCCCCCCTGCCCCCCCCCCACGCTACGCCACTGCAAACGGTACAGGAGGAGATGAGGGCCCTATTCCCGAGTTAGAGGTTTGAGTGGCTTGTCTCTTTTCTTCTATTTCTCCCTGCATCGGCTGCTGAAAGCCCGATATTTCAGAGCTTTGAGCAGCTGATTTGACAGTTTTAGCTCTTTGGGCATTATGCCCACAGGGCTAAAACTTTTCAGGCACCTTCTGCAGACCAAAAGCAAATTAAATTTGTTTGCAGAAAACAATTAATTTGCTTTTGGGCTGCAGTTCAGCATACAAAGATATCTTGATATAAGGGCACCAGACGGTGCCTTTGAAGCCCGAGATAGCTCGATATTGGTAGTGAATTGGTTAATCCAGATTTTGGTCACACGGAGCACATAGAAACAGGTTCATATAAAACGCTGGTGCAGGTAAATTGCAGAGACGGCGAGGAAGCAGCATCATACCTAGAATATATTCAAAGCACATTAATCTCACAGACTCCCAAAGGAGGGCACATCGTATGAAGAAGCCACAGCCATCAATAAGGCTTCATACCACTTTACAGCCGTATAAACAACAAATGCTCTAGTTTCCCGCTCTTTGACCCCCCTGTGTACCTCTATCCCCCGTGATCTCATAGTGTAAGAACGGTGGCCTCTAAACATTACATAAAATTCTGCTGCTAGAGAGGAAAATGAGTGAAATCAGCAGAAGTTGCAGACACTTCAAGGCAGGGTCATTGGTTCCTGGAAAGTTACCTCTGGTGCCCAAATTTATGTGATAGCCAACAAAAAAAAAACTTTTTAATAAAACTTGACAAAATTATAAATATTAGGAGCCAGGCAAGATTATGTGCGACATTCACAAAAGCTAAAGACACACTGCTGTTCCTAACAGAAACAAAAATCATGATTAAAGCCTGCTCCTGTCGAATGTTTTGGGGTTATATCTTGACCGAGAAGTGATGGTTAACGACTGAGCAGTTAAGTATAACAGCCCCACTGGATTATTATACTGACTCTGTCCGATTCTAGCGGAGATGCAAATGTCCCTTGTGGTTCAGCTCGTTAAATAGCGGTCGAGAGCAGCATAATGAGCGACTTTCGAATCGTTTGTTATACGCTGGCTGCCCATACATTATGCTTCCTGTACAATATACAGTTGCAAGAAAACGTATGTGAACCCTTAGGGATTATGTGGAGTTTTGCATGAATTGGTCATAAAATGTGCTCTGATCTTGATCTAAGTCACAACAATTTGAAAAACACAGTCTGCTAAAATAATACAACACAAACATTATATGTTTTCATGTGTTTATTGAACATAACATGTAAACATTCACAGTGCAGGGTGGAAAAAGTATGTGAACCTTTGGACTTAATAACTAGTTGACCCTCCTTTGGCAGCAATAACCTCAACCAAACGTTTCCTATAGTTGCAGATCAGACCTGCACAACGATCAGGAGTAATTTTGGACCACTCCTCTTCACAAAACTGTTTCAGTGTAGCAATAATTTTGGGATGTCTGGTGTGAATCGCTCTCTTAAGGTCATGCCACAGCATTTCAATCGGGTTGAGGTCAGGACTCTGACTGGTCCACTCCAGAAGGGGTATTTTGGTTTTGTTGAATTACTTGTATGCTTTTGGTCATTGTCCTGTTGCATCACCCATCCTCTGCGGAGCTTCAGTTGGCGGACAGATGGTCTTACGTTTTTCTGCAAAATGTCTTGATAAACTCTGGAATTCATTTTTCCATCAATGACAACAATCCGTCCAGGCCCTGAGGCAGCAAAGCAGCCCCAAACCATGATGCTCCCTCCGCCATGTTTTACAGTGAGGATGAGGTTTTGAGGTTGGTGTGCTGTGCCTTTTTTGCTCCACACATAGTGTTGTGTGTTTTTTCCAAACAACTCAATTTTGGTTTCATCTGTCCACAGAATATTTTGCCAGTAGTGCTGTGGAACATCCAGGTGCGCTTTTGCAAACTTCAAACGTGCTGCAATATTCTTTTTGGACAGCAATGGCTTCCTCCGTGGTGTCCTCCCATGTACTCCATTCTTGTTTAATGTTTTCCTTATTGTAGATGTGTCAACAAAAATGTTAGCATGTGCCAGAGATTTCTGTAAATCTTTAGCTGACACTCTAGGATTCTTCTTTACCTCGTTAAGCATTCTGCGCCGTGCTCTTGCAGTCATCTTTACAGGACGACCATGCCTAGGGAGAGTAGCAACAGTGCTGAACTTTCTCCCTTTGTAGACAGTCTGTCTTACCGTGGACACATGAACATCAAGGCTTTTGGAGATACTTTTGTAACCCTTTCCAGCTTCATGCACGGTCAATTCTTGACCGTAGGTCTTCTGAGAGCTCTTTTCTGCAAGGCATGGTTCACATCAGGCAGTGCTTCTTGAAACCAGTAAACCCAAAACTGGTGTGTGTTTTTAAAGGGTAGGACAGCTTTCAGCAACACATCCAATAATATCACACTGATTGGACTCAAGGTTGGCTCACTCCTGGCTCCAATTAGCTCTTGGAGAAGTCATTAGGCTAGGGGTTCACATACTTTTCCACCCTGCACTGTGAATGTTTACATGTTATGTTCAATAAACACATGAAAACATATCATGTTTGTGTTGTATTATTTTAAGCAGACTGTGTTTTTCAAATTGTTGCGACTTAGATGAAGATCAGAGCATATTTTATGACCAATTCATGCAAAACTCCACGTAATCCCAAAGGGTTCACATACTTTTTCTTGCAACTGTATAAGAGGCATTGAAGTACATTGAGCTGGCACAGCGGCCATGTGGCAAGGCAAGTTTGTGGCTCGGCTGATATAGGACAGGGCTATGATTAATGAGTGGTGCCTTTACACTTAACAGTTCACTCATGAATCATAATGACTTGCTTGGAATAGGGCCCAGTGTTTCTTGGTTGACCTGTAACTGAATCCCAGGGTAACAGCTTATGTCAGAACAACGAGCCTACGTCTTTGCTACTCCTGACCAGAAAAAGAGACAGAAGCAGACATACTATCAGACACCAAATCCAGGGCCAGTGCACCCATTGGGCTAACTAAGCTGTTGCCTATGGTGCACCTGAAAGGGGGCAACATGCTATGGTCACCACTGCCTTTGTCGCACCGGTCAGTGTGTGTGAGCACCCACTGCCCATCAGCGCTGTCTGTAATGAGACAGCAGCACTGAGTACAGGAACTGAAAGGTCCATATTCTTGTTGCTCTGTAACCCTACCCTGCCTCCGAAAAGGGGAGATTGGCAGTGAGGCTGAACCTCTATTTTAACAGTGCCAAATTCTACCCTAGCATCGTCCACCTGCCGCAGCATCAGCCCTTCCAGAAGAACATGCATTATTGGTAAAATGGTAAAATGGGGATAGGGAGGAGGAGATGCTGCTATAAGGGCTGGGGTCACGGTTTAACCTGTGTGTATGTATGACTGTACTGGCCCATGTTTGTATTGGCCTTTGTATGTATGCATTTGTTTATTGGTCTGTGTGTGCCTCTCTACCCACCTGTGTATGTATTTGTGTATATTGGTCATGGGTGTGTCAGTATGTATTTGTGTGTATTGGTTAAGTGTCGGTGTGTGTATGTGTGCGATTATGTAGGTGTCTGTATGTGTGTATGTTCTGTGTGTGTCATTCCTGTGTGACTGTATGGTTGTCTGTTAGTGCATGCGTGTAGACGTTTGGCTCTGTGTGTCAAACTGGGTGTGTTTCAACGAAATTGGGTTTTGCCTAGGTGGCTTCCGTCGTCCCTCCCCGAGACCACCAGAAAGCCACATGTTAAAGCGTCGGCCAGGCAGAATGGAGTCACTAAGAGCTGCTCTCTTTCATATAGTGCTATACCCAGATTGGAGAGGCGAGGGGGAAAAATTAGCAATTAGCGTGTTTCCCTCCGTTTACATATTTCAACATGAGTGTGAATTATTTATTTATTTATTAGAGGAGGAGATTGAGTGTAAAATAGAGTTTATAGGTAATTTATGCCAACATTTATTCATTTCGGCACAGCTGGGGCTACAGTGGAGGATCCTGCCATTAAATCCCATGTATAGGACTTGCCGACCCTTCAGGTGGCCCTGATCATATATCAAGAGAAAAACACAGATGACCCAACTGCCTTGACAATACATGATTTAGATACAGTATCAAATTTGAAAAGAGAGGTAGCTCAGCTCATATTAACTCCTTGGATGCCATATTAACCATCATTTAAAATTTAAAGCGCGGGCTTTCCATGCAAAAGACATGGAATGTAAAAAAAAATAACCAAAAGACAGTTATATATATATATAAAATAAAACTAAGAGAAGACTATTCATGCACGGATTTAATGACGGCGTGTTTGTGTTCCCGGTTGCACAGTCGGAAGCAGTTTCCTCCCACTGTTCTTTTAAAGTTGCATGTTTTTATGAATAAGTAAAATATGAATCCAGTTTCCAGAAATAGCCTCGGAGGCTGCCAGTTCTGTCCTGTCGGGATATAAAATCCCAGCACTGCGTTACACCCTCTGCTATTTCATTAAATAAAAAGAAAACCTATCCCCAGATGGGCATTAACTCCTTATGTGCCAGCATTGAGCTTTTAAGGAAATTAGAAATATGATGAGAAAACAGCAGAAATGGTGAATTATTATTTTTTTTATCATTCCTAGGTCAAAAAAACGAAAACAACGTCATTCATTCTGCACGATCTTCTTCGCATTCATTGCTGGTTGCATCTCCATACTTGGTCCCAAATTACTGGAGATCCTACCTCCCTTGATCTTGCATTTATTGGAGAGGGAGAGAAATAAAAGGATATTTCTTGCGTGTTTTTCCTTCACTGCAGCTTCTTGGGTGTTTATGGCTTTGTTTATGCTCACGGTCTGCAAAGAGGAAATAAAAAAGGTGGGTGAGAAGAAGCGGCCCGGAACATAACACATAGCTCAGACATCGCCTTATTCATTGACCCCAATTACACAGTGTTCCGCGGTATTTTTAGTCATTGTCCGTTCTGCGGAACAACCCACAGATCATGCTTTCACTCCACAAACTCCACATAGCAATTTTAAATACAAAAAGAGATATCGCAGCTGGATAAATCCAGAGGCCAAGTAGCCACGGCTTCCTAACTCGAGTTGCCAGATCGGCCATTGTTTCCTGGACACATTACTATTTCATGCAGAGAGGAGCACATGGAAAACTGCTGCCCTGCAGCATGTATAATTCATATGCTGCAGGAAGGAAATCAAGACAGGTCACCTGTGATTACTTTTTGGTTTCTTACATGCAGCATATGGAATCTGCATGCTCAGGGGTAGCATTTTTCATGCACTGCCCATCAGCATGAATAAATTATATGCGCCCAGGAAAACATGGCTGATCTGGCAACCCTACATATATGACCATCAGCCTCTAAAAGTATCAGTTGCACCACATAAATCTATAAAGAAGAGTCTGACTCCTAAAAATGAAAGCTGGCTTCACCGTCAGACTGAGTAAAACATTATTAACCTCAGATAATAATTTGAAGCTGATTGTATGATGTTCTAGGCTTATGTTGGACACAACCAGTTTGTTTTTATTTAGTTTATAGCAGTAGAACTATTACACAGACCCAGGGACGGATCCAGACACAGGTTTTGGGGCGGGGGGGTGGGGACTCTACCAGTTTTGGCTACGAGCTGGTGTTTTGTTCGCAGTGACAGGCAGAGACGCGCCTAATCGCAAGCTGTGCTCGTTACACTCACTCTCCCAAGAACATTGCACAGGGTCTGTCCTCATGTGGCTCATGAGCCCTGCAAACCCCTTCCATACGAGGGGCCCAGCGTACCCCCCTCCCAGCACATACCCCTTGAAGCTATGCAGTGTAGGGTAACCCAGGTGAGGGCAGCCCACTTTCCATGTTGGCAGGACACACGTAGCACCCCATCTGCACAGCCCTGCGAACACTTTCCATACCATGGGCCCAGGGTACATCTCACATTTCCCCCCGCTCACATTTTATATATTGGCCCCAGCTCAGATGGATATATTGCCCCCAGCTCACATGGATATATTGCCCCAGCTCACATGGATATATTGTCCCCCAGCTCACATGGATATATTGTCCCCCAGCTCACACATGGATATATTGCCCCCAGCTCCTATGGATATATTGTCCCCCAGCTCACTCATGGATATATTGCCCCCTGCTCACATGGATATATTGCCCCCTGCTCACATGGATATATTGCCCCAGCTCATAAGGTTATATTGTCCCACAGCTCACACATGGATATATTGCCCCAGCTCATATGGAATGGATATATTGCCTACAGCTCATATGGATATATTTCCCCCAGCTCATATGGATAGCTTGCCCCCAGCTCGTATGGATATATTGCCACAGCTCATATGGATATATTGCCCCCAGCTGATGGAATGATATATTGCCCCAGCTCATATGGATATATTGCCCCAGCTCACACATGGATATATTGCCCCCAGTTCACATGGGCCAAGTGGTCTCCTCTCCTCGCGGCTGGTCAGGTGGATGAACCCAGGTGAGCGGCCGAGCTTCATGCCAGCGGCCGCTCGTAGGAAAAGAATCTTCAAAACACTCGGCGGCTCAGTAATTGTGCGTGAAGAATGTAATAGGGTCCTTCATGTATAAAGCATAACAAAAAAAAAAAGTTGTAATTTGCTCTTATTCCTAAGAGACGAAATGGTGGGTTTATATTTATACTATCCCACAATGTTACTCCTAAGGCTCCGGTCAGACGAGCGCAGCGTTCAGGTCCGTGATGGCGCACAAAAGTACGTCCGTGATAGCATGAGATAAAGGCCAATGGAGTCCCACACACAAAGTACGTCCGCACTGAACTGCGGACACACAACGGCCGCGGCAAACGGACGCAAGTTAGGCAAGAACGTACAACCCCTAGAACGGCCGCACAAGCTTTGTGTGTGAGTGATGGAACGTGGTCAGATGGACTGCATTAATACGTCTAGCATTTTTGACGGACAAAATGGTTTTGCATTTTAATTTATTTTCCCTCCTACATCCATGAAAAAACGGACTGTGTGGCCACTACTGCGTCTTCTGTACTAACGTACGTCCGTACTGCACGGACGCACAGTCCATAGAAATCACGTTCATCTGACCCTAGCCTTAGTGCAAAATAAAATTTGTGCAAATCAATACAAAGCCGGTGTGTATATTTGAAAAGTAGGGAAAATATACTTATATTGAGTAAACCGTGCTTATCCTTTCTCCGAGCCTCACATCAATGGATAATATATGGAGAGGAGAAAAAGCAATATAGTGCAATTAGGTTTATATCGCGACTTTTATATATACATAGATAAATCATCAGTCACGTGGCCCAGAGCCTATATAAAATATTGGCTCTGTATAAGTGCGATGTGCCGATTAGGCTAAGGTCAGACGAACGCAGTTTTAACGTGCGTTTAGGCTAGGGTCAGACGAACGCATTTTTATGTTGTCTGTGAAAAAGTGCGTTCGAACGAATGGACGCATTTTTTCACAGAATACGTGATAGCGGTCATACTATGCGCATTTTCGTCCGTGATTTTGTACGGATCATCAATAAAACACTTTGTGCATCTGGACGTTATGTTGGCCGGACATTAGCAGCGTCTGACGTCTCCAAATCACACACACACGCCGCTAGCGGACGCAGCGCACTCTGTACGTCAGTACCTGCGGTTTCACGTTCTCGAAAAAATGCGTTCATTTTCCACTTGCGTTGCGCAGCCGGACTTTTGTGCGACCGTACTTCGTATATTGGCCGTCATTGCCCGGCATCTGCTGCTAGTGCGGCCGTGATTAAGTGCGGCTGCACGCGCGTTCGCACTGCCTCAGTCTGACCCTAGCCTAAGCCGTACGAAATCACGGCCGTGATAGCAGCAAATGACGTCCAATGCCAGGGAACATACGACGAACGGCCGCACGAAAGTTCGTCCGTGCAACGCAAGTGGCAAACGAACGCATTTTTTCGAGAACGTCAAACCGCTACTACTGACGTACAGAGTGCGCTGCGGCCGCATAGCGGCGTGTTTGCGTGATTGGGAGACGTCAGACGCTGCACACGTCCGGCCAACATAACGTCCAGACGCAAAAAGTGTTTTATTGATGATCCGTACAAAATCACGGACGAAAATGCGCATCGTATGACCGCTATCGCGTATTCCGTGAAAAATACGTCCATTCGTTCGACCGCACTTTTTCACGGACGACGGGAAAAATGCTTTCGTCTGACCCTAGCCTTAAAGGGATGGCACCGTCCTCCACACGCGGGAAGCTGGAACAACCGTTCTCGGTCGTCTGCTTCGCTATCCACCAGGAAGGTTCTTCTGCCTGAGATCCTGTAGTTTTCCTGGAGGAACCCCTGGCTGAGCTCTCTCTCCCCCCCCCCCCGATGTATTATTTATTTATTTATTTATAAAGGATTTTACCAGGAAGGATACATTGAGATTTCTCTCGTTTTCAAGTATGTCCTGGGTTCAAGAACATTGAAGTATTGCGTGGGAGATTAAAATCAAGCAGGGAAAAAAAAAGTTTCTCTTTTTTCTAAAATCAACATATGGCTTTAAAAAGCATAAAAATAGCTTGGGGAAATAAAAAGTCCTGAAACGCATTTCGCCAATGGGTCTCGGCTTCCTCAGTCAGTTATATTTATACCCTCAAAGTATTTCTACTTTGGGATAGAAATAGAAAACACGGAAAAGGACAGCAAAGTGGAAATGTTTTGGTGAGGGTATAAATATAAACCCACCATTTTGTCTCTTAGCTGAGAAGCAGCAGGGGGACATGTGGTTGCTTATAAAGCAACTCTTGGTTTCATTGGGGTTTTTTCTTGTTCGGTTTTAGACATGAAGTGGGCTGGATACTCCTCTTTTACGCAGCCTCCCAGGTACGGAATAGTGCACGAAACCACTTTTTGTGTTTATTTCTATATATTGTGGTGTATTCCCAGCCAAGTCATTTTTTTGCTGCTGTCCCTTTCCGTGGTTTCTTTTTCAATCCCAAAGTAGAAATGTTTTGGTGAGGGTATAAATATAAACCCACCATTTTGTCTGTGGTGAGAGCGGAGTCACATGACAGGAAGGGTGGGGGCGGTACCAGGGAGTGTCTGCTGGGATGCCAGGCTAGAAGGTCGTACTGTATGTGTCTCCTCTATCCGATGTTATGCTGAATAAATCAACAACTATAAACCAACCCACGGAGTCTACTCTTTTCATGACATGGTGTCAGAAGTGTTTCCCTGCGTATCCATTTTGATCTGTGAAGATGTCTAAGTTCTCTCCTCCGGAACCCTTCGATTTCTCTCAGCCTGCTGCATGGCCTGCTTGGCGCCAAAGGTTTGCACGCGTCAGGATCGCTTCAAAGCTGGATAAGGAGCCTGGTGAGGTGCAGATTAATTCCCTTTTATACGCTATGGGGAGAGACGTGGAGCCGATTTACGGTACTTTTCAGTTCAGCGCTGGGGAAGAGATGGACTTTGATAAAGTCGTGGATAAGCTCAGCGCCCATTTTGTGCCCAGAAGAAATGTGATTCACGAGAGAGCCTGCTTTCACAAGCGCGCCCAGTGTGAGGGAGAATCTGTTGAATCATTTGTGCGCAGCCTTTATCAGTTGGCAGAGTTCTGTGAGTTCGGCGCTGCTAAGGAGGAGCAGATCAGAGACAGACTGGTTATCGGAATTGCAGACTCAGAAGTTTCACTTAAGTTGCAGCTGGAGTCTAAGCTGACACTGGATGAGGCGATACAGATTGCATGTCAGAGTGAATTGGTGAAGAAACAAAGTGCAGACTTAAGGTCAGAAAACAGGGTGGAAGAAATACACCAGTCACAAAGGGTTAAAAGCGGCAGACAGCAGGCAGCGGACAGACCCAGGAGCGGTTGGACACCGTGTTCCCGTTGCACACGCTGTAACCGCCCTCACGAGATGAAGACGCGGTGCCCTGCTATAGACAAGAGATGCAGGAAGTGCAACCGCGCCGGCCATTTTGAGGTGGTTTGTAAATCAGAGTCTGTGAGAGAGATGTGTCTGGACAGTGATCAGGAGACGCCAGAACTGTCCTTTATAGGATCGGTGACTGAACAGTCCGGCTCTGTCGAGGATTGGCGTGTTACACTCACGATGTTGGGTGAAAGAGTTGCCTTTAAGATTGATACCGGAGCAGACATTACAGTTATTTCCTTTGTGACATTCTCAAAGCTACCTCGACGTCCGGAGCTGAAAAACGTTACGATTCAAGTTCATAGTCCGGGAGGTCGCATTGATTGCATCGGCAGGTTCCTTGCTGACTGTGAGTACCGGGAGCGGAAAATATCGATGTGGGTGTACGTGATCAGAGGATCGTGTGTGAATAACCTTCTGAGTCGGAAAGCAGCCTGCAGTCTGGGCCTTGTTGCTAGAGTGTACGAAGTCACTGAGGACGTGTTTGGAGACCTGGGGGCTGCTGAACTGTGAGCCGGTCCGTATAAAGCTCAAACCTGAGGCTGTCCCTTATAGCCTTACTACGCCTCGTAGGATTCTATTTCCGCTTTTGCCGAAGGTGGAGTGCGAGCTTCTGCGGATGGAAAAGATGGGGGTTATCGAGGCGGTCACAGAAGCTACTGAGTGGTGTGCGCCCATTGTACCGGTCGCTAAAAAGAATGGGACAGTTCGTATTTGTGTGGATTTGAAACGTCTGAACGAAGCCGTTAGGAGGGAGAGATATGTCATGCCGACATTGGAAGATATTGCTCCTCAGTTGTCGGGGGCTAACTTCTTTTCCACGCTCGACGCTTCCAGTGGGTTCTGGCAGATACCCCTTGACCCAGAGAGCCAGAAACTGACGACCTTCATTACTCCGGTGGGTCGGTTTTGCTTCCGCAGACTCCCCTTCGGGATATCTTCGGCCCCGGAGATCTTCCAGAGAGAGATGAGTTCCCTGTTGAGAGACCATGAGGGTACTGTGGTAGTTATGGACGATATCCTTGTGTATGGGTCCACTAAGGAGGAGCACGACCGGCGACTGCTTTGTGTGCTGCAAACCGTCAAGGAATCTGGCCTGAGGCTAAATAAGGAGAAGTGCCACTTTGGGAAACCAGAACTGTGTTATTTTGGCCTTATTATTAGTGGGGAGGGGGTTAAGCCAGACGCCAGCAAGGTTCTCGCTATTGAGAAAATGAAAAGCCTTTCCGATGTGAATGAACTGAGACAAGTACTGGGCCTTGTGAATTATGTGGGGAAGTTTCTACCGGAGTTGTCCTCGGTGTTACATCCTGTCACAGAATTGTTAAAGAAGGATGTCGCCTGGATATTGGGACCTCCACAGGAGGAGGCCTTAGCACGAGTCAAGCCCATGCTGGGATCCGCTCCGGTGTTGGGGTACTATGACCCCTGCAAGAAGCGCAGATGCTAGTAGCTACGGGTTGGGAGCGGCCCTTCTGCAGCTGAATGAGGGTAAACTACAGCCTATTGCCTATTGTTCTCGCACCTTAACAGCAGCAGAGAGACGTTATGCACAAATTGAAAAAGAGTGTTTGGCCGGAGTCTGGGCCTGCGAACGCTTCCACCGTTATCTGGTGGGTTTGGAGGAGTTCAGTCTGGAGACTGACCACAAGCCACTAGTTCCTCTTATTAATTCTTATGATATCGACAAGGCGCCTCTGAGATGCCAGAGACTCTTAATGAGACTACTTAGGTTTAATGTTAGAGCTGTGCATGTCCCGGGAAAGCAGCTGGTGGTGGCAGATACCCTCTCCAGACTCCCGCTGGCTGCTGAGGGCGATTCGTCAACAGAGTCGGACGTGAAGGTGTATGTGGATTCGATCTTAGCCTCCAAGTCCATCTCTTCGGGGAGATTGGAACAGATTAAAAGAGAGACGCACCTGGATGTTGTCCTTCAAGAAGTTATCAGCTATGTAAGAGATGGCTGGCCGGAGAGTCGTGCTGCGTGGTGGTCTCTGAGTGCGTTCCAGTCCGAGAGAGCGTACCTTACTGAAATGGACGGCTTAGTGTTTTTTCAAGACCGCATTGTTATTCCGAAAAGTCTGCGTCAAGACATGCTACGGCGGATTCATGAAGGTCATGTGGGGGTTTCCAAGTGTAGGGAGAGGGCGTCGTCTGCTGTGTGGTGGCCTGGGATTAGCGCTGACATTGCTGATTTCATCTCGAGATGTGCCTTCTGCAGAGAACGTCGTCCTACACAGAGACATGAACCTTTACTTTCCACCCCCCTACCTGCGGGTCCATGGCAGAAGATAGCTGCGGATCTGTGCAAACTAAAAGGGAGGAAATACTTAGTTGTTGTGGACTACTACTCCAGATACCTTGAGCTCGCGCCACGGGGTGAGGCGACCAGTGCTACTGTGATCGTCCGTCTGAAAAGCATGTTTGCCAGGTGGGGTATCCCGTCGGAGTTGGTGAGTGACAATGGTATGCAGTTCGCCTCTAAAGAGTTTGCTTCTTTTGGGAAGGATTACGATTTCCGTCACACGACTTCCAGTCCGCATTACCCGCAGGCTAATGGGATGGCGGAGCGAGCGGTTCAGACCGCTAAGTTTATTTTGGGGCAGGCGGAGCCTTATTTGGCCCTGATGGCGTACAGAGCGGCTCCTGTTCAGGCTACAGGGTGTAGCCCTGCTCAGCTGATGTTGGGACGGCAGATTCATACTACTTTGCCTTCTGTGGATGCTTCCCTGCCGGCTTCCCCGGTCCTTCCGGAGGATATTCGGAGGAGGGACGAGGTGGCGAAGCGGATCTACAGGTTCTTTTACGATAGACGACACTCTACTCGCCCACTATCGGTGCTATACCCGGGGCAGAGTGTCCGGGTTAAGCTAGATGATGAGACGAGGTGGAGAACCCCGGCTACAGTTGTGGAGCGTTCTCCGGAGCCCAGGTCCTATGTGATCCGCACGGAAGGAGGAACTGTCGCTCGCCGCTACAGAAGGCATCTTCAGCCGGTACCCGAGGAGTTGAGTGCTGAGACCTCGACACCGCAACAGCCAGACTCTCCGGTTTTACGGAATGGGTCTACCCTGCAGGTGGTTTCTGGGCATGATGTACCGCTGCTTCCAGCGGAGTCACAGCCACCCTCTCAAGGACTTGGTGATGGTTCTTGCAAGATGACTTCGAGTGGTAGAGTTGTGAGGCCTCCGGAACGTTACCGGGATTAATGTTTAGATAGAGCAGCGACTTGAAGAATGGGCAGAATAATCCCAAAGTCACTGCGGACTAGGGTAGTCTACCCCGATGTCCAAGTTAGCATTGTTTATCTACTTGTATCTTTACATTGTTTATTTTGTATGTTTTACCGTTAAAAGGGGGAGATGTGGTGAGAGCGGAGTCACATGACAGGAAGGGTGGGGGCGGTACCAGGGAGTGTCTGCTGGGATGCCAGGCTAGAAGGTCGTACTGTATGCGTCTCCTCTATCCGATGTTATGCTGAATAAATCAACAACTATAAACCAACCCACGGAGTCTACTCTTTTCATGACATTGTCTCTGAGAAGCAGCAGGAGGACATGTGGCTGCTTATAAAGCAGCTTTCGGTTTCGTTAGGTTAGGACCCATCTTGAAAGAAGTTGCAGTGACATGGCAGGTGGGCTTAGCACTATAATGGCTATTCAAGTAAACTAAAACCTCTGTTATGTTTCGTACAGAGCCATAAGGATAAGCGCAAATGACAGCCTTTTTTTTTTCCTGTTATATATACACATTTAAAGTTTTTTATAAATACATGAAAAAAGTATGTTTTTCAGTTTTGACAGTAACAATGTGTATATAATAAGTAATCACAAGGTAACTTATTTACAGAGTAAATCAAATGCCTATAATTTCAGTTTATATTTGGTATAGTAATTTTTGAGAGAAAGATGCAATTACACAGCACATTGGCCAGTGTGATTGGCTGTTAAAGTGATCACTGTGCTGGGATATCTGATGGTTTACCTCAGACGAGTAGAACCAGCAAAAGCAATAACCTGACAGATTGCCCGTCCTGCACCTGCACAGCACGGATAAAGCCACGCGACAGAATTATTCTATCTTGGGTCCTTAACAGTACATCTGTGACAAAATAATTCTGTTAACGCAGAAGGAAGGGGTTAAACATTCGAACTTCCTCAAGACCCTGACCTTGATCATTTGTTTGTTAGAACTGGTACAGAGCTACAGTGTTAGTTCTTTGCATTAGTCTTTTTCACTTCTGCCAGGACTAAATCAGATATGTCAAGAGATAATATTTAATGTGGGGATGTTCTACCAACTTTGATTTGCAGCTTACTTAAGGGATTACTTGCTAAGAGATGAAATGTCAGAAAAATTCCAAGGGAATTGCAAATGTTAACTGAAAATAGCTGATTTTCCATAATTTTTCCCAACACAGATGTTCCTTCAGCCTCACTATTCCAGCCTAAAGCTTGCAATTCCCTCAATGAGGAACAAGACATACTGCACGAAAATTAACCCCTAATCACACTGCCAACAATAAACACCAGCCATATGCTAGAACTAGAATTAACCATGGTGCCAGAAATGTTATGCTTTCAAGGACTTGCATTGTTATTTAATACAGAAGAGGAGTACAAGGAAGGTACTGCCCTGCAGAATGTATAATTCATATGTTTCAGGTGGGGATCAAGTACCTTATCATGCAGTTCACCAGGGATTGGTGGAACACCGGCTGGGTGGAGTAGAGGTAACTGCTCTATAACCGTGGATACACAGGTTCGATCCCAGCAAGAGCACCTCTCCAGTAAGTGTCCTTGAGCAAGACACCTAACGGTACATACTCGCCACCCAGGACATACTTGAAAACGAGAGAAATCTCAATGTATCCTTCCTGGTAAAACACTTTCTCCAAAAAAAAAAAATATATCCTGTGATGTCTTGCCAGTAGAATATACATACTACAGCATAGTGTTCCATTTTCATATACTGCCCAGGTCAAACACATACGTATCCAGGAAAACAGAGGATCTGGCCAACACACACACACACACACAATTTTTTGCTCTTGTCTCATGATTACCAGATTAACTGTCCCCGTAAAGACAGTGGGATGGTCTGAGGCTAGGGTCAGACTAGCGCAGTTTTAACGTGCGTTTAGCCGCACGAAATCACGGCCGTACTAGCAGCAAATGACGTCCATTGCCGGGGAACATACGAAGTACGGCCGCACGAAAATTCGTCCGCGCAACGCAAGTGGCAAACGAACGCATTTTTTCGAGAACGTCAAACCGCTACTACTGACGTACAGAGTGCGCTGCGTCCGCATAGCGGCGTGTGTGTGTGATTAGGAGACGTCAGACGCTGCTAATGTCCGGCTAACATAACGTCCAGACGCAAAAAGGGTTTTATTGATGATCCGTACAAAATCACGGATGAAAAGGCGCATCGTATGACCGCTGTCGCGTATTCCGGGAAAAAATACGTACGTTCGTTCGACCGCACTTTTTCACGGACGACGTGAAAAATGCGTTCGTCTGACCCTAGCCTTAGTCGGCACACCGTGCAAGCCTTTAAGGCTGGGGTCCGTCGAACGCAGTGCGAACGTGCGTTTAGGCTAGGGTCAGACTAACGCATTTTTCACGTTGTCCGTGAAAATGTGCGTTCGAAGAATGGACGTATTTTTCACGGAATACGCAATAGCGGTCATACTATGCGCAGTTTCATCCGTGATTTTGTACGGATCATCAATAAAACACTTCTTGCATCTGACGTTATGTTGGCCGGACATTAGCAGCGTCTGATGTCTCCAATTCACGCACACACGCCGCTAGCGGACGCAGCGCACTCTGTAGTCAGTACTAGTGGTTTAACGAAAAAATGCGATCATTTTCCACTTGCGTTGCGCAGCCGGACTTTTGTGCGACCGTACTTCGTATATTGGCCGTCATTGCCCGGCATCTGCTGCTAGCACGGCCGTGATTAAGTGCGCCAGAACGCGCGTTCGCACTGCCTCAGTCTGACCCTAGCCTTAGCCGCACTTTATTATGGCTGTGGTATCAGCAAATGACGTCCAGCGCAGGCCCACACACGAAGTACGGCCGCAGGAAAGTTCAGCTGCGCAACACAAGCAGCAAATGAATGCATTTTTGCAAGAACATCGAACCGCTAGTACTGACGTACAGAGTGCGCTGCGTCCGCATAGCGGCGTGTGTGCATGATTAGGAGACGTCAGATGCTGCTCATGTCCGGCCAGCATAACATCCAGACACCCAAAGTTTCCTGGTTTGGATCTGTAAAAATCACGGTCAAAATTGCGAATTGTATGACCGCTATCGCGTCTTTCGTGAAAAAAATGCGTTCGGACGCAGCAACGCACTTTTTGACGGTAGACGTGAAAAATGCGTTCGTCTGACCCTAGCCTTAAACTTGTTGCTGGCATAGACCATCACTCAGTCAACCCGCTATTCCGAGTTAAAGAAAGCTCTGAACACACGGTTTTTGGTCCTGCTGTGTGTCTGACATGTCAGGCGACTCCGCAAGAGCAGTTATCTGGCCTGGCGATCAGTTCGATCGATGCAACAACCTCTCGCATTGATAATCATGGCCAGGGTATAAAGTAAATGTATACATTAATTTTGTATCACATCTCTGACTCTGTGAGTCTTCAATGGCTACAAACAGGGAACCTTCAGGCTAGGGTAAGACTAGCGTATTCTGAGCGTAGGTAGTGGCCACACAGTCCGTTTTTGTGACTGACGTTTTTTTTGACTGACATAGATGGAAAATGAATTAGTATGAAAAACATTTTGTCCGTCAAAATGCTGGACGTCAAAAATGCAGTCTGTCTGACTACATTCCATCACTCACACACAAAGCTATGCGGACGTCGCGGACGCAGCACACTCTGTGCGTCCTTTCTAACGGATTTACGTTCTTGCCTAACCTGCGTCCGTTTGCCGCGTCCGTTATGCGTCCGCAGTTCCGTGCGGACGTACTTTGTGTGTGGGGCTCCATTGGTCATAATTATATGCTATAACGGACGTACAAATGTGCAGCAACACGGACGTGATCAGTGCGCTCGTCTGACACGAGCTTAAATTCCAGCTCCCAGTGCCAGAAAAAGTATTTTTATAGACTAAAAGTCGCCCCCCTCTTTTCCCATAGCTTTATATAGGTGTGTGCCTATGATAAGGTGTGTAGCTTTAGCTATGAGGGTATTTGTATTTCAACTATCTTCTTGGGGAGGGTGATTTCTAAACCCAGGGAATCAAGACCAGGAGTTCAAATTGATTCCATGCTTCCTGAACTGAAAGGGGTTAATGATCAGCACCTTAAATACATTCCTGATTGGAAGACAGGGGGGAGAGACAACTGACAAGGATATTGGGTGGAAGCGAAAGTGCAGCCAAGACTAAAAAAAAACAAAGACAAATGAGGAAAGATTCAAAAGGTTGGTGTTTTTGTTATCTTAACCCTGAGAGGTGGTGGGTGTTTTTTGTTTGTTAGTGCTCAGATGAGCTGGGTTTTTATTTGTAGGAAAACTCTGATGAATGCACAGTGAAGATTGTAAAAGGACAAACTGCGGGGGTTATCCATTTAGCACTGCTGTTTGCCTGCATTGCCACTACCGGCTGAAATTGCAGTGCCAAGAAATGATGGTGCTTCTCAAAACAGCAAAATTAGTTTACTGTAAAGCTTCTCCTTTTTTGATTTTGAGAAACAATGGGGTTTCTCTGCACTTCAATACTGGTGATATTAGCCAGTATTTGCAACGCTGGCACTTGGTGTATAAACTCCTGTGTTTTTTGTGAGTCGCTGTGGTTATTCAACACCATTTGGAGGATAGTGCTAATTTAGGCCAGGGTCAAACGAACGCATTATTCGCAGCGACCGTCAAAAAGTGCGTCTGAACGCATTGACGTATTTTTTCACGGAATGCGCGAAAACGGTCATACGATGTGCATTTTCGTGGGTGATTTGTTACGGATCCAAACCAGGAAACGTTGGGTGTCTGGACGTTATGTTGGCCGGACATGAGCAGCGTCTGACGTCTCCTAATCACGCACACACGCCGCTACGAGGGCACAGCGCACTCTGTGCGTCAGTACTAGCGGTTCTGCGTTCTCGAAAAAATGCATTAGTTTGCCGCTTGCGTTGCGCGGCCGGACTTTCGTGCGGCCGTACTTCGTATATTGGCCGTCATTGCCCGTCATTTGCTGCTACTGCAGCCGTGATTACGTGCGCCTAAACGCACGTTAAAAATGCGCTAGTCTGACCCCAGCCTTACAAGTGTGTGTGTGTTTAAGATTACTGTTCTCTAGAGACATAGTGGTGTTGTAAGAGTTCCCTACAACTACCGTATTTTTCGCTCCATAAGACGCACTTTTCTCCCCCCAAAAAGTGGGGGGAAAAGTGGATGCGTCTTATGGAGCGAATGCCCCATGATATGCCTCAGCTCACCTGCCGCCGCCGCGTTCGGCTCCCTCTGAGCGTGCGTCCGGCGGCAAGGAGCTTGGGCACTTGCCTGGGGGAGCCACGTGACCGCGATCCATGAGCTGCTGGGGCATATCCATGAGCTGCTGGGGCATATCCATGAGCAGCTGGGGCATATCCATGAGCAGCTGGGGCAAATCCATGTGTGAGCTGGGGCATTATCCATGTGTGAGCTGGGGCATTATCCATGTGTGAGCTGGGGCATATCTATGTGTGAGCTGGGGCATATCCATGTGTGAGCTGGGGCATTATCCATGTGTGAGCTGGGGCAATATCCATGTGTGAGCTGGGGCAATATCCATGTGTGAGCTGGGGCATATCCATGAGCTGGGGCATTATCCATGTGTGAGCTGGGGCATTATCCATGTGTGAGCTGGGGCAAATCCATGTGTCAGCTGGGGCAAATCCATGAGCTGGGGGACAGTATCCATGAGCTGGGGCAAAATCCATGAGAGGAGCTGGGGCATATCCATTATTACACTATTTGATTCAGAATATTTATTTTCCTGTTTTCCTCCTCTAAATATCCATGTGTGAGCTGGGGCATATCCACGCCTCTGAGCGTGCGTCCGGCGGCAAGGAGCTTGGGCACTTGCCTGGGGGAGCCACGTGACCGCGATCCATGAGCTGCTGGGGCATATCCATGAGCTGCTGGGGCATATCCATGAGCAGCTGGGGCAAATCCATGTGTGAGCTGGGGCATTATCCATGTGTGAGCTGGGGCATTATCCATGTGTGAGCTGGGGCATATCCATGTGTGAGCAGGGGCATATCCATGTGTGAGCTGGGGCATTATCCATGTGTGAGCTGGGGCAATATCCATGTGTGAGCTGGGGCAATATCCATGTGTGAGCTGGGGCATATCCATGAGCTGGGGCATTATCCATGTGTGAGCTGGGGCATTATCCATGTGTGAGCTGGGGCAAATCCATGTGTCAGCTGGGGCAAATCCATGAGCTGGGGGACAGTATCCATGAGCTGGGGCAAAATCCATGGGAGGAGCTGGGGCATATCCATTATTACACTATTTGATTCAGAATATTTATTTTCCTGTTTTCCTCCTGTAAAAACTAGGTGCGTCTTATGGTCAGGTGCGTCTTATAGAGCGAAAAATACAGTATGTATAATCCACATTTTAAAAATGTTAAGACTCTATGACTTAACATTAGAAATTAAAACCATAAAATTCCGTTCAAATGTCTTTTTCTGTCCTGAGCTACGGTTTTTCATATCTACTATGTATTCAAATTCTTATAGAAACACACGGATCACACAGACCCAACACTGGGTGACGTGGATGAAAAAATAAAAAAGCTTTATTGAAACACAAGTGGAAAAAAAACCACACATACATACAATTTAATATGGACAACACAAAAATAAGTGCTCAAACAACAAAAACGCCACAATAATAAAATATATCTATGTATATCTCAAGCCAGGCCACAGAGATCTTGATATTATACCATTTAGGCTAGGGTCAGACGAACGCATTTTTCACGTGCTTTAGCCGCACAAAATCACGGCCGTGCTAGCAGCAAATGACGTCCAATGCCGGGGAACATACGACGAATGGCCGCACGAAAGTTCGTCCGTGCAACGCAAGTGGCCAACGAACGCATTTTTTCGAGAACGTCAAACCGCTACTACTGACGTACAGAGTGCGCTGCGTCCGCATAGCGGCGTGTTTGTGTGATTAGGAGACGTCAGACGCTGCTAATGTCCGGCCAACATAACGTCCAGACACAAAAAGTGTTTTATTGATGATCCGTACAAAATCACGGACGGAAAGGCGCATCGTATGACCGCTATCGCGTATTCCGGGAAAAAATACGTACGTTCGTTCGAACGCACTTTTTCACGGACAACGTGAAAAATACGTTCGTCTGACCCTAGCCTTATCCAGTAGAAAATAGCTAGCACCAAATAGAGCGATATATATCTCTGGTATTATTATTATTTCTTTACAAAGCGCCAGCATATGCCGCAGCGCTGTACAATGTGCATATATGTGTAATATAACACTTACTGGTAAACAGATTTTCACAAGTTACCCAGGTTGAGGTTTTTCCTAATGTGAAATAAATTGTGGTCTTTTCAGACAGAAATCTCTCTATTTGGTGCTAACTATTCTCTACTGGATCGATGGTATAATATCAAGATCTCCGTGGCCCTTGTTGAGATATACATAGATATATTGTGTTTTTGTTGTTTTGTTGATGTGGTTGTTTTTTTTACCAATAAAGCTTTTTTATTTTTTCATCCATTGTTGGATCTGTGTGATCCTTGTGTTTCTATACATACTCCAGGGTTAAACCCCGCAAATTCTTGGGTGTGGTTATTACAGGGACCCACTCACTAATCCCTTGCATTTCTCCTATGGTCCCCCCCCCTCCCTCCTGATGGGGTTCAAATTCCTTTAGTTAAAAGCAAGAAAGTTTTGCAATATTAACTTTTCCATATGCATATAATTTTCCTGTACCAAGATTAAATATAAATCTATATATTACACATATATAAATGGCTCGGTCCTGTAGAGAAAAAGTATGTAATCTGTGGGAGTGCAGAAAATCACAGGTAAGGCTAGGGTCCGACGAACGTGATTTCTACGGACTGTGCGCCCGTGCAGTACAGACGTACGTTAGTACGGAAGACGCAGTAGTGGCCACACAGTCTGTTTTTTCACTGACGTATATTTTGACGGATGTAGGAGGGAAAATAAAATGAAAAACCATTTTGTCCGTCAAAAATGCTGGACGTATAAATGCAGTCCGTCTGACCTGTTTCATCACTCACACACAAAGCTATGCGGATGTTGCAGACGTGGCGCACTCCGCACGTCTGTTCTAGCATTATTACGTTCTTGCCTAACCTGCGTCTGTTCGCCACGTTCGTCATGCGTCCGCACTTCCGTGTGGATGTACTTTGTGTGTGGGGCTCCATTGGTCAGAATGCTATGCTGCCACGGACGTACAAATGTGCGGTAAGACTAGGGTCAGACGAACGCATTTTTCACGTTGTCCGTGAAAAAGTGCGTTCGAACGAACGTACGTATTTTTTCCCGGAATACGCGATAGCAGTCATACGATGCACCTTTTCGTCCGTGATTTTGTACGGATCATCAATAAAACACTTGTTGCGTCTGGACGTTATGTTGGCCGGACATTAGCAGCGTCTGACGTCTCCTAATCACACACACACGCCGCTATGCAGCCGCAGCGCACTCTGTACGTCAGTAGTAGCGGTTTGACGTTCTAGAAAAAATGCGTTCGTTGGCCACTTGCGTTGCACGGACGAACTTTCGTGCGGCCGTTCGTCATATGTTCCCCGGCATTGGATGTCATTTGCTGCTAGCACGGCCGTGATTTTGTGCGGCTAAACGCACGTGAAAAATGTGTTCGTCTGACCCTAGCCTTACACGGACGTGAACACTGCGCTCGTCTGACCCCAACCTAAACCTGTACACAGTAGCAAAAAAGCAAAAGTGTGTCCGTTCTTAAAGTTACTTTTTGGTTACTTTGTTTATGAGGCTCATTTTAAAAAATTTCATAATTTTAACACGCCATCTTATTGCATAAAAATGTTTTTCCTTTTTGTGCAAATTTAGAGACTGAAGTCTCGGTGAGGGAGATTATGCCGCAATCTGAATATTGACGGGAGATGAGAGATTGCTATGAGCCTTAGCAGTAATCCCATAATAGCCTAACTCATGGCGCGTAAAGGACACTTTCTGCAAAATCCCCTTTATACCTACAGTCTGTAACCAAACCTAATGAGGGTGCTGCGTCTCCATCTATTTACTACATAATCTAGATTTCTATTTGTTACAGAATTATTTAGCATTCAGTATACAATGTGTAAAGATCTCACCAGCCTGGAGTCACTGGTTAATATTCAGGACCAAAAGTCCAAAAAGTCATGGACAGATGGAGCTCTTAATGGTCTTAGGTTAGGGTCAGACGAGCGCATTCTGTGCGGTCTGTGCATCCGTGCACAACGGACGTACTTTCTGACTGACGACAAGGTAGTGGCCACACGGTCCCTTTTTGTGACTGACGTTTTTTTGACTGATGTAAAAGGGAAAATAAATTAATATGAAAAACCATTTTGTCCGTCAAAAATGCTGGATGTCAAAAATGCAGCCCGTCTGACTACGTTCCATCACTCACACACAAAGCGTTACGTGGCGCACTCCGCACGTCCGTTCTAGCGGTTTTACGTTCTTGCCTAACTTGCGTCCGTTTGCCGCATCCGTTGTGCGTCCGCACTTCTGTGCAGACGTACTTCGTTTGTAGGTCTCTATTGATCATAATTGTATGCTACCACAGACGTTAAAATGTGCGGCAACATGGACGTGATCACTGCGCTCGTCTGACCCAAAGCTTAGAGTCATTCCCCACGTTAAGAATAAATCATTCTATGGCACACACATACCAGGGATGTTTTCAATAAATAGTTGTGGTGACTGATTATTGTGCGGAACCTAAAAGGAACACTATGTACGGTGACACCTCAACAGAATTTGAGGGGGACACAGTGGTCTCAACGTCCTCCTACCTCTTATTCTCCAGGGGGGCCTCCTGGAGGGCTGATTCATCTCTGAGCACTGACGTTTAGTTCCGTCAAATCAGAGCTCCGATTCATGGCCTTTGGGAACCAGGTTCATCCAATAGCTGTCAGTGGTTTCTGCACTTAAAGCCATTGGATTGGCTGCCTTCCCGTAGCCACATGACATGCTGCAGTATTGATGACACAGAAGCATGTCATGTCCAAGGGGAGCAGAATGAGGTGATTTATTTGCATAGGTCTCAATTTGGAAAGTCTGTTTTCAGCGCTCCTACTTGTTGGCAAATGTACACTCAAAAAAAATGCCCTATTTGTCTTACACCAGAATGCAAAATGGCAGGGCTGTCAAATTCTGCCCCCCTCCCCAGATATATCTGAACTACAAATCCCATGATTCTCTGGCCATCTATTATATTCAAAGAAATCTGGAAGTTGGCGGCCATCACAAGGGGCCCAGAGTTTGAGAGCCTTGCAATGTGGCTTAATGAATACGATCAGTGGCAGGTGTGGTCAGCAAATCCAAGTGGTCATCAACTACCCAAAGACTCCCCGTGTAGACCTGAAATGGTTCGATGTCTGAGAATATTTGCAGTACCTCACCTACTGCTCGACTAAAGATGGGGGGGCAGGTTAAACAAATGGTAAGGACAGCAGTGCCTCATCCATTCATGTTTTTATCACCAAGAACGTGAATAGTCTAAGAGGTCTAGTCAATAAAAGGTGAAACTCAGGAGAATTGGCAAGATAAGAGAACAATCTGGACCAAATAGCCGATTTGGAAAGTGAGATAAATGGGAGAATGTTTCTTCTGGTTTGGCTATTTTGACCTAGAATTTTCACTTCTCCTGAGTTTCACCTTTTAGTGAATAGACCTGTATATATTTATTCTCTTATCTCATGAATTTGAGTTTGCTGGAAAAAGCCTGCAAAACACAACACTTCAACCTGCTTGTCTTATTATAGTTCTGCACTATGGAAGTTGTAACTATAAAGGTGTGTATGTATAATGTTTCATTATTATTTTTATATACAGTAGTAACAAAAAATGAAAATGCTATCTTAAAAACAAGTACTTGCCATGTTACCATTGCTTGCTATGATGAGACAATATAACAGGGAGCGTGTGGGATAATAAACCTTGTTATTAGGGCTTAACCCTTATTGGCAATATCAAAAAAAAACTATGGATACAAGGTAAACTTTATTTGAAACAATTAATTATAAAAGCGGTAATAATAGTTTAATTCAATAATATTACCTGAATGAGATTGTGCTGATTGAATTGAACAGATAAGGCTGGTGTCAGACGAACGCATTTTTCACGTCTACCGTCAAAAAGTGCGTTGATGCACTTTTTCACGGAAGACGCGATAGCGGTCATATGATGCGCAATTTCGGCTGTGATTTTTGACGGAGCTATTAAAAACAAATAGACGTTATGTTGGCCGGACATGTGCAGTGTCTGATGTCTACTAATCACGCACACACGCCGCTATGCCGACGCAGCGCACTCTGTGCGTCAGTAGTAGCGGTTCTACGTTCTCGAAAAAATGCGTTCGTTTGCCTGAGCGGCCGAACTTTCGTGCGGCCGTACTTCGTATATTGGCCGTCATTAGACATCATTTGCTGCTACTGCGGCCGTAATAAGGCCCCGTTCACACTGTGCGATTTGAAAATCGAGCGACTTTCCGTGCGATTTTCATATTCGCGACATGGTGAGATAATGTCGCGCGACATCACTGTTTTGTGCGATTTTGCAAAGCACCACCAATACAAAACGCAAAATCGCAGATAGCAAATCGCAAAAAAAGGGTCAGGTACCTGCGACATGCTTCTGCGACATGCGACGTCGTGCGACATCGCGCGGCAAGATGTGAACAGCTCCATTGAAATGCATTGGAGAAGCTACACGGCGCGACGTCGCGCGGCAAAATTCATGCGATAAATCGCACAGTGTGAACAGGGCCTAAAGTGCGGCTGCACCAGCGTTCGCACTGCGTTCGTCTGACCCCAGCCTAGAGGGACATGCAGTCCGTATTCTAAATCAATGTATGAGCCCCAAGTTGACCCATTAAGGCTAGGGTCAGACGAGCGCAGTGCGAACGCGCGTGCAGGCGCACTTAATCACGGCCGTAATAGCAGCAAATGCCGGGCAATGACGGCCAATATACGAAGTACGGTCGCACAAAAGTCCGGCTGCGCAACGCAAGTGGAAAACGAACGCATTTTGTCGAGAACGTAAAACCGCTAGTACGGTTGTACAGAGTGCGCTGCGTCCGCTAGCAACGTGTGTGCGTGATTAAGAGACGTCAGACGCTGCTAATGTCCGGCCAACATAACGTCCAGATGCACAAAGTGTTTTATTGATGATCCGTACAAAATCACGGATGCAAATGCGCATCGTATGACCGCTATCGCGTACTCCGTGAAAAAATGCGTCCATTCGTTCGAACGCACTTTTTCACAGACAACGCGAAAATGCGTTCGTCTGACCCTAGCCTAAATCTGAGTTTCCAGTAATCTTTTTGCGGTAAAGGTTTTCGCATTTGGCTATATATCAGAGTACAGCAATTTTTTCATACAATGTATTACTAAATCACTCTTTCAGAGAGAGGTGAAAACCAGGAGAATAACTGGAGAAGTGAAAATTCTAGGTCAAAATAGCCAAACCAGAAAAATTCTCCCATTAATCTCACTTTCCAAATCGGCTATTTGGTCTAGATTGTTCTTCTCCTGCTAGTTCTCCTGGTTTTCACCTCTCTCTGAATGACCCTGATAGTCTCTGTGATTTTATAATTAATTGTTTCATATAAAGTTTACCTTGTATCCATAAAGTTTTTTGTTACGATGAGACAAGACTAACAATGGCTTCTCTTGATACCTTGCGTTTCTATACTTTATGCACTCCGAAATTTGCAGCGTCTCTTCACCCAATATCAAATAATTCTGAATGTAGATATACATTGAAAACAAATATTCACGCACTATCAATAGTAATGCTACTCTGGAGACACAGCAACGTACCCTGTTTTCATAAAGTGATTTCTAACAGCAATCGCCATAGATTCCAGCATGGGCTCAGAAGCCTTGGCTCTCCAGCTCTTCTGGAACTGCGTCTCTCATAATTCTCAGCCATTGATAAGCATTTGGAGGGCCAAGGGTGCTGACCCCTATGTGAGAAGATGTAATGATCCCCCCCCCCCCATCAGTGTAGTTACTGAAGGAAAATCCAAAGCAGAAAAAAAAAAAAGCAAACGTAACAGGAAAAAAAAATTGTTGCCCGTCATGGATGATCATGATTTGTTTTTTTCCTAAGTCACATCTGAGGTAAGTGATGCAGCGATTACTCCCGTGGTACCGACGGGTATTTAACAGGCTCTCTTAGGTCAGACGAAAGCATTTTTCCCCGCGAACGTGAAAAAGTCTGTCCGAACGCATTGACGTATTTTTTCACGGAATGCGCAAAAACGGTCAGACGACGCGCATTTTCGGGCGTGATTTTGTACTGATCGTCAATAAAACTCTTTTTGCGTCTGGACGTTATGTAGGCTGGACATTAGCAGCGTCTGACATCTCCTAATCACGCACACACGCCGCTATGACGCAGCTGCGCACTTAGTACGTCAGTACTAGCGGTTCAGCGTTCTCAAAAAAATGCGTTCAAATTCCACTTGCGTTGCACGGCCGGACTTTTGTGCGGCCGTACTTCGTATATTGGCCGTCATTGCCCGTCATCTGCTGCTAGTGCGGCCGTAATTATGTGCGCCAGAACGCACGTTAAAAGTGCGCTGGTCTGACCCCATCCTAACATGGATAATACGGAAGGAGTTTTCCAGCTCCAGCAGTTTATGCAGCATACGCTTGGAATCTGCTGATAGTCTGTTATCAGGGTCAGTCGGATTAATCCCCTACTTCTGTCAATGACAGCCAGCCCAGGCGGGTTAATTCCACATGTTATAACCAGGATGGAATTTGAGTCCGTCATCATTTGAGAGGCCTGGACCATAGACAGAGGGATGCAGGCACGCCAACTGTTACAATAACAGGACTATGACCCTAATGAGTTGCACATCACAAGACCTGCCTAGGTATTGGCATAACAATGAATTGATGGAGAATTGTAAAAGTGATTATTTTGGTCAAGAGCCTGGAGTTTTCAGCAGCTCCACTATTTCTACCAGCTAGACTGTTCTGTCCATAAAATCAATTCACAATTTCAATGAAATTTCACGCAGAGGAGATGTAAAATTTCTTGTTTGGTTTATTTATTTATTTATTTTTACTTAAGCTGGTAATTTAGTAATATATTTGGCCTCGCAACTGGGAATCACTCATTATTCATTGGCTCCTGCCACATTTTTGCTTACTCAAGTACAGCAAGTGGTAATGTACAGCAAACACGTCCACCTCCTACCATTTGAGGGGTCCTGGGCCATAAAATGTTTTTGGGGGCCCCTTACTACACTTTCAAAGCCACACCTCCTTAAGTTCGGGTCAGACGAGCGCACTGATCACGTCCGTGTTGCCGCACATTTGTACGTCCGTTATAGCATATAATTATGACCAATGGAGACCCACACACAAAGTACGTCCACACGGAACTGCGGACATATAACGGACGTGGCAAATGGACGCAGGTTAGGCAAGAACGTAAATCCGCCAGAACGTACGCTCAGAGTGCGCCACGTCCGCATAGCTTTGTGTGTGAGTGATGGAACATAGACAGACGGGCTGCATTTATACATCCAGCATTTTTGACGGACAAAATGTTTTTCATATTAATTTATTTCCCATCTACATCAGTCCAAAAAAAGTCAGTCACAAAAGCGAACTGTGTGGCCACTAGCTTGTCGTCAGTCAGAAAGTGCGTCCGTTGGGCACGGACGCACAGTCCGCACAGATTGCGCTCGTCTGACCCTAGCCTTATACTCCATATTCTATCACAGTGACCCTGCCCTCCTTTCCAATCTTCCTATTCCCCATTAGCCAACCCTGACCCCTTTTACCCCCCCCCGATAAACACCTCAGCTTCGACAGACATCCCCCCTCCCCAGACAGAAATGTGGTGGCTGCCGATACTTTTTATCGCAGTGATGTAGGGCCCTGGGTGTGCACCCTGCTTACCCCACCCAAAGGGCAGGCCTGACCATAACAAGCAGCCGCCATAGAAGTAGTATGAGATATCCCATCCAGAGATGGATATTGCATTGGTCTTAAGCCTGTGCTTGCCCCAGTCCAGCGCCGTACTGTTTTCACTCCATGGGTGGAGCTGCAAGAGGAACATCGTGTGGCCCTCTGCGGTGACATTTGCATGCTGACTAAGGCTAATGTCAGATGAACGCAGTCAGAGCGCACTCTGCATGCGTGCACAACGGAAGTTCTGACGGAAGATACTGTAGACCCAACACCGTCCGTTTTTGTTGACGGACGTAGAAAAAAAAGGGAATTATGGGAAACAAAATTAATATGAAAAATGATAACAATATGAAAAGCCATCGTGCGCGTCAAGGTGCTGGACGTCGCAAATGCACTGCGCCTGACATCTCATTACTCACACAGAACGCTACGCACTCTGCGCGTCCTAGCGGTTTTACGTTCTTGCCTAACTTGCGTCCGTTTGTCACGTGCATTGTGCATGCGCAGTTTGGTGTGGACGCACGTCGTGTGTGGGTTTCTATTGCTCATGATTCTCATGCTACGACGGACGTTAAACTGTGCGGCAAGTGGCAACACGGACGTGATCACTGCGTTCGTCTGACGCCGGCCTTATCTGACAGCCAGTTTGCCTGCAATTAGGTGCATGTACACTGTCCGGACAGCTGGCAGTGTGCCAAAGGAACTGAGCAACGGAGAAACTTACATAGGGGAAAAAAATGAGTAATTCCCTGTCAGCAAGCAATAAACACTACCACTTCATAAAAGGGTTATTCCATGGTAACCAAGACCTAAATATCACGACGTTTTTAGCAGGGCATTGTGGGAGTTGTAGTCCAATAGCTGGGGGCGTGGCAGCACCTTCATTAATAAGCCGTGGCAAGTCCTCCGTGGTCGTGACGTGGTTGTCTCGTTAGTCACATTGGGTGACGTTGTTGCAGCTACTGAGGCTGGGGGTGAAATGACTCAGATCATGGATCATTAAAGTCAGGCATAGATGAGTTGAGGCTGCATAGTACATGTCAGACTCACTGGAAGTATGGGCGGGTGTATTTAGGGGGTCTATAAATAGAATGCAATGTGAGACTTTCCCCGTTCAAGACAGGAAACACCACTCCTTCATGGCAAAGCCAAGCGTTTCTCCACCTCTTTACGTCTGCTAGAGCAATATCCCAGATTTGCTCCCATATCCCCAGCTACAGGCAGAGCTTTGTTTCCTCAGTGGGCACGCGTCTCTTCATTTTATTTAAAATACATTTCAGCAGGTGCTTTTTGCTGCTGAAAGTACTGCATTTGCTTCTGTCACCCTTGACCTCGAGACAGCGTTGAGTATGAGTCGCACTTCCTGATGGACAGCACATGAATTGGCCTCTCTCTTTCTGGCAATGGTTAGAATTCCCAGACTGCGGAGAAAATCCATTATTTCGTCAGAACGGTTTAATGATTTGCTGTTAATGATGTTTATGGAGAGAACATGCCATATCCGCTTTAGCTCATTACGCAGGAATTTAACACTTGGTACAAGGCAACCGGCTATAAAATGTATAAATCTCTTTAATGTTAAATCTAGCTGGAAAATAATGTTTTATTCCTGGTCTGTTGCAACTAAGAATGTCCTAAAAGTGTAGAACTTTGAAAGTCATATGATGATAACAGAGTAGCCTGGTAAGGGGCTGAAGTTCAGTTCCTCAGCAGCTGCTGAATTGTTAAATTGCAGCAGATTAGTTTGCTGCAGCCGTCTCACTGAACGCTTTGGCTGTGAATATTGAAGCAATAGGGCGGAGGATTGCTTAACCCTTTCACTGCTGAGGCATTTCACCGCTGTGTGCTGAGCTCATTTTTACCGCTTTCGCTCATCATGTTTAAACGTGATTTGAAGCCACATTTTATTATACGACCCAGACATATTAGATATCGTTCTTTCCGTCAGGCCAAACCAGGAGAATGGCAGGAGAAGAGAACAACCTAGACCAAATAGTCGATTTGGAAAGTGAGATAAATGGGAGAATTTTTCTGGTTTGGCTATTTTGACCTAGAATTTTCACTTCTCCAGTCATTCTCCTGAGTTTCACCTCTCTCTGAATAACCCTGATAATCTTTATAAATTACCAGGGTAGACATCCCACGGATACCTACCTGATTATCAATCACACACTCTCCAGACCAAAGCTCATGTTCTGTCAATATACCAATGTATAAAAGTAATTATTCACTATAGTGGTCATGAATATTCGTTCATCCTGTGCCATTGTCATATACAGAGCAGTTGTGCCTCCTAAAGTGTTTTCAAATAACTCCTGGATTATTCAGAAAGCACCAGTGTTTGCCAATGTTGCAATGTGACAAACGGTGGCGCTTCGCAAAAGGGAGATGCAAACAGCCAAAAGAAAAGCATCACAGCGAAGGGTCCAATAAACGGCCCGTGCTTACGATATATCCATGGATCTAATGGGTTAATATTAAATGTAAATCACAAATCGGACTGGTTTTAATAAATAATTAAATCGATATACATTGTCAAAAAGGCAACCTCCTATAAAGATGCTCTGTGGACGACACTAAGATGTTGCAACAGGATATACAGTACATTATCTTCAGATTCCAGCCGGATTCTAAAGCAGACAAGCATCTCACAGAGCCCAGTTAAAATGTTGCCATCACTGCCTGGCACCGTCCATCCAGCACAACAACTGCTTAACCCTATATGCGCTGCGTAAGGACAGGCCAGGATAAGGAGACTTATATCAGTATCACCATCTGTTTATTTTTCTACATTCTGATGCAAAATTATAAAACTTTGGTGTACCGTGTGTGTATATAACAACACGATATAGACACTTCACAAGGACAAAGCTCATTACTCCAGATTGTAATCTCTGCTTTTATAAAGGACTAAGTAGTGACCAATTATAAAGTATTGTGCAAATGTACTTGGAAATGGGTCGGAATAAATAACCAATATTATTCCCTAAACTAATTATTGCATAAATTGCAAACCCATACACAGAATCAAAATCTAACCAAAAATATCATCTAACATGAGACCTCAATGTCTCCAGATCCTGACCTCTTATACGCCCTGAGTCACACTTTGTGAGTGTTAAAAGGACACTCTAGGTATGGTGACCACTCAATGCATATACGTAGCCAGAGTGTCCTTAGCCCCTCCCAGAAGCTCAGCTCAACGTGGGCTTACTTGAGCTTCAGGCATTGGGGCCTGGAAAAAAAGACAAATTTGGGTCCCAGACCCCCCCCCCCCAGTCACTGGATTGACTGGACTCATGGCCGTGAAACATGCTCCGGCTTTCAGGAAGCCGGGAGCATGTCACATCCAGAGGATTGGAAAGCCAATGTTGATATTAAGGGTTAAAATGGGAAGAGAAGGTAAGGAAGGCCCCCCTGCCATTTTAACCCTTGCCTCACTTTTAATGTATGTAGGTGTAAGGGTGGATTTTTTCCCCCTATAGCATAAGGCTGGGCGTCCACTGGATCCGTATTCGTGCGACAACGACATCGCACAAAGTCGTCCAATCCAATCCAAGACCAATCCAACAACACTATAGTGAATGTACCGTCGTCCATTGCGTCAGACTTGCGACTTCCAGCGACTTTTGAAGTCTGCTGCAGACTAGCGATCAGTCCAAAAATTTTGGAAATATCGCACATGCAACTCAGACAGCTTATCAGGGAAGAAGATGGATGCTGAGAAGTTGAATAGTGGAGTTAAAAACGCCATTATATTCAATTTTTTTGATATTTAAATGTATATTTTGTGTATGGGAGATGGGTGGGACTAGCCATGTTTGGGTAGGGTACAGGATGAATGAATTTCAGGTTCTTTTTCAGCTGCGCAAAGGGATTAAAATTCACACACCGGACTAGCGCATCCAGCTCCTCCATATCCATTTTTGCACACAGAGGACTGCAGTGTTTCCAAAAACAGAAAGCAATAGTCTCAGAAAAAAGAAAACAAGAATAAACAGATTTTTAGAGCCATAGTCGTCCATAGTCGCTGATCGCTAGTCTGATGCAATGGACGACCCTCGTCAGACCAAGTCGCACGACCGATATAGTTCCTAGTCTGACGACCAAGTCAGTCGCACGACTACGGATCCAGTGGACATCCAGCCTTGGACTACTGGCTAGTAAATGTCTGGGTTACTGAAAAATAAATCTGCACCCGGCTCCTAAAAATGTGCAGATGGCTCCTGATTGTTCTTACTGGCTCCTAGCATTGATAGAAACGTGACAAGCCTTGCTGTAACAGCTATACTATGACTCTGTCTGCCCCTGTTGGTGAACTTTGACTTGTCGCTATTTTTGGTGGTCACTTATACCAGATACCATAGTTGAGGAACCACCATCCCCTATGCCTAAGGTATGCAGGACTGCAACCAAGAACAATAAGGAAAAGGTGGGACATGATAGAAGGCAATTGTTGCTGGGTGATTCTATCATAAGAGGTGTTGAGCTGGAGAGTAGTGGTTTGGTGAGATGTCTTCCTGGGGCTACTGCTCGTAGAGACAGGAGACGTATTCTCAATATTGTCAAACAAGCAAAGCAGCAAGGGGAAGTGGATGTTCTAGTCCATCTAGGACAAATGACTTGGCTAGCAATGAGGTTTCTGAGATTAAGGAAGATTTTTGTGTTCTTGGAGGTGAAATACAGCAGATTGCGTCCACTGTGTCATTCTCTGAAGTTTTGCCTGTGCATAACATTCAGCATAGGCAGATGCGCAATAGGGAATTTAATTTGTGGCTTCGGGAATGGTGTCGAGAGCAAGGATTTGGCTTTGTGTCCCATGATAGCTCTAATTGGAGCAGAAAGGAACTGTATAAAAAAGATGGTTTGCATCTTACTCATAGGGGAACATATGTTCTCAGTGAGAAGTTCAAAGGTTTCGCAAAGAAATATTTAAACTAGGAGGGGGGGACAAAAGGGTAAAAAAAATCTGCCTGATTGTCCCCCAAAACTAAATCGGAGGGTGCAAGCAACATGCGGGGAAAAAAATGACAAGCTCAGAGTCGTGTCTATAAATGCTCGCAGTTTAGTCAATAAAAGTCAAATTTTATTTATTCAGTCAAAATAAAATGATGGCAGCTGAAAAAGTAGATTTAGTTGTGGTTACTGAGACATGGTTCAGTGAGAAAAATAACTGGGACATAACAATACCGGAGTACTCTTTATATAGAAAAGACAGAGAAGGTAGGAAAGGAGGAGGAGTGGCCCTGTATGTGAAAAACAACATAAAAACGAACCAAATAAAAGTGAGCGAGGTGAACATAGAGTCAGTTTGGGTTACGCTAACATTTGGCAATCATACAGTAGCTCGTGTAGGTGTGATCTATAGACCCCCTGGACAAGTAGAAGAGCTAGATAATCTGCTGCTTGAGGAAATAGCCAAAATGGCAATGAAGGGGGAAGTTATTATCATGGGGGACTTTAATCTTCCTGATGTGAACTAGAAAACCAAAACAGCTGGGTGCACCAGGAGTACAAATATTCTAAACTCCCTACTGGGATTATCTCTAACACAAGTAGTTGAGGAGCCGACCCGTAAAGAGGCCATATTGGATTTAATACTCACAAATGGAGGTTTGGTATGGACGTTGTTGCAGGTGAAAATTTGGGATCTAGTGATCACCAGTCAGTATGGTTTAATATAAGAACAGGGATCTCCATCACACAAAAACAAAAGTTTTAGACTTTAAAAAAACAGATTTTTCTAAAATGAGATTTTGTGTGAAGGAGTCATTATCAGACTGGAGGAGTTTAAAGGGAGTCCAGGAGAAATGGGATTATTTAAAGGAAGCATTATTGAAGGCCACAGGCAATTGCATTCGACTTGTTAGCAAAAAACAAAAAAGGGAAGAAACCACTGTGGTACTCTGCAGAAGTGGCCAAAATAGTGAAGAACAAAAAGACAGCATTCAATAATTATAAAACAACAAGTGAAGAAGATAGGCAAACCTATAAGATTAGGCAGAAAGAGGCAAAGCAATTTATAAGGGCTTCCAAAGCACACACAGAAGAGAAAATAGCTCAGTCAGTAAAAAAGGGGGACAAAACATTTTTTAGATACATAAACGAGAAAATAAAAGTAAAACAAGGATTAGTTAGATTAAAAACAAAGGAAGGAAGGTATGTAGAAGAGGATAAAAGTCTCGCTGACTGCCTCAATGAATATTTTTGTTCAGTCTTTGCAGAAGAAAAGGAAGGAAAGGGACCTCAGTTAGGAGGAAACACTAACGAGACATTTACATATGAGTTTACAGAGGAGGAGGTTCTACAGCAGCTGTCTAAAGTAAAGACAAATAAGTCAATGGGGCCTGATGGGATCCACCCTAAATTATTAATAGAGCTCAGTGATGTAATAGCAAATCCGTTAACAGATTTATTTAACCAATCCTTGCTAATGGGAGTCGTCCCAGAAGACTGGAAATTAGCAAATGTTGTGCCCATTCACAAGAAGGGTAGAAGGGAGGAATCTGGGAACTATAGGCCAGTTAGTCTTACGTCAGTAGTGGGGAAATTAATGGAAACCATGTTAAAGGAAAGGATTGTTGAACATCTAAAAACACATAGATTACAGGATCAGAAACAACATGGGTTTACCTCAGGGAGATCATGCCAAACTATTCTTTGATTTTTTTTTGATTGGGTAACAAAAATAATAGACACAGGTGGTGCAGTAGACATTGCTTATTTAGATTTCAGTAAGGCTTTTGATACTGTTCCGCATAGAAGGCTTATCAACAAATTGCAATCTTTGAGCTTGGATTCCAATATTGTTGACTGGATTAGGCAGTGGCTGAGTGACAGGCAACAGAGGGTTGTGGTAAATGGAGTTTATTCGGCGCAAGGTCTTGTTACCAGTGGGGTACCTCAGGGGTCAGTACTTGCACCCATTCTCTTTAATATTTTTATTAGTGATATTGCAGAAGGTATTAATGGAAAAGTATGTCTTTTTGCTGATGACACAAAGATTTGCAACAGGGTTGACGTTCCTGGAGGGATCAGCCAAATGACAAATGATTTAGGTAAACTAAAAAAATGGTCGGAGCTGTGGCAATTGAGTTTTAATGTGGATAAGTGCAAGATAATGCACCTGGGACGTAAAAACCCAAGGGCTGAATATAGAATATTTGATACAGTCCTAACCTCAACATCTGAGGAAAGGGATTTAGGGGTCATTATGTCAGAGGATCTAAGGGTAAGTAGTCAATGTAATAGAGCAGCAGGAAATGCTAGCAGAATGCTTGGTTGTGTAGGGAGAGGTATTATTATTATTATTATTATTCTTTATTTATAAAGCGCCAGCATATTCCGCAGCGCAGTAGGAAAAGGGAAGTGCTCATGCCACTGTACAGAGCACTGGTGAGACCTCCCTTGGAGTACTGTGTGCAGTACTGGAGACCGTATCTCCAGAAGGATATAGACATCTTACAGAGAGTTCAGAGAAGGGCTACTAAAATGGTGTACGGCTTGAAGGAGAAAAGTTACCAGGAAAGGCTTAATGATCTTAACATGTACAGCTTGGAAAAAAGACGAGACAGAGGAGATATGATAGAAACATTTAAATACGTAAAGGGAATCCACAAGGTAGAGGAAGGGAGTATATTTAAAAGGAAACAAAGTAGCAAAACAAGAGGACATAGTCTTAGATTAGAGGGGCAAAGGTTTAAAAGTAACATCAGGAAGCATTATTTTACTGAGAGGGTGGTGGATACATGGAACAGCCTTCCAGTAGAAGTGGTAGATGCCAAAACAGTAATTGAATTTAAGCAAGCATGGGATAGGCATAAGGCTATCCTAAACAAAAGATAAATCCAGGTAAAGTATCCATGTAATTGGGCAGACTAGATGGGCCGACAGGTTCTTATCTGCCGACATTTTTCTATGTTTCTATGTTTCTATACTGGAAACCTTGAGCACAAAAAAAAGAGCGTCTCTGGAGGCTGTGAAAAACGCCTGGACAAAGCTGTCAGACGATGACACCGTCTAAAGAAATTTATTTATTTATAAAGTATTTTTCCAGGAAGGATACGTTGAGATTTCTCTCGTTTTCAAGTATGTCCTGGGTAAACAAAATAAAGCTGAACGCTCACCAGGCAAAAAGCGCACATGAATAATCAAAATGGCTTCTTGGAGATATTCCCTGTCAACTCTAATTATAAAGCACATACACAAGCAAGCCTTTAAATTCAGAGACTACAAGGTCATCTCAAGGACAAGTGTCATCTCATGGCTTAACAGGTACCTGTCTGTCTGCTATAGGATAGATATCTCTTCTGATCACAACTGACAGATAAATATCTGCAGCTCTGATTGGACCATAATTTGCTCTACCAATGCCATCATCAACATGGCGATGCCCTGTAGGAAAGTATGACAAGTAAACTTTAAGCGTTCAAATCAAAGTGTGTAGGCCAAGGGTATCAATGGCCCCAGAAGTCCTGTATCATCAGTAACCCATAGCACTAAGGGCATGAAACAAGGAGACTTATTTCTGTGTGTAAGTGTCCAAATGTCACTGTTACTGCTGCAGCAGAACAACGGATCAAGTATCAGAAGAGCAATTTCTGGGACTGCAGGAGAAGAGCACTAAAATAAAAAGGGCTATATTACAATGTTGGTGCTAACTTAACCAGAGCTGTTGTAAACTTAAAACCTCCATAGGCTATAATGGCTCTGGGAAGTTTACAACAGCTCTGGTTAAGTTAGCACCAACTATGTAATATGGTCCATACAATCAAATAAAATGCTTTACTTAGAGTAGACCTGGAGATATCGAGGAGCTCCAGAATCAAAGCTGTGCCAGTTCTGAATCAGCACCATGGACAGCAGCCCTGCAGGGATCCGGAGCTAACTATGGTGCTGAAACATAGTATTCATTGCTGAACACAGCCAGATTGAAAGAAAATAATACAGCTGCGTTCAGCATAGGAAAAAAAAAGCCTTGCTACTTTAAAATAAATTAGGAAACCTAAAATTATCCCAAAAAATGCCTTAATAAATACTTTTTGCTGCAAGTGAAAAAAATAAATAAACGGTTGAATAAATAATTTATTAAAACTGCGAATATTTTTTTACATTGAAACCTATGGGATTATTTTGCACTGCTGGTATTTCGTACAGCTGGTAGTAATCCGTTTCACATTCCAAAATAACTAATAAATACGAATATCGAAGTGATCCGAAATACCGGCTGTCTGAAAATACGAAATAAAACACATAAAAACGTAATACGAATCAACACGAAAAATGAAATAACTCCGAAAAATTTAAAACGAAGTGATACAAAAAAACAAAACCAGGCCGTCCGAAATTTCGGATCAGTCCAAAAATACGAATCGCGGTAACATACTGAACGACCCAAAATGAGAAAAAAGAAAATAGCCTTCTTTCGTTTGGTTTCATTTAGTTTAACAAATGGTTCCCAGTGTCCTTTCACAGCCTCAGCATGCCCCTGAACGTCAGTAACTAGAAATACATATTTTCTCTTCTTTTAATAGATTACTGTTTATAATATTTTCAGTTTTTGGTTTTGAGATTGTATGGTCTCGAGATGACTTGAACAAAAATATAAGGCGCTACCCGGTTGAGTACATTGAATAATCTAAAACGTAACCTTTTTAAAAGTGGCGATAAATTAGCTCGTCTGTCAAAACAAAAATTCAAAAAGGAATAAACATGAAAAAAGGAAAACCAAATACATGATTCTTATTAGGATGGTTAACCATGGTTGTAAAGTTAGAACGTGGTACCCAGTCGGTTTTGGGATTCTAGATAAAGGATAACTAATGCAGTATTTGAGCTGCACCTGCAGAACCAGCTGTCAAGGGTCCGGGTAATGATCGGAAAGTAGACTATTTAGGTAGACCCTGTAAAACTTTAAGAGGTTAACTATGTTTAGCCATGGAATAGTTACAGGGGGAAATCGACTCCTAACCAATATTCCATCAGTTGATACTGCACTGCAGGGGTTAGCGCTTATACCCCACGGTGTCTAAAATTAAAAGATCAGCCTCTATCCTTCAAGAAAATCTCAATGCCTCTACGGACACGTCAACAATTATTATTTTTAACAGCAAATCATTCTTGACATATTTCACCAAGAAATCTACTTCTTCAGGAGTTTTAGGATATACCGTTGAAGGAGTAAAAAAAAAAAAAAATCTAGGGTCACCCCTAAATGTTGGTTAGGTGGCTACCCATACAGCAACACTCTCAATTATGTTCTTTTCATCTCCTGGAGTATCTATCAAGTTAAGTTTACTAACAAGTATTTGTTGTTTCTGGACTATTTGTAAAGGAACACTCTTATCCTGACCACTTTATAGTTTTAAAGTGGTCAGGATGTGAGCAGTGCCCCGCGCTCCCCCAATCTGGCAGAAAAGCTGGTTGAAGTGTAGGAACTTCCTCCAGCAGCCGAGATTTTTTTAATTTCCTGGCTGCCAGTCAGCATGCATGGAGTGCCGACATCACTCTCTCTGAGACCAATCTTTTGTAGGGATTGGATTTGTGCATGCATACAGCTCGGATCCATCATTCTGTGCAGGCGCTATGGAACCTGCGCACGTAAAGTGCGCGAGTCCCGTTGCATATGAGCGCAGAAAAGCTTCAGGGAATTCTGGGTTCGGGAGTCCCGGAGCCAAAGAGGAGAGACAAAACGGTGCAAACGATTCAGAACTAACTGGGCAGAGAAGATGGGCAGCTGCTGCTGAATTATTTGAGGGCAGAAAAAGAACTCTATTAATAATTTAAGTTCCGTTTAAGCCATTTTCTGGGGATTGTGGGCAATTGCCATTTGGGGAACAGAATTTGAGCTTCTTACAGCAGAGCAACACCAACCCCTGTCCTGCCGTCATCGCTTTAGGCCCCGTTCACACTGTGCAATTTTCATATTCGCGACATAGAGCGATAATGTCGCGCAATGTCGCAAAGCACCACCAATGCAAATCGCAAAAAAAGGGGTCATGTACCTGCGACGTGTGACATTCCACATTGCGCGGTAAGATATGAACAGCTCCATTGTAGACGCTACATAGCGCGACGTCTCACGGATTTTTCTGTGACGTCGCGGCAAAATCCGCGCGATAAAATAGCACAGTGTGAACGGGCCTTAGACTAGTTTACAGGGTTGTCAAACTTTGCCCCCCCCAGATGTTTCTAAACTATAATTCCCATGATTTTCTAGCCATTAACTGCATTCCATGAATTCTGGGAATTGTAGGCAATGAACAGCTGGGGAGCCTGAGTTTCACACCCCTGTACTAGGATGTTTTGTGGAGTATGATGTAATGCATATGCTGCGCCAATAATGAGAGTTTTCCAGTTGTTGTGTTTTTTTTTTCTCCTTTTTAATTGCCTAATCTGTTAAGGAAATTTAAACCTCAGAGAAAAGCATAGTTAAAAGATTGTGGTTACAGCTCCCCTGGGTAGATAATAAGACAGCGATGCATAGTCGGGTTCTGTTACCCCGCTATGTATAAAACGGAACTGTCTCATTATTCACAGCAACTGTGCGATCGTGACGGAATTTCCAAGAACACAACATCTGATTCTGACCAAATCATAACATGGCATTCTAGGAAAAGACCGGAATTCCTGCAACCTTACGCATGGTACCTCCTTCCTGTCTCAAAGAAAATCTGTATAATGTAGAATATTATCATCTTCTAAACCAGGGCTCAAAATTTCAAGTCCCACACTACTAACCAGGCCATAAGAGTTACTCGCCACCAGTTTCTCCACCTAACCTCTACCCAGCCATTAACTCTGCCCCTACACATACCCCCCTAATTTATCTTATAAAATTACACTGTTAAAGGTTTTATTTAGAATAAAGTTACAAAAATATTATTAATACCCAGACATCAGATACATGTATACCCAGGCATCAGACCCCAGTGTGAGCAGAGCGAGGAGGCAGGGAAGCTCTTCTCCACCCCCTGCCAGTGACAGAGACAAGCTTGGTCAGGTTAGGCAGCTGATCCCTGCCACCGTGCAGCCAGGGGAAGGGGGGGGGCTGCACGGCGGCACTGCCAGAATACACAGCACAAAATAATTTATTGTGCTGCCTGCGTGTGCATTTCCACTCGCCCTCACTTAATTTCTACTCGCCAAATGCTAGTAGGCGAGTGGAAATTTTGAGCCCTGTTCTAAATCATTTCCATAAATGTCTGTGCTTGTAAATGAGATACTTTTTTGGTTTCCTGATTTATTTTATTTTTCCTTTTACAGGTAAACAGGCCCTACAACAGTGGAGTTTTTTTTTCCACCTCGTGGCAGACAGATAAGCAACAAAATTATTCACTGCACACTACCATCATTCAACCATATCCCTTACAAAACCGAGATCATTTGTTTTTTTATTGTAATACATTGAAAAGCAAACATTAGTACATCAAAATTCACATTGCATAACTAGTGTGCTCCCTGTGGAGAAAACCACTTTTTTGGTTATCTCTCTCCAGTCGCTCTGTGTTACTGTAAACGAGCTGCAAATAACAGCCCCAAACTCTAACAAAACATTCAAAGACTTTACTGCTGCATCCAGGGAGAGCGCAGAATACAGGGAGAACACTGGGGTCACTCCCTGCTTTACAGGAATAGGATACAAGTGGTTATAATGACTGAAATCCCTGTACAGCACATATACAAGGTGTTAATGTACTTTCCACATACAGATATTCTATTGGTATTTTGTGGAAGATGCATTGCTAAAAATCTCATGATCACTACAAACCCCCATATAGTCAGGAGATATTGTCATTATTATCTTAATCACATCAGGGTCAGAGTCTGTACAGACTTTTAAAAAACGACTGGATGACTTCCTGCAGACACAGAATATTAAGGGTTATAATATTTAATATGTGGGTAAAAGCTTCTTGATCCAAGGAGAAATCTGACTGCCATTCTGGGGTCAAGAAGGAATTTTTTCCCAGTATGTTGCATATTGGCAAGCATTCAGACTGGGTTTTTTGCCTTCTTTTGGATCAACAGCAGTAGGTTATGTGGGAGAGGCTGAACCCGATGGACGCATGTCTTTTTTCAGCCTATATAACTATGTAACTATGTAACATTTACTGAATTTGACACAAAGGCCCTATCTGCCTGTGTGACATTGCACAAAATAAGGGACACTATCTAAAGTTCAGAACCTTTCATTTCTGTAAAGGCTAAGCGAGTACAAGAAAAAAGTAGCAATTTTACATATTTTTAAATTGTCAGAACCACCATTTCTGAACAAAATTTCTATTTTACCATATATTTAATTGTTCTGACTTAAATAAAAAAAGTGCCTGGTAGTGAAAGGGTTAATTTTATATTAAGATGGTAAGCTTGTGATTTAAAAGGAACACTCTACACATCCTGACCACGTCGGCATGTCACTATCGCTACAGAGGGGCCGCAATGGGTCGGCTCTACGCATGCGCACAGCTCCAATCCATCGTTCTGCACAGGCACTACGGAACATACGTAAAGTTTGCAAGTCCTGATGCGGTGCGAAACTTTTTTCTTACACTATCAGGTCTATTCACTAAAGGGTGAACACAGCAGAAGTGAGAATTCTAGGTCAAAATAGCCAAACTAGAAAAATTCGCCCATTTATCTCACTTTCCAAATCGGCTATTTGGTCTGGGTCTTCTCCTGCCAATTCTCCTGAGATTCACCGTTTAGTGAATAGAACCGTTTGTGTCAGGTGTGCCACCACGGGGTGGGGGGGGCAAGGTTACAAGCTCTGGATGCAGTGATAAACACGGTTTATTTGGGAACGTATACAACAATGGAGAGGGGCAAGGCAGGAAAGGGGATGGTTAAGGAATCAGGTCAGGAGGGAAAACACAGAACACACCTAGACAAAAACCGAACATAAAGGACTCGAGTATATCAAATGGACAATACAGGAAGAGAGGTGGATAATATTCAGAAGGAGAGGGCAGGAATAAGGCTGACGTTTTTGGTTTTGCTGATACAGGTGGAAAGTCTCTAATAGGCAAGGTCCTGATGCAATGATGGTCTTTAACACGGTGGAGCCTTGATAATAGAACCTGCAAAAGAGGGTCTTGAACAGGAACAGGGGGTCTCGAGGCACAGTATCAGGAGGAAGAATCAGTAACAGAGTCCAGGAGGAAAGCCAGGGGTCCGGTGCACAGTATTCAATTCAAAGCAGGAGGGCTTCCTTCTAGGCTGGTTACAGGACACAGACTGAGGCACTACAGAATGCAGAAGCATCTTGGGTAGGACGTGCCTCTGTTAAACAGGAGATGGACAGGTATAATTGGGTGCACCTTCTGGTGCTGCCAGAGAGCTCTGCAATGTGAAATCCAGCAGGACATGAAGGGTGCTGCCAGGGTGGATGCCATGGTGAAGCAGCACCAGTTTTGCTGTTCTGGCGGTGTGATCACTTACACTATGCAGGAAGTGCAAATTGCGCAGAAATGCCTCAGGGACTTGCAAGTTCGAGAGTCCCTCAGCGGAAGAGGAGGAGCTTTGCATGGCGATAGAGAAAAGGTGAGTAAAATCACTCGTAAATAAGAAAAATAAATAAAAGATAATTGGGCAGATGCAGGGAGCAGCCTCGGCCCATTATTTAAGGGGAAAAAAAGGACACTTTCAGTAGAGTGTTGCTTTTAACGCCGGCCGGGCCTACTAGAACGCCCCGCTTGCTGGCTGCTACGGCGGGCCCCTCCACAGGCCTGCCTATGCAGCTGACGCTTGCAATTGGCTGCAGGGGCACAGCCTATGACACGCGCCAACTGGTGGGCAAGTCTGTCGCGGCCCATAGACACCAGCGAGGCGTCCCACCGAGGATGGCCTAGTACGCCCCGCGGTGGCAAGAGGTTAAGATCTATTCAATAACACCTCCACATTGTGCCATTTCTCCATTACACTCACGTTTTGACACTGACTGCCACATACAGGCATCACTTTGGCGCAGTGATTTTAAACGCAGAATATGTGGGGGGGTTTCTCCTGTCTTTGCAAAAGAGTTTGCAAGGCAAAGCCTCTGGTATTGACAAGCTTCTTATCCAATCTGCTCTCTTATCTGATCTGCTCTCTTAGGCTGAATGGAAACTTGATCAGGGGGCAGGGCCTATATACCTGAACCAAATGGGTTGGGGGGGGTGTTGCACAGACAAAGGGCCAGCGCTCACTGTACAATTGGTATTTCTGCAAGGACTTGGGTTGACTTGGTCTGACTTGGGTCTAAAACTTCTGGGACATTTGAAATCTGGAAATACCCATGGAGGAGTTGCCTAATGCAAGTTAGGTTTTCTATGTAAGTCCCATTTTTATTTCAAGAACTATATTTGCACGTTTTCTTATATCGGCACTGTGTAAAGTTTGTACTTTTTATCTTTTTCCATTAACCCTTTCGCTGCTGAGGCTTTTCCCGCCCCTGTGCTGAGGTCATTTTTTACCTGTTTTGCGCATCATGTTTAAACGTGTTTTGAAGGCTTATTTTAGTATATGACACCGACATATTATATATCGTTCTTTCCGTCAGACTCGGTAGATTCATAATATGTCATTATTATATGTATACGTTATGTCATGTCTGTATATTATAACAAAAATGCAATAAAATATGTATTTTCAATAATTTACAACGTGTAAAGTGTTTTTTTCCACATTTTAACATGCGAGCAATTGCGGTTATATTTTGTATGGGGTGCGCTTGTTAAAAAAATTAGAGATGGGGTCTCGTTACATTTTTTTTTTGGGGAAAATGACACTATTTTTAACAAACGCACCGCATACAAAAATCGTTAGTGCAGCATCATTGTTCACATTATAATTGAAATGGGAACAATATTGCTGCATTAACAAACCAAAAAAATAAAAAAAAAGTGTTTATTTTTTTTTTTTTTAATTTTTTTTAATTTTTTTTTTATTTTTATTTTTCATTTTTTTTTTTTTTTTACAAATTTTTTAACTTTCATGTTTGGTATCGTTGGAACGGCCATGCTCTGGCCGATCCAACGATATCAAAATTTAACCCCTAGCTGCCACGGATCGGGAGATAGGGAGTTCATTGGAACTCCCTATCTCCACAGTTGGTGGCAGTTAGGGGTTAACTGTAGGACTGGCGTCATCGTGCTGCGCACGATGACGCCAGTCCTCTGGGGGAGTTCCCGGAAGCTTGGCGACATCCAAGATGTCGGCCAGCTCCCGGAAGGATCGCGAATCGGCGCTTTTTTCAGCGCCGATTTGCGATCCAGCTCCCCAGGGTTAATGCCAGGCATCATTTGGAAGGCAGGCTGTGCCCTTCCAAATGATGCCTGGGTTAAGCCCCTGTGTGCCACCGATCGGGAGGGAGAGAGGTCCGAAGGACCTTCCCCCCTCCCTTTCAGGCGCCTCCTCCGCACATGCGGGGGGGGCGCCTGAATTAGGTGTCATCGCGCCCGCGATGACACCTAATGTTGGCGGCTGCTGGTCCGGATGCCGGGCTGACATCCAGGATGTCAGCCCGCACCGGAGGGGCCAGCGATCGGCCGGAACCCGGCCGAACGCTGACCCAAACTGAGGACGCGCTCAGCGCGTCCTCAGCACACACCAGCGGTAATGCTGAGGACGCGCTGAGCGCGCTTAGCATTGAAGTGGTTAAAACGTCTAACCCAGTACTCTTTGATCTAGATGCTTTGCGCTTCTCGAATAGCTCGGTTTAGCATTACTGCAGTATTTAACATTTGGTAGATATATTAGCTGTATATGGTTAGGCTCCTGGATTGGGGTGGTATACAGCTATTGGGGTTTCAAAATTGCCCTATTACTTTCGTGGTGGCAGCGTAAAGTCGGAAGGGTGTGTATGGTTTAGGGTGGGTTAAGGTTGGCATAGCGCGATGACGTCAGTTCGGGAGTTAACCCCTAGCTGCCACCGATAGGCGTGCGCACGGGGTGTGCCGGGTGTGCCTAGGCACACCCTAATGCCGGCCCGCGACACATTCTGGGTCCCGGCTGGCCGAATCCGATGGATAGCCGCCGGGACCCCTCAACTCCGCGGACCTGGCGGCAGCCTCCGCTTCCCTGGTGGTCCCTGTGGTTCGTGGGGTGCTGCACTGCGATCTGTGCATGGCGCACAGACCGCACAGCACATCCCACACTGACCCGAGCGGCCGGCGATCTCTGATGACCTGTCACCTGACCGCCGGCGCTCTGACACAGACAGTAAGCGCCGGCGGTCAGGTGACAGGTCATCAGCGATCGCCGGCCGCTCGTGTCATTGAGGGATGTGCTGTGCGGTCTGTGCGCCATGCACAGATCGCAGTGCAGCACCCCACGAACCACAGGGACCACCAGGGAAGCGGAGGCTGCCGCCAGGCCCGCGGAAATGAGGGGTCCCGGCGGCTGTTCATCGGATGCGGCCAGCGGGGTTCCCCCTCCTCGACCCCCCCCCCTCTGTGCCACTGGACCACCAATGATTCATATTCAACCCCCTCCCTGCAAGCAGAAAAAACAAACAAAGGTGAGCAGGAGAGGGGGCAATTTTTATATCAAAAATATTTTTTAATAGTGTATTCAAAATATTTTTAAACAGAGCTTTATGGCTGTGGATTCTGTAATACACATACTGCTGAGTTTTATGGCTGTGGATTCTGTGATACACTGATACACCCTGCATAATGCTGAGTTTTATGGCTGTGGATTCTGTGATACACATACTGCTGAGTTTTATGGCTGTGGATTCTGTGATACACTGATACACCCTGCATAATGCTGAGTTTTATGGCTGTGGATTCTGTGATACACATACTGCTGAGTTTTATGGCTGTTGATTCTGTGATACACTGATACACACTGCATACTGCTGAGTTTTATGGCTGTGGATTCTGTGATACACATACACTGCATACTGCTGAGTTTTATTGCTGTGGATTCTCTGATACGCTCATTCACACAGCACATTGCTTGGTTTTATTGCTGTGGATTCTGTGATATGCTCATTCACACTGTATACTGCTGAGTTTTATGGCTGTGGATTCTGTGATACACATACACTGCATACTGCTGAGTTTTATGGCTGTGGATTCTGTGATACACATACACTGCATACTGCTGAGTTTTATGGCTGTGGATTCTGTGATACACATACACTGCATACTGCTGAGTTTTATTGCTGTGGATTCTCTGATACGCTCATTCACACCGCACATTGCTTGGTTTTATTGCTGTGAATTATGTGATATGCTCATTCACACCGCACATTGCTTGGTTTTATTGCTGTGGATTCTGTGATACGCTCATACACACTGCACATTGCTGAGTTTTATTGCTGTGGAGCTCTGATACGCTCATACACTCTGTATATTACTGAAGTTTTATTGCTGCAAATCTCTGATATGCTCATACACACTGCACATTACTGTGGGTTTTATTACTGTGGAGCTCTGTGATACGCTCACACACACTGCACATTACTGTGAGTTTTATTGTTGTGGATTCTGGGATATGCTCATACACACTGCACATTAATGTGGGCTTTATTGCTACATACCCCCAGGGTGTAGGAAGGAGGATATATAGTTATGTATGTGAACGTATGGCTGTGTGTATAAATGCATGTATCTGTCTTTAAATAGGCTGCTTTGCGTAAAATTCTGCACCTGTTTCCTTGTCGCAGTCCGGTGTTGCCCCCTTGTCTTGCACCATAAAGGATTGTTTTGTGCACAGAAATCGCCACAATATCTGCTGCCTGCACTCCACAAAAAGAATTACAGCGAGCGTCTTGGCAGCATCGTGAGGTACAGGTAGGAGACTGTATTGGTGCAAGTCAGCAAGAGCTTATATGGGCCACTTTACTCAAATTTCACTCCCTTTTTAACATTTAACCACTTTGCTGCTGACGACGTGCTGAGCGCATCCTCTGGTTTCATGTTTGTGTGTAGAGGATGTACTCGGCACGTCGTTGAAGTCCTTGTGAGATCCGGCAGGTCGACATAGTGATTCCCAGAGTGAGACTGAGGGACTTTTTCTCCCAGTCTCCCTCTGCTCCTGGTGGCCAGAGGAGGCGAATGGAGCAGTCGTTCTTTCTGCAGGATGAGAGGTGAGTATCTGATTTTGGGGGGGGGGGGTTTCAGCTGGTGCGGACTGATTCTGCAGAAGTGGAATCCGTTATCACCAGGTCCTGGTTGTGAGTAAATGTTCAGTAACCGCAACCGGACGGTAATCAGCGCTAGTAGATTGTAATGCTAATGCTGATTAACACTTTCCACTCCCCATGTTAAGTATAGGGAGCTGAAAAGAGCAAGATTCTAAATGGTAACGGGTTTTATAACAGATTAGCGTTTGGATTTTAATATGGTACACCCGCGGTAGGACCACCAGAGCTAACGTTAACGCTCACTCAGATGGACACTAACATTAACGTTAGGAATGTAATATGGCCCGTAGAATATCTAACTAACAATCTTTTGGATGAAAAAATGTGGTAAAATAAATTTACACGCTGTATGTGATCGAAATCCAAATTTAAATTTTTTGATCTAGCATTTTGACGTGACATGATGTATACCGGGGTCATTGGTCCTCTAGCTCATTTGGAACTATATCTCATATGTTGCTCGGCCCCTAATTAAGATAGTTGAGACTCATTGGAAATGTAGTTTCAAAATGTCTGGGTATCGAAGGTTGCTTAACCCCTGAAACATACACATACAGGGTTATCCAAAGAGATCTGAATTGCTTGAGAAAGGTAACCGAACGCTGAAAATCAGGGTTCAGTTACCTTTCCTGGCCATTCGGCTATCCAGAGAGCAGGCAATACGCCAAATCCTGGCGAATTGCCTGCACATACGGTGCCTGTTCGAGGGCAGTGTAATCCCCATGAAAAAGCACTGCTTCGGCTATTCAGAGAACACAAACCAGCAGTGAAAGGTTCCCGAAATGCCCTGCCATTCCGTGGTTTCATGCGGCAGATTTATTCAGGAGAATCCCATATGCTTCAATGTAAAAAATATTCCCGTTTTAATTCAATATCTAATCGTTCATTATAAAATTCTGCAGCAAAAAGTCTCTTTATTTATAGATTTTTTAGGATACTTTAAGCATTTTTCTGAATTTTTTTTTCTTTGCAAACAGCGTTTCATTTTCACAGATTCATACAAACGGTTTTGCTAATTTATTCACCTCCCTCGTCTGCGGTCTCAGCTGCTTCGGCTGTGTTCGGCTCCGGTTTTCAGCAGGTTAATCCAGATGTTTTTGGGGGTTTTCGGCGTGCATTCGGTGGGTTTTGCGGTTAGTTTTCGTCAGGTTTGCGGCAGCTTTTCCCTGGGTCACCGAAATGGGATCGGCAAAAGGAACCGAATTGAAGAGAGCGAAAAGTCACCGAACGTGCGGTGACTTTTCGAATCTCTTTGAATAACCCTGATAGTAATGGTGTGTGTGTGTCGTTGTATGTATGTATGTATGTATATATGTGTGTGTGTGTTTGAGCTTTTGGGTGCACACCCTAATGCAATAGGCTGCGCACGCCTATGCTGCCACCTATGGTGGAGAAAGGGGGTTCCAATGAACCCCCTATCTCCCGATCCGTGGAATCTAGGGGTTAATGTTTGGTATCGTTGGAACTGCCAGAGCATGACCATGTTAAGTGTAAAGGAAAAACAAAATAAAATTTAAAAAAATTAAAACCGTGGTTTGTTTTATTAATGCAGCATTATTGTTCCCATTTCAATTATAATGTGAACAATGATGCTGCAAATGATGCTGCACTAACGATTTTTTCTATGGGGGACGTTTGCTTAAAAATCATATAATTTCCCCCCCAAAAAATTTAACGAGTCCCCATTTCTAATCTTAACAAGCGCACCCCATAGAAAATATAACCACAATAGCTTGCATTATAAAATGTGAAGAAAAAAAAAACACTTTACATGCTGTATAGTGTGTGAAAATTCAAATTTTATTGCATTTTTTTGTTATAATATTTAGGCAGGACATGACGTATACATATAATAATGATATATTATGAATCTGCCAGAAAGAACGATATATAATATGTCTGGGTCGTATAATAAAATGTGGCTTCAAATCACGTTTAAACATGATGAGCGAAACCGGTAAAAATGAGCTGAGCACACAGCGGTGAAATGCCTCAGCAGCGAAGGGGTTAATCTGCACATTTAGTTATGTTATTATTATATATTTTATATTTTTAAATACACACTAAAGGAGTTCACTTCCACATATGGGCAGCATTCAGTTTTAGATCTCACGTGTAGGCCATATTCAGACGCTGGCAGCGTCACACGGGATTTATCCCTCCTCTGAGTGGCTGAAGTGTAAAAGTGAAATCAACAAGTCATGTCGTGGATTCCACAGGAAATGCCAGAGACACAGACGAGGAAACTGGGAAGTGAGGGCCACAATCCCAAAACATCTTTACAGGCGATTCTAATCACTTTTTATTTATTTTTCCTTCCACAAACCACCAAAACCTTTTGGCACATGTCCCTTTTTTTTTTTTTTTTTTTTTTTTATTGATGGTGTATTCAGACTAAACAAATTAAAAAAAACACACAATAATAAATTATGTGGGTTCAGTGGCGCAGAATGCTGGTATTTTTTGTACATGTCTATAGATGGAATGGATAACATTAGTCCCCTCAGAGGTTCTGAACTACATGTTCCATCATGCACAGCAAGTTGCAGATGACTGGGGAAGATAGGTTATGTAGCTCTGAAACATCCAGAGTGCCGAAATTCGCTGTCACCTGCCTAAACACAACAATAACAAAGAAGTGAAAGTGTATAACCCAAAGATTGGAAAAACTGCAGTTCACAGCACTCTCCACCCCAACGTGCTAATATAACAAATATAGAAAAAAAATTGGAACATGCAGTCAAATACAACCTTTAAATGGTCAGTGACTCTGGATTAAAAGCCAGAACTTCATCGAAATGCACAGTGGCTAAAAGTAAAAACATACTAAAATCATAGCATAACACTGTATAAAATTTAATGAAAATAAAAACCACAAGGGAGCCACTCACAAAATTAGTGGCACACAATAGGTAAAAGTGTGCACAATAGCATGTTAAATTAATTCAAGTCAGCTCGACGCATTTCGTCACTTAGACTTAATCATGAACAGTTCATGATTAAGTCTAAGTGACGAAACGCGTCGAGCTGACTTGTCTGCCTTCATCATTTCGTCCGCCCGCCGAGTCCATTCTGGATGGGTCCAAGTTTCCAGCCGTTTCCATTTGTTGATCCGAGAGACTTTTGCTCCATTTGACAGCTGGACCTCCAAATACGGAGCTCTTCTTGGCCAGGCCCCTCTACATCCTGAGGACTACGTTTCCCGGTGTTGGTGACTATTCTGGACGAATTAATTTAACATGCTATTGTGCACACTTTTACCTATTGTGTGCCACTAATTTTGTGAGTGGCTCCCTTGTGGTTTTTATTTTCATTAAATTTTATACAGTGTTATGCTATGATTTTTTGTATGTTTTTACCTGCCCAAACAGATCAGTCCACCAAAAAAATTATTATGGTAGACTATATAAAGTTGGGGATTTCCAATATAATATATATATATATATCAATTCCTTATCAGAAATCTGTTATGCACTTCCATTGGTAGGGTTGCCAGGTCCTTCATGTTTTCTCAGACATATAATTTGAGCATGGTAACTGATGGGCAGTGCATGAATGACACAAACCAGGAGTATGTAGAATTCATATGCTGCAGATAAGAGATCATAGAGGAACCAGACAACCTGCTGTTTATAAGCCGATTTACCTCCTGAGGAATATGCACTGTACAAGTTACTGGGCACCACCTTCCTTCCCTGTGATCTCACTCAGCATAAATTAGTAATATGCGTCCTGGAAAACTATGGCCGATCTGGCATCCCTAGGCAGGCTGCCAGGGAGAGTGACAGCTGTGAGTGGAGAATCACCCTTCAGGACAGACCTCCACTTACTCCTCCAGCCTAGGGTTCCCACCCGTACGGTTTTGAGCCGGTCCATCCAGGTTTTGGAGTCATGTGCCCGGGTTTGACACCCCCTGCCACCCAGACACATGACTCTGAGGTACCGGGCCGGCACAAAGTCTCCCCGCATACTTACACATCATTTGTTCCCCCGGCGACGCGGTCCTCTCCTTCAAGACGCAGGGCTGCACGCTCCGCCCACTCTGCCAAAGACTGACAGTGTGGGAGTGGTGTGGTGAGTCCGTCGATGACGGCACTTCCTCCCCGACTCCTCCCATGTGCCACTGTCAGTCAGAAGACGCAGGCGCAACGGCTCACGTGAGGAAGACATTCACGTGCATGCGGCCGCGTTCCTGGCTCCTGACTCAGAGCAGACGTGTCAAGTCACTCTGTCTCCACTTCAACTCCGACAAGTTGAAACTGAGCGCAGCATCAAAAGTAAGAATCCCCTGCCCTCTCCCTTATATTATACCCTTGTCTTGTGCCATAAAAATACCAGTCTGTGCCAGCCATAATGCCAGTGCCAGCCATAATACCAGTTCCAGCCATAATACCAGTTCCAGCCATAATACCAGTGCCAGTCATAATGCCAGTTCCAGCCATAATACCAGTGCCAGTACCAGCCATAATACCAGTGCCAGCCATACCAGTGTACCAGTGCCAGCCATAATACCAGTGCCAGTCATAATACCAGTGTGCCAGCCATAATACCAATGTGACATGCATAATACCATGGGCCCTAATATATACGCATAATGTAAATATACACACAGTGTATACGCTACAAAAAAATGGCCGCCTGAACCCAACACTAGAGTGTTCGGGTTTGGCTTGAAGAAAGGGTGGCAACCCTACTCCAGCCTGGTTGCTGGCCAAGCACACTGGCAGACTAGTAGTGCACCAACGTTACCGTTGCGGGCCAATTGCGGAGTCTCTCTTGGAGCTCTGCCCATGGAAGTTGAACATGGTAGTACCTGGCACTGGGTGAGGGAAGGTACCTCATCAAGGGGGTTCTTTAACACCAGTGTGATACCCACTCCATCATTGGATACAACAGGTAAGGCAACTGGCCAGTAGAAGTGCACTTTAAGGGTTAACAGCCTGTGGCTACCTGGCCTTATGACTGACATAGTAACACACACATTTATGCAGGGCTTTGCTTTTCTTTTAGACACAAGCCGATTAGATTGTTTATTAAATACAATGCTTGGCACAAGATGGTCAATTTAGAAGAATAGACTCGATCTTAAAGCTTCCTTTCTTTATTTTCCAGCTGGAACACTCTGTCCAAAGCTGCCAACTCATTCACACAAATGCACTACATGCTGAGTGAACCCCAAGAGGTGTGTGTCACTATATACACAGGGAGTTGTGAAAAGGCCAGTGTATCAATTATTTTTAAGTTACCTGGTGGCATCATAAATAACTTCATGTATAAAGAATATGACAGATAAATATACTAGATTATAGAGCTGAAAAAGCCTATCTCTTTGTGCAGTGCTGCTAAAGAACAGGCCAAATACAGACAGCAGCGTAGTGTGGGTTGTCAGCGCCCAGGGCAAGGCAAGAATTGTGTGCCCCCCCCAACCTGTGGACACGGTAACACACCCTGATTCCCTTCCACCAGTAGAGTATTGAACCCCTTACCCCACAAGCACATGTATTGTATATTAACAAAATACTGATATAATAAAAAAATGAAACACACATGCCCCCCATGCTACACCACTGCTACCAGTCAGCCTGTCCCAGTATACCCTAGCATAGTTCCACTCTCACACTATACCTAGTCACTCTCTTATGGTACCCCCAGTCACTCTCTCCCAGTACCCCCACTTTCTCCCAGTACCCCAAGTCACTCTTACTCTCCCAGTACTCCCAGTCACTCTTTCTCTCCCAGTACCCCCAGTCACTCTCTCCCAGTACCCCAGTCACTCTCTCCCAGTACCCCAGTCACGCTCTCCCAGCACCCCCAGTCACTCTTTCTCTCTCCAAGTACCCCTACTTTCTCCCAGTACCCCCAGTCAATCTCTCTCTCTCTATCCAAGTACCCCAGTCACCCTCTCCCCATACCCCAGTACCCCCTCGCTGTGTGTTGGTTACGCTGCTCTGGTGTCACAGTGTCGCCTACCTGCATGGAGTTGCTGGTGGCCGGGGGGGACTGTCCAGGGGGCTTAGTGGAGACCGGATTTAAAATGTGCTGCAGGGCACGCGCCTCCCTCCCTCCTTCCTGTCCAGTGGCTGTAGGGCTGCCATCGGTGGGGGCTGGCACAGGGCTTCCAGGGGAGCTAACAAGTGTGGTACAGGGTGGTCCGTCAGATAATGTTGCGCTGCTTCACGTAACTCGTGTCAGTGTTAAGGAGGAGTCAGGACAGGACTAGAATTTTCTGTCCCGGTCCTTCCTTCTGGACGCTGAGTGCCAAGTCACCGCCGGTGCCGCAAAACTGGCGCCTGCCCATGCAAGGGCCTCTCACAGACACCAGTGTCCGTGAGTAGACACCTTGCAGATCCCTGCTGGAAAATATTATTGGTTCAAATTTCTTTTGAAATTTTGCGTCCCTTAAGAAAATTGCGCCCGGGGCGACCGCCCCTGAGGCCCCCCAATGCTACGCCACTGCATACAGAGCTGGAAATATTCACCCCCTGCAATGGCTATTTACAATCAGGAGAAATGATATGGCCTATGAGCAGAAGTCAGTAACCATGGCCCTCCAGATGTTTTAGAACTACATTTCCCGTGATGCTCTGCCACTCCTTAGATTGATTGAGCATCATGGAAAATTTAGTTCTAATCTAATGAGTGGCTGGCTGAGCATCATGGGAAATGTAGTTGCAAAACATCTGGTGGGCCAAGGTTGCTGACCGCTGGCTTAGGAGGTGCCTTGAGAGGTTGTTTTCAAAGTCAGACTTGTGACGTCCAGATTAATTTATTTCACACCTGATCTCATGTGATGGGGACAAAATGATCAAAAATATTGTATAGGCTGACCTTCAATCTATACAATATGTGTATATGGAATATAAATGAATCTCTTGTTTACACTTCCTGTTCTGTTCGGTATTTCTCACCCTAAGATATCTTTATTATAATCAAATATATCCAAATCACTCCCAAGCATTTTGGATCAGAGATCCTGTATCGTCAATACAGACTTCATTGAGTGGAATTGCATAATATACTGAGTTTCAGAAGATTTTTAATTTAGGCCTGGTTCACATCTGGGCGTTTTACAGCACGTAGGAACGCGCTGTAAAATGCCCTACGCCCAAAGAAGTACAGGAGCTTCTTTGCGGCCATAGACGTCAACGCGAACGCGCTGAAATGGAGTTTGCGTGATTTCGTCATCGAAAACGTGCATATGAACCCGCGTTCCGCACATGGCAACAGGCACTAAAGTCATTTTTTCTTTGGACGCCTCTGTAGTTAATCAAAAAAATGTGCGTACGACACGCGGTTCTAATTGTCAAAAACGCCAGGTAATACGCTCATAAGGCTAGGGTCAGACGAAAGCATTTTTCCCCGCGAACGTGAAAAAGTGCGTCCGAACGCATTGACGTATTTTTTCACGGAATGCGCAAAAACGGTCAGACGACGCGCATTTTCGGGCGTGATTTTGTCGGATCGTCAATAAAACTCTTTTTGCGTCTGGACGTTATGTAGGCCGGACATAAGCAGTGTCTGACATCTCCTAATCACGCAAACACGCCGCTATGCCGCAGCTGCGCACTCAGTACGTCAGTACTAGCGGTTAAGCGTTCTCAAAAAAATGCGTTCAAATTCCACTTGCGTTGCACGGCCGGACTTTTGTGCGGCCGTACATCGTATAGTGGCCGTCATTGCCTGTCATCTGCTGCTAGTGCGGCCGTAATTATGTGCGCCAGAACGCACGTTAAAAGTGCGCTGGTCTGACCCCAGCCTAAAACGCCCAACTAAAACACGCATTTGAGATATGCTCAGGTGTGAACCCAGCGTTAGGGTTTGTCTTTGGATTTATTGTTAGAAGATAACTGCTATGGAAGGTTTTTATTACTATTGCAGGGACAAATGTTTTACAAACTAAATGTTACTATGTAAACCAATTTTTGCATTTCATAATCCAAAAAACGATTAAAATTGCTAACTCCTGTCTGTTTTTCCTGTGTGACTGACCTTCCTGACTGTGTTGTTTTTTTTTTGGGTTCTTTTTAAATTCCTAGACGCAAATCGATGATGCAATTTCTGTCTGCCGGGAAGCATGACCGCATAGTTTACCTGCACTGACTCCCATTGATTCAGTGGCACAATGTGACAATTTGAGGAATTTTAACAACGGCACAGAATGGAAAGATAAATCTTTCAGTCGGTGGTGGAGCGGCAGGACGATCACTATATAAAGAGTAATTCATAAAAAAAAAGTGCAAGAAAGCATGTGTTAAAAAGACAAGAAAAGAAACCAGGAAATTCATTCTGAACCGGGTGTAATAAAGCTACACACTATCAAATAATTAAACCGTTAGGGGTCTATTCTCAAAGCAACGAAATTCAATGCAATTTCTGCGTTTTCCTTTCGGCCCCTTTCAGCTCACTTCTGCGATTCCATAAAAGCGCTGCGGAATATGTGGCACAATATAATGGATAATCAGGGTTATTCAGAGAAAGGTGAAACTCTGGAGAACTTTTGTAGAAGAGAAAATTCCAGGTCAAGATAGCCAAACCAGAAATATTCTCCCATTTATCTCACTTTCCAAATCGGCTATTTTGAACTAGAATTTTCACTTCTACAAAAGTTCTCCAGAGTTTCTCCTTTCTCTGAATAACCCTGAATAATAATAATCTTAAAAACAAGAAATTACGTTGAAAAACCGAAATTTTGGTGCAATTAGGGCAGAGCTTTCCAAACCTTTCATGTTGGTGACACACTCTATAGACATGCATCACTTGGTGACACGGCAATTCAGTTTTACTAGCAAACTCGTTTTTGTTTTTTTTAGAAAGTATTTTACCAGGAAAGATACATTGAGATTTCTCTCGTTTTCAAGTATGTCCTGGGTGGCGAGTATGTACCGTTAGGTGTCTTGCCCAAGGACACTTACTGGAGAGGTTGCTCGCTGGGATCGAACCAGCTGGGTTTAAACTAACAGATACGGATACACATTGTAACCACGAAATATATGGGGACACAACGTCTCGTGAAACCTTTTCAATTATATTTTTTAAAACATATAATTTGTAATTATTAATACTCACACTCTGTGCACATTCTTTCCCTCTTTTCCATACTCTTCCTCTCTACCCCTTTCATCCTCTTCCTCTCTTTCAACCCTTCTCATGTCCATTTTCTCCCCCTCCCTTCTTCAATGTAAATTCCCTCCCTTACATGTCCACCACCCCTTATCATGTCCATCTGTCCCTTTGTTATCTTCTTCCCCTCCATCCTTCCACCTTCCCTTTGAATGGCTTTCTTCGAGCCAGCAACAGGGGGGCTTTGCTTCTGTCCAGCAGCAGCATGGAGAGCTGGGAGGAAGTGACGTTCTATCATCACTTCCTCCCAGCGCTGACGCGGAATAAAGGCGACTGTCTGGGAGAACGCAGGGTCCTGGCGGCTCCTGACATGATGGAGAAGGTGTGGGCAGATAATCGATGCTCCACGTCATTGCATCATGGGATCGATTATTTGCCCTACTCCCCAGTGTGGCGACACGCTAGAGGCCTGCCACCAACACACTATTGTGCCGCGGCACACTGTTTGGAAACCTCTAAATTAGGGACAAATCAATCGTTCTCAATGGGACAATTTTGGTGCCGGTGAAATGCACTGTAATTCGCTTCCAATTTAGCGAATTGGCAATTTAGTGAATACACAAATTGTACCTACCGTGAAATTCACTGTTAGGTGACAAATTCGGACGTTATTGAATAACCCTCTATTTGGTCTAATTTGCCCTGATCCAATAAGACTGGTCGTTTCGGCCTAGGTGCTGGCTACAGGGACGTAGTTAAACTTGGTGCTCCCCTATTCACTCCAAATTCTGCTGCCATAAGTATTAAACATGTCAGCATGGCCAATTGGGAACATTTATCCATTTACGTAAATAAAAATGTAATTTAGAACAAAAGCAACATATTGTGTTTAAAAGAAATGATTTCTAATACAAACTACTATAGTTTAGAGCAGGTTTCAGAAAACTTGGCTCACCAAGTTTTGGAACTTCTTTTCCCATGACATTCAGCCAACCTAATGATTGCCTGAACATCAATTGTTTACACCAAAAATCAGCAGGCCACACCAGGAGCTTGACCATATAAACATATTTATTGTGGAGCGGCCACAGGGGTACTGGATTCAAGCGACGTTTCGGCGACGTGCCTTAGTCATGAATAAATAAAAAGGCTTTTTGCTGCAGATTAAAAAAAAACCTGTTAAATAAAAACAAAAATATTTTTAAATCTTATGGGCTTCGAGCACTGCGGTTTAACTATACAGTGCATCTTTTTCATGTTTCCCTCCCGCGGCATGGCGGTTTAACTATACAATTCATCTTTTTCATGTAAACTTGTACCAGATCGTTCGATTTCATCTGATTAAATTCAATTTAAATTGAAACGATCGTTAATCTGTTGTAATAAAATTGTCTGAAATCGTACGATGGTGGTCAGATGCAGTAGAAGAGAGCTGATTCACCTGCATGTTGTAGGATCGGTCGGACGACTTCAGATGATATTGGAAGAGTGCACCATCACACAAATACGGTACCAATGGATGGCCAGCTTTATTGCTGGTGGGTTTTGGGTTTGTTATACAACCGGACACTTTAAATATGTCTCACTTCTAAAAGAAGAGACATTAGGAAAAAAAAAAAGAGAAAGCAATATATTTTTAAGTTTCTCCCTCCAACTGCCCCTTTTCTTACTCAGCAGGTATTAAAAAACTGCTGCCCACTTTAAGCTGTCACCCAAGGCCCAAGCCTAATTACCCGGGGCAAGAATACAGCCCTGGGTGTCTGGTAGGCTCTGTACAGCACGTGAAGCCATCCGTGGTAGGTGAATGGATAATATGCTATATTAGTAAATATATTATATACATAAACTTCTGAAACCTAAAGCTGTTCTTAAATTATAGTTAGCATGCTGAATTTTGTCCAAAATATGGTTGAGACAAAAATATATATTCTTTCAGCTGGTTAGATCGGAAGAAAATCATTGTAGTTAATTTTTGCGGTTTTGGCGAGTTTGCCTACATGCAGAATTTATTCCAAATTAACTAAGTTTCAATTAAAACAAACATACCTTAAAAAAAAAAAAAAAAAAAAAAACTTTCCTGTCAATCCAGCTTCATGAACGCTCACACACTTCAAATTAGTGATGCACCGAAATGAAAATTTCAAGCCGACACTGAAACCGAAAACTTGGGATCAGATCGGCAGAAAACCGATACCAAAACCAAAAATCTGCCTGCTTGGCCAGCCTCCAGGCTCAAGCGAGTCCCCGGCTTAGCCGCGGCCTCCAGGCCCAGTCTCAGATGACTGATTTTCAGCCGATATTTAATTATTTTTTTCCCTTTTGGCCAAAAGCACCATTTTCAGCTGATAATTTCGGTGGCCAAAATTTTGCTGCATCCCTACTTGAAATCTTAATCTACAGAACGTTAACGTAAACAGGTTCTAATAAAAAGTATACTAAGTATCAGACAAAAAGAAAGAATGAAAAGTAAGCAACCAGATCCATGATGGTAAATATTACTGGATGTGAAATATAAAACCAAAAAGCTCATGAGAGATGAGAGATATTTAAAAAATTTTAAAATGACAGTATTCTGTTTAATTAATGCTGTTTGAGTAGACAGGTGCAATTTATATGAATTTATTAATTAGGATCATTTACATTTAAAGTGACACTGTTTTGCAGATCACTAGATCAGAGGGAGACAGTGCCTGATACACAGGCCACCCCTGACACATTAAAACGCGGTCTGGACATTAAATCTAATTGCGCCTGTTTTAATTAAAAAGTCATCTGAGTGAGCATCATCTGAATTTAATTTCAGTAAAGTCATCATGTGGGCAATAAGTAAGCATCACGCTTAGAGTGACAGGAATGGGTTTAAGTATTAATAAAAAAAATAATGTTTTGTTTCAAGGCTGTCAAACCCAGTTCCCCCCGATTGTTTCTGAACTACAACTCCCATGATTCTCTGGCCATTTATTACATTCATAGAATTCTGGAGAGCCGGAGTTTGACATTTTAAAACGAAAGTCATTGAACTGGAACTAGGGATATTGCATTGATCATACAAAGAAACACAGTCTCTCGTTATATGAAGAGATATCGCAAACTGCAACCTACATCAGATCCATACGACAAGATGCCGCCATCAAGCCGGAGGGAAATCACGCACATGATCCTCACTCTGTATTTAAGTCGCAGCTCTGCCTCCTCCTGACAGGCAGCAGGGAGTGGGAGAAACGCTCAAATCCAGCTCTGACCTGGGCAGAACACTGTGACATGATTTCGAGAGACTCACTGCATGGGGCAGCACAATAAATAAGGATTTACACATAAAAGTATACCTTTGCTGGCAGCTAGAATTTAAATTCCTGTCGCATGAGCTCAGGGTGTATGGTCAGGTTCCCTCTGACAGTCCACAGAAGCTGGGGGGGTGTGATTGTGGTCATGCACATAAAGCATGGCAACACATTTTACATTATGAAACAGCTGCTAATATATTATGGGCTCTATTACATTCTCCGCGCAAATTTGTACGCGCAGAGCAATTTTTTTGCGCGCAGCGTCAAGCGTTATCGCGCAAAAATTAACGGTGGTATTACGACCCGAACGCATTTTTTCATCCGTCAAAAACTAACATTCGTAAATCCGATGCACAAAACGAAGAGAAATACGCGCGCAGTAACGTAGCACACGTAAATCAGTGTGCGGACTGTTTTTTTCGAGGGATTCAGCCAATCAGAATCAAGAACCGCAATCCTTCCAAGTGAGGCACTTAGAGATATTCTAGAGATACTCTGGAGGTAGTCTGAGGTTAGACAGGAGGTAGGAAACCTACAAAAAAGGTAAGATTTGCTTGATTTAAATCCATTCTTTCATTTTATAATGGCAGGCTTGGTCCAGTGTAAGAGCTGTTATGCATTTGTTTTTAGATCCAATTTTTGGAGGTTTGGAGTGTGCCTGATATGTAGGCAGTTCTCTTTATTGCAGCAGGAAATTGCCTGTTTGAAGTCTGAGATTTGTAAATTATCTGTTAGACAAACTGAGGCTATGACTGTTACAAAGCCACTGCCACAGAGGCCTCCTAGGAGCGGCAGATGGACAACTGTAGGATCTGGTAGACTTGGAGTTGTGGATAGAAGGCATGTCCCACAGTCTGTGGCTCTTCTTAATTCTTTTGAGGCACTTTCAGAGTGTAGTGGTAAGATGGAAGTAGGCTCACCATAGTTGAGGAACCACCATCCCCTATGCTTAAGGTATGCAAGACTGCAACCAAGGACAAAAAGGAAAAGGTGGGACTTGATAGAATCACCCAGCAACAATTGCCTTCTATCATAAGAGGTGTTGAGCTGGAGAGTAGTGGTTTGGTGAGATGTCTTCCTGGGGCTACTGCTCGTAGAGACAGGAGACGTATTCTCAATATTGTCAAACAAGCAAAGCAGGAAGGGGAAGTGGACGTTCTAGTCCATCTAGGGGCAAATGACTTGGCTAGCAATGAGGTTTCTGAGATTAAGGAAGATTTTTGTGTTCTTGGAGGTGAAATACAGCAGATTGCGTCCACTGTGTCATTCTCTGAAGTTCTGCCTGTGCATAACATTCAGGATAGGCAGATGCACACTAGGGAATTTAATTTGTGGCTTCGGGAATGGTGTCGGGAGCAAGGATTTGGCTTTGTGTCCCATGATAGCTCGAATTGGAGCAGAAAGATTGTAATACCATCCGCATACCAGCACACAAACGCATTTGCGCTCAGAATGTTAAGTATGGGATGCGCGCACGAACGTGCGTTCGCGCAGGGTCACTCGCGTTAGACGTTAACGCGCATCGTATGCTCAAACGTCGTAATACGACGTTCAGCGCACAGGGTTTTGCCCCTCGCGCAAATGCACATTTGCACGCATGCAAAAAAATGCGCGAGAAATGTAATAGGGCCCTATATATTTTATATATTAAACTTTCATTACATTTTACTGTGCCATGACCGTCACAAAATTATCTGTCGATAGAGGATGAGTGACTCCATGGCTCATCATGATCCGGGGAGGTTATACCTGCTATGATACACCAGGATCCATGGCACACCAGCTGTGTGGTTGGCATGATTGCAATGTTGTTGATGTGACGGCCATTGTGACGTGTGACGTGGTGTTCCCTTCCTGTAACAGACCCCTCACACTACCTCAGCTGCACCACATAGCTGGCGCCTTACCACGTCGTCCTCCATCGATCGCATCCCCCTGGTGCTTCCGCCCAATTGTCAGGAGTTCCTCCTTGTCCCTGGCCGGCCGCCAGAATGATCGGTGCATGCGCGAAGATTGGCACCCCAGTGACGGCATCAGGAAAGTGCCGGACTCACGGAGAAGACCGCAAGGACCACCTGAGACCAATCGTATCCCAATCACTGGCCCATAAAAGACGTGATTGCCGGGTGAGTCATTGCTCAGTTATTGTCCCCCTTACAACAAGCTACCTACAGTATCTCACAGAAGTAAGTACACCCCTCACATTTTTGTAAATATTTTATTATATCTTTTCATGTGACAACACTGAAGAAATGACACTTTGCTTCAATGTAAAGTAGTGAGTGTACAGCTTGTATAACAACAGTGTAAATTTGCCGTCCCCTCAAAATAACCCAACACACAGCCATTAATGTCTAAACCGCTGGCAACAAAACAAAAGTGAGTACACTCCTAAGTGAAAATATCCAAATTGGGCCCAATTAGCCATTTTCCCTCCCCGGTGTCATGTGACTCGTTAGTCTTACAAGGTCTCAGGTGTGAATGGGGAGCAGGTGTGTTAAATTTGGTGTTATCGCTCTCACTCTCTCATGCTGGTCACTGGAAGTTCAACATGGCACCTCATGGCAAAGAACTCTCTGAGGATCTAAAAAAAGAATTGTTGCTCTACATAAAGATGACCTAGGCTATAAGAAGATTGCCAAGACCCTGAAACTGAGCTGCAGCACAGTGGCCAAGACCATACAGCGGTTTAACAGGACAGGTTCCTGGGGTATCAGCCTGTCAATGCTCAGATCATATGCCGCACACTGCATCAAATTGGTCTGCATGGCTGTTGTCCCAGAAGGAAGCCTCTTCTAAAGATGATGCACAAGAAAGTCCGCAAATAGTTTGCTGAAGACAAGAAGCCTAAGGACATGGATTACGGTCACCATGTCCTGTGGTCTGATGAGACCAAGATAAACTTATTTGGTTCAGATAGTGTCAAGCGTGTGTGGCGGCAAACCAGGTAAGGAGTACAAAGACAAGTGTGTCATGCCTACAGTCAAGCGTGGTGGTGGGAGTGTCATGGTCTGGGCCTGCATGTGTGCTGCCGGCACTGGGGAGCTGCAGTTCATTGAGGGAACCATGAATGCCAACATGTACTGTGACATACTGAAGCAGAGCATGATCCCCTCCCTTCGGAGACTGGGCCACAGGGCAGTATTCAAAAATGATAAGGACCCCAAACACACCAAACAAACACTGCCTTGCTAAAGAAGCTGAGGGTAAAGGTGATGGACTGGCCAAGCATGTCTCCAGACCTAAACCCTATTGAGCATCTGTGGGGCATCCTCAAATGGAAGGTGGAGGAGCGCACGGTCTCTATCATCCACCAGAGTGGAAGAGGACTCCAGTAGCAACCTGTGAAGCTCTGGTGAACTCCTTGCCCAAGGGGGGTTTAGATCAGTGCTGGAAAATGATGGTGGCCACACAAAATATTGAAACTTTGGGCCCAATTTGGACATTTTCACTTAGGGGTGTAGTCCCTTTTTGTTGGCAGCGGTTTAGACATTAATGGCTGTGTGTTGGGTTATTTTGAGGGGACAGCAAATTTACACTGTTATACGAGCTGTGCACTCACTACTTTACATTGTAGAAAAGTGTAATTTCTTCAGTGTTGTCACATGAAAAGATATTATAAAAATTACCACATGAGGGGTGTACTCACGTCTGTGAGATACTGTATCTTACCTTTGAATCTTTGCTCCTGAAATCCTTGTTGCTGACCCTTGCCGTGGCACCGACCACGATTACTTCTGCTGCCCGCCTTGCTGACCCTTACTGTGATACCGACTACGCCTTCTTTCCATTGTTCACCTTATTGAACGTGTTACATCTAAACTCGTCATCACTTTACTTATTTGCCTTTCGTTGCTATAAAGACTTATATAAGCCTTACTGTTGTAATCACATCCAATTATTATACTGCCTGTCCCCTCAAAAGGCACCAAGACCTAACCCTGACTCCTCTTTCGCTAACAAGAAACAGCTATACAATCCTTCTGGCCTTTCTCTTAGTGGTCATATTGTACAGGTCAAATCTTCACCTTGTCTGGTTCCTATTAAATACTCTTTAGAACGTGACACTACCACCCTGTGTAGAGCGCCATTCAAGACTAAAGAGTTAGTTTTTGTTTGGCAGTGTCACAGCATCGCACGTACCGGCGTGGGGGTGTGCGGCAGGTCGGCGTGTGTTGCCCCTGCTGGTCGGTCTGGCGGTTCGTGGTCCTCGGGGGGTGCCGGGGCGGCTCCCGGCATTGCGGGGGTTTCGGGCTGGGAGGCCACGGCGTATCCTGGCGTCTCTCGGCGTGGTTGAGCTGTTTGGCGTGTGTGCGGATGCGCGCGACCATGGAGGGTTTTTTTAAAGGGACATGCACGAATACTCCTAAGTGCCGATATCAGGCACCTGATAGCACTGGGTGTTTCCTCACTGGTAAAAAGAGTATAAAGGATCAGTTGGTCTCTGAGGTTATTGCTGGATAGTCATGTTTGTCCTCTCTTAGTACTCGTATGCTGGTTATTTATTCTGTGACTTTGATCCCCTTCTGCCTTATCGCCAATGATTTCTGAATCCTTGATTTGATAAAAGATTGCTATTCCTGCCTGCCTGTGTGTCCACCATCATTTCTCTGCATTGTAAGGTCCTGTGTTTCGGTACTGGTACCAGACGAACCGTGACAGGCAGTGTGGGAGCCCACAACAAACATCTATTTCAAAATAACGGGGTCAATTCAATAAAAGTCGAGTTCAGGGCAAATCAGCTCTCTCATCCGATTAGGACACACTTTAGGCTTTGCTTTTACCAGAAGACCTGGCACACAGCATTACTGCTCTTTACATTATTACATTAACGTGTTCACCTCCAGTGAACCTGGCAACCTTCAAGTGGCAGGTCTTGTTTGTGTTCCACCGACATCGCTATCACCAGCCCCGGACTCACTGACACAACACAGGACGGGTTTATGCGGCTCACGCAAAATTCTAACCTTGACCTTTAAAGCATTTTTTTGCTGCAATCGTTTAAGAAATGATCAAGTCTACAGTCCTCAATTTTCTACTTAAGTACCTTAACCACTTGAAGGAAAAATAAACTTAAATAAGTTTTGGTGTTCATGGTGGTTGGCACATCCCTCTAAGCTTAATTAAGTTGTCATAGATGCTTAACCTCGTCCCCCACTCCTCACCGTCCACTGAACCCACTGTGATGCCTCTTCAATAAGAGGTTTAGCAACTGCTGCAATGGCTGTCAATCAGTGACCGCATCTTTAATTTCCAGGTATCAGGGATGTCCCAAATGGGTTTTTGTGCCCTGATTCAGAGTCAAGCAATACTTAGGATAAGTCGATACCAAGTCACAATACAATACAATATCTGATGCCACACCCACTGTTTGGACATTAGGTCGTGACTGTCACATGTAACCCATTGGGCAAGAGCATGAGGACCCTCAGTGCATCCCTAAAGGACCCGAATCTCCATGCACGGCAGTACAACAGCAAGCCATACTCACCGCAATACAGAAAAAGCGGTGTCACGCCTATTCTCTACCAGGGCAGCTGCAACACCCAGAAGTAATCAGCCCAGTTCATGTATAAAACATACCAAGAGAAAAAGGTGTCATCTGCGCTCATTCCTATAGCACCATGTGAAACAAAACACAGAGGTTTTCGTTTACTTTAATTACCATTAAAGTGTAAGCTCACCTGCCGCGTCACAGCACCTCCTGGTAAGACGAGTCCTACCTAATGAAACCAAGAGCTGCTCCTCTGAGCAACCACACACTCTCATGCATGATGTTGTCTCTTCGCTGAAAAGCAGCTCTGGTTACATTTGCACATGACTTGGAATCAAGTGTTTTTTCTACCAAAGTAAATCCAGCCATTACCTTCTTTGTATACTCCCTAAAACCTAGTTCTGAAGTCTGAGAGTATCCAGGTAGTACACTGGTGATGCTATTTTCGTTTGATGGATCCATTGCTCTTCGTATAAATCATATATGATGGTCATCTTCACGGGGATCACTCTCTTTACTGATTCTAATGCTTGTCTATAACTCCTAAGCCTCTTGACCTTGCCAGTGTCTTAGAAATAGCCGTGGCTGTGAAAGAAAATAGTCTGGAAAAAGAAAAGCTTAAAATCTCTCCGCAGCCTGTACAGGAGAGCCGCAAGTCACCTGACACATTTGTCGCCTAAGGCATAGGTAAAGGATCTTTTACGCGTGTGCCATGTTCTTCCCATACAGAGCAGCTGTTTTCCTTTATGTTTGTATCATTACAGGAAAATTAGCGAAACAGAATAAAAAAATAGTCCAGTGTTTCTGTTACTGACTTAATAAAGTATATGCATGCCATGCGTCCGCTACAAGATTTACTTTTAGAACATAAAAGAAGACTACATTTCATCACCCCACGTCATTTCTGTCAATTTCTTCAATAGTCACTGGGGCCTTGTGATTTTGAAAAGACCCTCTCGTGTTTGACGTGATGTCATACCGCCTTGCGGGTCACCCCTGGTCAGGGCACTCATCCCAGGTGGCGGCTGATCCTGAGCAGTTGGCGGTGCAGCATACCCCGGGGTAAGCTCAAAGGCAGGCTCCGGTGACTGCTCCTGCGGTTGTGCCGCGGGTTGCTCCAGGGTGGCTGCCACCGTATCTCCGGCCTGTCTACATTGGGTGAGATGAGTGACAGTGTGTGATGTCTTCGGGCAGCCACGACGAGTGTAGGATTGGAGGACACCCGAGCCCCGAGGAGGGCCCTCAGCCCAGGTGGAGATGATGGGGAACTGAGCAGGCTACCTCCAAGGCTCTGGATGGTCCCATCTGGGGGAGAAGCTGATTGGACCAGGGGAATGTCCTGGGGAGGAGATTTGACCACCTCACCACCTACGTAAGGTCCAGCTGAACATCTGTACACTGCTTCAGCTAGTTCTCTACCTTGTAGTGAATTCTTGTGATGCTCAAGTTTTTCTTTGTACCAGTTATTAACAAAACAACTTGTGTTTTGTACCAGTTCTTGGCTAAACTCACGGTTTATCCTGTCTCGCCGCCTGCCCTCGACTTCAGGCTCGTTATTGGCTTACACTAGTTGGATTAGCCCTTGGCACCACAATATTGCTCCTTATCCCTCACCTTTGCTCCTGGGTTCTGGCTCCCCATATCCCCATCATGACATGTGATTTCATCCCCAGGTGAGCTCCACACATGTATTGTAGTGTCGGGGGGAAGAGGGGACAGGAACATTTGCCCGAATTTTTCCCTCAGCAACAACATCTTCTAGATGAGCTAAATCATCATCTCCTTTATAGATGAACCGATGAGACCTGTGTCCCTTGCGTACTCACTGCCTGTATGAGAGCACCGTACAATCTGCAGAAGATGCCACAAAACCTTCCACAGATCCCAAACAACAGAGACTGGAAAAGGGGAACAGTAAAAGGCTGAAGACATTTTGCTATAATTCAATGTATACATGGGTCAGTGTAGCCCCTTTTCTGGAGAGCAAAAACAGGTCTGTCAGAGATATCGAGAACAGGCAACTGCACTAGCGGCCTGCGCTTCATTAATAACCATTCAGGTCTCACAACAACATGGTTTTAGCTGGATGACACCGTTACAAAGAAGAGTTTACCATATGCAAAGTGGCCAGTACCGAAATGGCAAGGAAGCCTCTGCACGAGCAGTAGAGCAACCCTAGAAGGTCATTTTGACCTTTGTGGGGCTTTGTCAGAAGGATATAGCTGATACCTCTCTAGATACCTTGAGCAAGGTGTCCACATCTGGGTTACAGATTGAGGAGAACTCAATACATTAAGAATGGGCAGTGACCCTAGTCGTCTTTACGTTGTTTAATGTAAATCTTACTTCTGTGAAATTCCATAAAATAAATACGAACTTTTATTTAAAAAATGATACCTTTTTGGTGGGGGGGGGGCGACAAAAAGTGACAGTATTGGTTTTTCAGCTTCGTTTGGGAATTATGTCAAATTATTAGTAATATGAAACTGTTTGCTCAATGACTTGAAACATTTATTTATATATAAGCATAGGGTTGAACCTTCTTATTCGGAAATCTGATCATATAATATCATCATCCTATATGAAAAGAAACATAAATTGCGTAGCACAGTATGACAGTTTGAAACACACTAAATGGTGTAGATGGTCGCACTCACAAAGGTGGAGCCCCCAATGGCTCGTATTAATTCGCCTTTAGGTCTCTTATAGGAGGGGGACCTCGCCCATGTGGGATCTTGAAGTTTTCCTGGGATAGAGGATAACCAAAGGTGGAGTCTTCAACGCCTCTTATCAGTTGCCTTTAGATCTCTCATAGAGGGGAAACTTCGCCCATATATAGATTTCTTTTTGATGGCAGGATGTACCAGGTGAGGGTCAGCGAATCCAAATAAAAAAACAATGGCGGTCAGGGATGGGAAATGTCCTTTTCTGATGATCCACACCTATGCCTCTCAGTGCTGCACTGAGAGGCATAGGTGTGGATCATCAGAAAAGGACATTTCCCATCCCTGACCGCCATTGTTTTTTTATTTGGATTCGCTGACCCTCACCTGGTACATCCTGCCATCAAAAAGAAATCTATATATGGGCGAAGTTTCCCCTCTATGAGAGATCTAAAGGCCAACTGATAAGAGGCGTTGAAGACTCCACCTTTGGTTATCCTCTATCCCAGGAAAACTTCAAGATCCCACATGGGCGAGGTCCCCCTCCTATAAGAGACCTAAAGGCGAATTAATACGAGCCATTGGGGGCTCCACCTTTGTGAGTGCGACCATCTACACCATTTAGTGTGTTTCAAACTGTCATACTGTGCTACGCAATTTATGTTTCTTTTCATATAGGGTGATGATATTATATGATCAGATTTCCGAATAAGAAGGTTCAACCCTATGCTGATTAATTTTAAGCTAAGTCAATCCTTGCTTATTATTTCCATCAATATATGTACTGCGCTCCCTTAAATATATTCATTTATATTTTTTCTGTTAGATACTGATAAGGTGACAGGTACACCTAATAGGTGAGCAGCATTATATATTACCAGTTTACCATATAAAACAGCGCCGATACTCTGAACGTCTTTTCGTTCTACTCTTCGAGATTTATTTATATATACACACAAACTAAAAAAAAGCAATATGGGGAAACGGATGTGAAAAAACATTACCGGCGCTAGTACTGTTTTGCTGCTCTAGAAATGAAAAATTGCCCGTGTGAATTTGAACACGGGCATCCAGAGCGCACAAATGTAAGGAACTCTGCTACACATCCAGCGAGGAAACATGGCTATGGCACTCAGGGCCTACGTGAAGCCAAAATTAGGTCTGACTATAAAAAAAATAATAATAAAAAAAAAATAGCACCTGGAATAATCCCTGGATATTCAAATCATACATTGGCAGGTTTTATTAATGACACCCATTATATAACTGCTACAAGTCTCATTTTACCTAGGTGTATTTTAATATTAATTAATAAATACGTGTGTGCGTATAATTTTTTTAACATTCTGATAATCAACACAAACAAGTTTATTTATATTAATTATATCCAAATTTGAAAAAAGTTAGAACACCCACGTTTTCTTAAAATATTCTGAAACCCCGCAATTCCGATTGTTTATAAATAATGAACGTAGGTTTCCTATATTTTACACTTACGGCAAGATATTTTCAATAATTCTTTATAAAATGCGTAACTCTGAGTATATATAGTTATTTCTTTTAAAACTACAATTTCAGCCTGTGGTTATTTATTTATTTATAAAGTATTTTACCAGGAAGGATACATTGAGATTTCTCTCCTTTTCAAGTATGTCCTGGGTTCTAAATGTTCAATCCAATAAGCAAATTGTCATGTGAATAAGACCCACGATTTTATATCACATCTGCAAGAAAAAGTAGAAGCCAACTAGACATTTTTAGGAGCCACTTAAATTTTTTTTTATATGGATTTCTGTAGATTAGTCCAGAGATTTAGGAGTCTGAGATAAAACATAACATAAGACAAGTAAATAGATCCCAGAGATAAGGTTTCCTCCCTCCCGTCCTGTTTGAATAATATTGTTGTGTAAAGCAGAAGAGTCTCTTCCACCCACACAACTTTCACTCGGCTGAGATTTTGCATTTCCTGCCTTGCAGGGACCAACATGGGGACTGATGATGTCAGAATGGCTTGCATGCTGACATCATCTTGTTTGAAATGTTTGGAACAGCAAGCAATGTGGGAGACGGCAGCTGAGGACTGGTGCTTTGCAGGTGCAAACGGCACTAATCCATCTTTCTGTGCAGGTGCTACGTATCTTGCGTAAAAAAGTCTGCGTGATCAGCAAGGTATACAATTTGTGTAAGGTACAAAAGAAACTTAAGAATGCTACGCATATTCTGTTAGAAGCAGCATGGACTTCCGCATTTCGGAAGCCCTGCACTGAAGAGAATGAGCAGACTGGTGCCAAGGGAAAAAAGGTATTTTCACCAAACGTAAAAAAAAAAAAATTGGGCAGATGCTGTCATCAGTATCGAATTATTTAAGGGAAAAGGGAAGGGGCAGCAATTTTTTACTTGTTACAGTTACTTATACAGCACCAGCAGATTCCGTAGCGTTTTACAATGGGTAAGCACAATCGTGAGACATAATAAAGAACGATACTTTAGGTGCAGACGACCCTGCCCGTAGGATAATCGTTGTGCTAAACCAGCACCTGAAACAAGTGCTCAGGCAGGCATCCCGTGAGCTTACAATCTAAAGGGCAGAGGTATGTGAAACAAGAGGGAGCAGGGGGAGTGTGGAGCTGATAGCCAGAAATAAGATTTCATGGGAAGGGCTAGAACCTTGGGCTAGTTAGGGTGATTGGCCAAGTGGAAGCAGCTGGAAAGGAAGCTACAAGTTTTAGACCAGGACTGGGTGGGAGGGACAGCAGAGTCCAAATGCAGGCTCTGTGGCTGCTCATACTTCAAATTTTAGAGTTAGGTTTTGTTGATGGTTTTTTGTTTCTTACCTGTTTAAGCAAGAAAGGAAATATTTATCTTTAAGTAATTGTGAAACATAACTAAAATTTATTTATAAAGTATTTTACCAGGAAGGATACATTGAGATTTCTCTCGTTTTCAAGTATGTCCTGGGTTCAAGAACATTAAAAAGTTACAGTTGTTACAGAAATACAAAGTAATACAATGCAAGATATTAAAAAAAACACAAATATACAGATTAACATAAAATAAATATGTATGAAATAAAGTCATTATGTTACATGTTTACAGGTGCATTCCGTATTGAGGCATGTTAATAGGGAGCTCTTAAGGGACTTTAGACTGGGGAAGATTTGATGGTGTCTGGGAGATTATTCCATAACTGCGCTGCTCTGTAGGAAAATAAGGATCGAGCCACTGTCTTTTTGTATTGTGATATTGCAAGTAAGGTGCTGGTCCTGGATCGGAGGTTATAGGATGAGGGAGTTGCTGAGGGAAGCAGCCTATTCAGGTAGGGTGGCAGTTTCCCAGAAAAGCTCTTAAACACCAGGTTGGAAAGGTGAAGGGTGCGTTTAGACTCCAGCGACGGCCAGTTTAGCTCTTTTAACATGTCACAATGGTGGGTCATGTAGGTACATTGTAGCGCAAAGCGGCAGCATGAGTTATACAATGTGGTAAGTTTCTGAAGGTGTGTTTGCAGGGGCACTGCATACACTACATTGCCGTATTCAAAAATAATAAGTGATACATCCCATCATCAATAATGAATGTGTGGCTTATGAGTAAACGGTCCACCCTGTTCCCAAAATTAGAGCCGAAATGTACGTGCTATTATCCCCTGCCGGCGTGCTTCACTGACATCTAGCATCCTTATGATACTTAGGGAACAATGTAGTAACACGGTTTAAAAAAAATAAAAAGATTTTGTTTACATTATTATTTTGTTTACATTATCTTAATATACTCAAAAGGGTAATTCACAAAATGTTGATTTTCACCATTATTGCAACTTTGGTGAACCTCACCTACTCATACTGAATACCGACAGACAAACCGGCTACAAGTAATGGTGAACAGTGCCAAACAACAGTGCCACCGTTATTCTTCCGTAAAAAGTGTAAATTGCAGCTATTTTCCAATTGGCGTAGTTTCACCAGTGTTTGCAAACTTTGATTTGTAAACAGACCATCTCCATAGACCTCCCATTTAGCTGAAAAGTATGGTAGAAAGAAACACTGGCAACTTCAACTGAAACACTGGTGATAACTATGGTGACACATACGCTAAATTATGGCCGAAACTACGTTGGAAACACAGGTGGAAACACTATTTACACATACGCTGACTACTACACTATACAACATTAGCAGAAGTTACTAGGGATGATTCACTAAACACCGGTGTTTGCCAGAGTTGCAAAAATCGCCGTTATTACAGTGCAGACAAACACCAGCATTTCAGAAAACTGAAATCCAAAGAGCAACAGAACAAGCTTCACAGAAAATTTCTCCTGGATTTTAGTTTTGGGAAAGGTTGGCTTTTGTCGAAGACGCAATATCAGCAAACACCGGCAAAACACCGGCACTTGCCAAACAATACCTTACAGTGAAAAGAATAGAGAAAGTACAGTAAACTATGAAGGCAGTTCCCTAAGCTGTGAATTTGCAGAAGTTTCAGCTTGCTGAAAAGAATGGTGGTTTGTGAATAACGCCTTAAAAGTGAATTCTCAAGCCAAAAAGTCCCATTAGCAGATTCATAACCGCGTACATATACCTGTATTACATTTTACAAGAACTGTAGAATGTTGTCTTATTTTACTCTTAAATATGTTTACTAATTTTCTTTTAGCTCTCTCGCTCTCACTGTATATATATATTTTATTTATTTATTTATTTATTTTTATTGTGTGTTGCATGTGCATTTTTCTGTCGCTATCTATAGCATTACCATAGTTATATACGTTATACTGATCTTTTGGGGGAGGGTGGTTGCGCAAGTGTGAAATACATAAACTGAACAGAAACTCCAATATTAAAATTACATAATTAGTTATTTTGACTTTTTTATTTACAATACTGCTGATTAAAGGGGCCATGTTCAGCAGCCCCCCCCCCATAAGGAATTCAGCAGAGATTGAATCCTCCACCCGAGCGATAAACTGTAGAGACATGAATATTTTCTATAATAAATGAAATTATCCAAACAGACTGTAGGGACAGCATCCTATCATCTACCGAACCAGCGAAGACCTGTTTGAAAGTGCTGGTGATGAGTCCATCATGAAAAAGGCATTTTACATTAGTACCAACACATGAGAGAAGCTAGAGATGCACTTTATGGAAAGATGAAGATACTAACAATGCATAAGATACTCTGTTACTGGAATTACCAGCATCCCTGCATGGTCCACCTGCACAACCCTGTTGCCCACCAAAGCATGCCCACTTATGTAACTTCTCCTGAACTCCATATAAACACTTTCCCATCACAGAAGCTGTTTTATAGCCCCACACACACTTTAACTAGTCACAGGGCTAACCCCACACAACTTTCACAGAGCCATGCAGAGCTAACCACCCCCCTCCCCAAGTAAACCTTCTGGGCTCATGCTCACCATCTTTCCTGCGTCCATGTTTTCAGATGGGGCCCTTGAAGGCCAGTAGAAGACCTCCCTAGTTGTTGCAGGCAGGCTCCACCTCTAATGCCCCAAATCCTATGGGGGAGTTAATAGGGGGGTTGGAACAACATGGTCACCCAATGCAACATGACCTGGGACATGGCAACACAAAGGGGAACAGGCACTAGGTGTGACTTGGGCTTGCAGAAACAAGGGATGAGGGGGCACAGGCTGAGGAGAATGGGGTACAGAGAGGAAAACTGGGGGTGCAGGTAGATGGGGGAGGGTACAGCCCAAAGAGATGGGGACACAGATAATATGCTAGGGGCACTCACTGAGTCAGACAGGGGGCACACAGACTAGAGATAAAGGGGGCACACAGACAGGTAGGAGGACACAGTCTTTAAAGCTGAGATGTCAGCATGCAAAAGGAAAGTAAATGTTAATAAATAGGGAGGCATGGATCATGGGCTGGCAGAGAGGGGAGAGCAGGCATGGGGCTGGCAGAGAGGGGAGAGCAGGCATGGGGCTGGCAGAGAGGGGAGAGCAGGCACTGGGGCAGGCAGAGAGGAGATCAGGAGGGAGACTGATGGAGACAGTGAGAGGGGAGGGGGTGGATGGGCAGAGGGATGCAGAGACAATCCACAGACAGACACACACAAACAAGCTGTGAGCGGGGAGACAGCAACAAACTGCAACAGTATCCAGCGATGGGCAGAGGGGACTGACACCCAGAGAGTGCTGGGAGAGCAGCATGCAGGCAGGGGAGGGCGGGGAGAGACCTACATACACTGGGTGCACTGTGTGTACAGGCAGGGAGGACTGGCTGATCGATGCACAGCAGACACAGCCTGGCATTGGAGACAAAGACACACAGGGAGCCTGGGATGGGGCAATGTGCAGCCACACTGAGAGTGAGTGCTCTAATCAGGCTGCCTGGCACTGGAACTCAGCCCACCACTAGCCCCCCTTCTTTCTGCTAGGAAGGGAAAGGGGGGGCTGAGACTGCCCCCAGAGAGGAGGGGCACAGATAGGGGTGGAGGGGGGAGAGGAGAGCTTGATGATGGGAGGGGAGGATTGTGGCACATCACCAAAAACAACCCCCCTCCCCTCTAACCTTGAGTAGGCAGGATGGCTGGGGATGGCTCTGGGCATGTGTCTTTCTCTTCCCATTATTAGAATGAGAATGGACACGTTTGATGTTGGTCACTGAGGGGAGGAGGGAGACTGCAAGCAAGCTGCCTCCCTAATGTGCTTGGGGCTGGACAGAGACCTTATTAACCGTTAGCTGCACTCACAGTCCTCCAAAAACAGAGCCCAGCCACCTCCCACCAGCCCCCACAGGTCCATGGATGAGCAGATGGGGAGGGGGGTCTGCAAGGAGCATGCATGTCTCCAACATGTTGCTGCAAAAACTTAATGATCAGTGTTTTACTGCTAGAACCAGCTTCTACAGTCTGTTCCACAGCCAGGCCTGGGTGATGGGATGAAATCCTTCAAATCCACCTCCTGTCCTCTGGCTCCCCATCTGCAGAGAACTGCAAGCCCACCAATGCCAGGAGACCCCCTACCATCCTTAATTATCACTATTATGATTTTTGTATTATAAAAAGTTTTAGTTTCATGGAGTCAGAACAATTATCTTTTATTTGTTTAATTGTATGGTGCTAACATATTCCGCAGCGCAGTACAGAGGTTACAATAAATTCAGGCAAGGTATAGATGGACAGAGTCATGAGGCAGATAGAGTCCGGCTCCTGATTTAATGTGGAAACGAAAGGTTTAACTTTTCTGTAGTTGCTGAATAAGTTTGTATCAGGCACATACATATACATGGCTATATCTTTTATTACTATATAAAGTATATATATATATATTTGATAAAGGCTCAGCATGAGCCAAAACTTTGGATATGGTCATAGATTTAATTTATTGTAATTTATTAACGTTTTGTTGTGTTTACGGAGTCCCCGAGAGTGTCCACTGTATGGTTTATATATATATATATATATAAATCACAAGTATAGTAGTACGTGGTGATACCTTTTTTTATTGGACTAACGTTACATTTATAAAACTAGCTTATATATATATACACTATATATATATAAATTCGATAGACCGTGTAAGTCCAGTTTGCCAAAATCACAAGTATAGCAGTACGTAGTGATACCTTTTTTATTGGACTAACGTAACATTTAAAAGACAAGCTTTCGAGAGTGATCCTCTCTTCCTCAGGTCTGGAAGCTATATATATATATATATCTATAAAATACACGAGAGGGGCAGCACTCAACCTGAACTACGCTTTCAGTGCGGGTGCATCTCAAAACTATATATATACAGTCAGGTCCAAAAATATTGGGACATCGACACAATTCTAACATCTTTGGCTCTATACACCACCACAATGGAGTTGGAATGAAACAAACACAATGTGCTTTAACTGCAGACTGTCAGCTTTAATTTGAGGGTATGTACATCCAACTCAGGTGAACGGTGTAGGACTTACAGCAGTTTGTAGATGTGCCTCCCACTTGTTAAGGGACCAAAAGTAATGGGACAATTGGCTTCTCAGCTGTTCCATGGCCAAGTGTGTGATATTCGCTTATTACCCCAATTACAATGTGCAGATAAAAGGCCCAGAGTTCATTTCAAGTGTGCTATTTGCATTTGAAATCTGTTGCTGTCAACTCTCAAGATGAGATCCAAAGAGCTGTCACTATCAGTGAAGCAAGCCATCATTAGGCTGAAGAAACAAAACAAACCCATCAGAGAGATAGCAAGAACATTAGGTGTGGCCAAAACAACTGTTTGGAACATTCTCAAAAAGAAGGAACGCACCGGTGAGCTCAGCAACACCGAAAGACCCGGGAGACCACGGAGAACAACTGTGGTGGATGAATGAAGAATTCTTTCCCTAGCGAAGAAAACACCCTTCACAACAGTTGGCCAGATCAAGAACACTCTCCAGGAGGTAGGTGTATGTGTGTCAAAGTCAACAATCAAGAGAAGACTTCACCAGAGTGAATACAGAGGGTTCACCACAAGATGTAAACCATTGGTGAGCCTCAAAAACAGGAAGGCCAGATTAGAGTTTGCCAAACAACACCTAACAAAGCCTTCACAGTTCTGGAACAAGATCCTATGGACAGATGAGACCAAGATCAACTTCTACCAGAGTGATGGGAAGAGTATGGAGAAGGAAAGGAACTGCTCATGATCCTAAGCATACCACCTCATCAGTGAAGCATGGTGGTGGTAGTGTCATGGCGTGGGCATGTATGGCTGCCAATGGAACTGGTTCTCTTGTATTTATTGATGATGTGACTGCTGACAAAAGCAGCAGGATGAATTCTGAAGTGTTTTGGGCAATATTATCTGCTCACGTTCAGCCAAATGCTGAGGAACTCATTGGACGGCGCTTCACAGTGCAAACGGACAATGACCAAAAGCAACCAAAGAGTTTTTGAAGGGACAGAAGTGGAATGTTATGCAATGGTCAAGTCAATCACCTGACCTGAATCCCATTGAGCATGCATTTCACTTGCTGAAGACAAAACTGAAGGGAAAATGCCCCAAGAACAAGCAGGAACTGAAGACAGTTGCAGTAGAGGCCTGGCAGAGCATCACCAGGGATGAAACCCAGCGTCTGGTGATGTCTATGCGTTCCAGACCTCAGGCTGTGATTGACTGCAAAGGATTTGCAACCAAGTATTAAGAAGGGAAAGTTTGATTTATGATTATTATTCTGTCCCATTACTTTTGGTTCCTTAATAAGTGGGAGGCGCATCTGCAAACTGCTGTAAGTCCTACACCGTTCACCTGAGTTGGATGTACATACCCTCAAATTAAAGCTGACAGTCTGCAGTTAAAGCACATTGTTTTGTTTTCTTCCAACTCCATTGTGGTGGTGTATAGAGCCAAAGATGTTAGAATTGTGTAGATGTCCCAATATTTTTGGACCTGACTATATATACACAGTTAGGTCCATATGTATTTGGCCACAGGCACAATTGTCATACCTTTGGCTCTGTAAGCCACCAGGATAAAATTAAATGAAACAATACAAATGAATTTGAAGTGCAGACTTTCAGCTTTAATTCCAGGGGTTGAACATAAATCTCAAGTACAAATTTTAGGAACTGCAACCATTTTTATACACAGCCCCCCCCCCCCTTCAGGGGCTCAAACATAATTGGACATATTAATATAATCATAAATAAAATGTTAATTTTTAATATTTTGTTTAGAATCCTTTACTGGCAATGACTGCCGGCACTGAAGTCTGGAACCTGTAGACATTACCAAAGACTAAAAGGTGAAACTCTGGAGAATTGGCAGGAGACGAGAACAATCTAGACCAAATAGCCGATTTGGAAAGTTAGATAAATGGGAGAATTTTTCTGGTTTAGCTATCTTGACCTCGAATTTTCACTTCTCCAGTCAATTGTCCTGAGTTTCACCTTTAGTGTATAGACCTGATGGCTTCCTCCTTTCTGATGCTTTTCCAGGCTCTAACTGCAGCTGTCTTCGATTGTTCTTTGTTTGTGAGTCTTTCTGCCTTTTGTTTTGCCTTCAGCAAGTGAAATGCAGCTCAATTGTGTTGATCAGGTGATTGTCTTGTCCATTGCAGAATATTCAATTTTTTTTCCTTCAAACGCTCCTGGGTTGTTTTTGCAGTATGTTTAGGATCATTGTCCATCTGTATTGTGAAGCGTCGTCCAATTTTGCTGAATTTGGGCTGACCGTATATCTCTAAACACTGCTGAATTCATCCGGCTGCTTATGGCTTCTGTTACATCATCAATAAACACCAATGACCCAGTGCCACTGGAAGCCATGCATGCCCATGCCATCACACTGCATCCACCATGGTTTACAGATGACGTTGTGTGCTTTGGATCATGAGCTGTTCCAAGCCTTCTCCACACTTTTTTCTTCCTGTCATTCTGGTACAGATTAATCTTCGTTTCATCCGTCCAAAGAATGCTTTTCCAGAACTGGTCTGGCTATTTAGAGTTTTTTTTGGCAAAGTCTAATCTGGTTTTTGTATTCTTCATGCATATGAATGGATTGAACCTTGTGGTGAACCCTCTGTGTTTGCTCTTGTGAAGTCTTCTCTTGATTGTAGACTTTGACAATGATAGGCCCACCTCCTGGATAGTGTCCTGCACTTGTCTGGATGTTGTGTGTGGGTTTTTCTTTACCATAGAGAGCATCCTGCGATCATTCACCACTGTTGTTGTCTGTAGACGTCCAGGCATTTTAATGTTGCTGAGCTCCCCAGTGTTTTCTTCTTCCCGCAGAATGTACTGAACTGTTGATTTGTTCGCTCCTAATGTTGCTGCTATCTCTCTGATGGATTTGTTTTGTTTTTGAAGTCTTATAATGGTCTGTTTCACTTGCATGGACAGCTCCTTTGAACGCATGACGTAGGTTCACAGCAATAGATTCCAAATGCAAATATCACACCTAGAATCAACTCTAGACCTTTTACCTGCTTAATTGATGAAGAAATAATGGAGTAGCCCACACCTGGCCATGAAACAGCTTTTGATTCTATTGTCCAATTACTTTTGGTCCCTTGAAAAAGGGGGGGTGGCTACTCTTAAAAGCTATAATTCCTAAACCCTTCCTCAATTTTGGATGTACTTACTGTACATACCCTCAAATTAAACCTGAGAGTGTGCACTTTCAGCCTATATCCATTATATAGCCATAGCTTTAATATGTTTTGGTAAATACTGGGAAAAAATTTTAAATTGTGCGTGGGTGCAAATATATATGGACCTAACTGTATATATACTGTATATATTGGATGTTTGCACCTGTGGTTTTTTTTCTATTTCATTAGTATTTTTTTGCAAAAATCGAGTGAGTGCGGGATGTTTGTTTATTTATAAAAATAAAATCGGGTCTTCTGAGCAAGGAACTCTGGACGAGTGTCGGCTTCGGGGAGGGGCCAAGGCGGCCCATTGTAAACAGTGGTACGTACCTGTGCGTCTTCATGGCCCACCCGCCGCACGGACGGCATAGAATGTCCTGCGGCAGGAAAGGGGTAAAGACGCAACTCACTTACTTCGGCATTTTTTGACAAGGCTTTTCTTCCAACATCTTTTCTATAACATATCCCAAGGGCAACCATACTTTTTTTTAGCTACAACTTGTAAGATCTACATATGTAGTAGACTTCTGACCTCCTCCAATATTTTTTTCATCTACATACTTTAAAAAAAATGGAAACATTGGTAATAAATAATGCATGTAGTTAAGTGTACAATCAGACTTAAATAAAGCTAAAGCTAATCTAATTTAGGAAAAAGCAGATGTATATAACAGTCCTCAAAGTGTGAAGTGAGGGATTTATATCTGCTATCCGCAGGCCGCAAAAGATGTTTAGATGCGAGGCTGAGTGTTCGTCTTCATTTACGGCATACAGTTTCCTATAAATGCACGCCTCGCTAATATCTAAATGTAACAAGGATGGGATGGCCTTGGAAGACTGCAGATGAGTGCCAATCCCCAAGTGATCATATGGAGGGTATAGGGATGTTTATACATACACTTCAATGATACGTTGGTTATAAGCATGCTTGAAGAGAAAATAAACCTATCGTAGTGCAATATATCAATCCGAAATTGAAGGTGACACTTCTGTTGGTGCCACTCACATTATTTAGAGCCCAAGACCGCCTCTAGGTTTGTTGGGCCTCTGGGTATTTTCTTAAATTTTTTTCTCAGGCACCCAAACACCTTTGTGTCATCTGTATATATTCATGTGTCTTGTATTTCCTTTTAAAACAAGGAGAATATTGGGGCAAACCCCTAGCGCAATACCGTAGGAACTTGGTATGTTCACAACAGATATTTGCCAACTGCCAGCTTACGTTAGTTGGAGCCCTTCCTGGCTCTGGCTTTATCGACTATGGGGTTTTCTGAATGAGTGCACCACCAGAAAAGCCATCAACGAACTCCTGGAATTGTAGGTACTTTTCAAAGTAAAGTGGACAGCCGACAGATGGTAAATCTTTAAAAAGATTTATTCCATCAATTAATACAAATTGAAACCAGAACGCGATTTGTCTGACCAAAGTTGTGGCTTCTTTAGCTGGTAACTGAAGAAGCCACAACTACGGTCAGGTGAAACGCGTTCTGGTTTCAATTTGTATTAATTGATGGAATAAATCTTATAAAGATACAAAATGAAATACAAGACACATGAATATATACAAATTAGACAGATACAAGCCCTCCCCTCCCCCAGCTTAGTCGGCATACGCAGTTCAGTCTCACTATGGATAATCTACCATTTCCAGTTGTTATGTCCCCATTTAATTTATTATGCCCCTGTTTCATTGTTATGGCCCCATTTCATTTCTGTGGTGACTTCCCTGTCATCGGATGTGGACTTTCATTTGTGATCTATTCTCCTCTATGTCTTGTGCTGATTCTTGGCTGGCAGGTCCCGTGATATAAAAGAATCAAAACAAGGTGCATGCGCTGCAGTCAAGAGTTATAGAGATGCTATTAAAAGGTGGCTAGATACTAAAGTAAGGAACATGGCTGAAGTTTGAGTAAGTTTATCTACGTTTCCCTTTTCTCCCATGATGCCAATATTTAAGTGAACATGTCAAAATAAAGGGGATTTTAAAATCTATTGAAGACTCATGGTAAGTTATAATGTTTACTAAGAATACACAGAGCTTGCTGCCAGGAGGTTTATATGCCTTAATACAAGCAATTCCATGATGTAGAGCAGCAATCCTATCATGAAATGCCAAGCAGATGCCACCAAGATCCATGGAACGATCACCTCAAACTTGGCAAGGCTTTTTTTTTGTCTAAACGTTGCTGTAGCTGTGTCTTATAACAAGCCTGTCTATAAAGAAAGTTGAGTGCCCGGTTCATTTCTTCTTTCACTCTATTAATTTAAAGGCCTTATCATCCATGACCAGTATGGGGGATCTACTGTTATTTTTATAGTCTGTTTATAAGAAAACTAGTTGTAAAGCCTGCCCAGAGGGCAGTCTATTGTGGATATACTGCCCCAGCTCATGGATATACTGCCCCAGCTCGTGGATATACTGCCCCAGCTCGTGGATATACTGCCCCAGCTCGTGGATATACTGCCCCAGCTCGTGGATATACTGCCCCAGCTCGTGGATACTGCCCCAGCTCGTGGATATACTGCCCCAGCTCGTGGATACTGCCCCAGCTCGTGGATATACTGCCCCAGCTCGTGGATACTGCCCCAGCTCGTGGATACTGCCCCAGCTCGTGGATACTGACCCCGCACGTGGATACTGCCCCAGCACATGGATATTTGCCCCCAGCTCATGGATATACTGCCCCAGCTCATGGATTTGCCCCAGCACATGGATATTTGCCCCCAGCTCATGGATTTGCTCAGCTCATGGATTTGCCCCCAGCTCATGGATTTGCCCCCAGCTCATGGATTTGCCCCCAGGTCATGGATATGGTCCCCCAGCTCGTGGATATGGCCCCCCAGCGCTCATACTTACCTGTCGAGCGGCGCCAGGGAAGTGAAGATTTCCCCGCTTCCGGTCTTTGAAGGACCAAGCCGCGGTCACGTGACCGGGGCTTGGGTCCTTCAAAGCGGAAGCGAGGGAACTTTCCCTCCGCCGCTCGGGGGTAGGATGCGCGCGGCAGCGGGTAGAGGCTGCGCCTCTACCCGGCTGCCGCGCGCATCCAACGCCCCGAGCGGCGAAGGGAAAGTTTCCTCCGCCGCTCGGGGGACCCGTTAGATGCGCACAGCAGCCGGGTAGAGGCTGCGCTCGCAGCCTCTACCGGCTGCCGCGCGCATCCAACCCCCGAGCGGCGGAGGAAACTTTCCCTTCGCCGCTCGGGGGGTTGGATGCGCGCGGCAGCCGGGTAGAGCTGCGAGCGCAGCCTCTACCCGGCTGCTGTGTGCATGTGTAACCGCCGCGGCGAGCCGGCAGCCGGCTCGTGCCGCGGCGGTTGCATGCGCGCGCAACCAACCGCCGCTGGTTGCGCGCGCATGCGCAGTAGGGTTTTGGCGACGGACAGCCAAAGCCTTACTCTTTTATAGTATAGATGAGATATTATATGTGTCACTTTGAACTTGGAGTACATGGGCCTAGAAATATATTTGGGAGGTGCAGGTCTGATGTTTTATATTATTTCCTGGCCCTCTCCTAAGTGTGCTCACATGTAACCATTGAGTGGTGTAACCAATTAGTGATGTCACTGATTGGTGATGCTATTTATATGTTGCAAGTAGACCTTTACTTCAGACTTGACAAAGACCTGTCAGGGTCGAAACATAATTTTTCTTATGCTGAAGAATAAAATCCATCATTAATATTCAAGAGTGCCAGATTTATTTATTTATTGTTGGATGTTACTGGATTTGGGAGTGGATCCATTCTGGCACAAAACAAGTGGTTAGCAGTATCTAGAACTATTGCTTGATTATCACAAACTGTGTCATCTCCTCCGCACTGGCTCCCAGCGTGAGATATCAGTAGGTGAGTTATTGCAGCAGCATTGTTTGCTTTATAAGTAAAAAGCTTACAGTGCTTCTACTTTAAAAAAAGAAGTGTAATTTTAAAAAAATTATTTTTGCACTTTACATACTCCAATGAGGTATCTTTGGAAAGGCCAGACTCTGACCTTTCCAACGATACCGCACTTAGAGGAGCATCTGTATGGGCTATAGAACTAAGGGCATTTTTCCAGTAGTTCTGGCCAGTTCTTCTTTCTGACATCATTGCGGTCATTCATGATGATTTTTTTGGGTCGGGGGGAAGTCCCACGACAGAGTCCGACTTCCAGAAGGTCAGACCAAGTGGATCTCCTGCCTCGATTCGCCCTGTCGCTGGAGGTAAGTAGTAAAGTATGAGGGATATCTCCCACAAACTGTGGGGACACGTGAGGATTTCCCAACATGTTATCTTATGCAAAAGGGGTTAAAGATTTTCCTGATATCATTCACATTATATTAATATTGTGCTCCCAAAAGGTATAATTTTTACTTTGCCTAGACTGCATCCCATCTATTTCTTGCTTTTCCAAATTGATCAGAAGCCTTAATCCCAGGGCTCACTAACTTTGGTCCTCCAGATGTTTTTGAATTATATTTCCTATGAGTCAATGCCAGTCTACAGAGTAGCTGAGCATCATGGGAGATGGAGTTCTAAAACATATGGAGGGCCAAGGTTGCTGACCCCTGTCCTAATATATTCAACACCATCTACAAAAATTTTGATTGGTTTTAATGTGCCACCTTGTGGGTGTTCTACTACGCAATTTTAGAGATTTTCATCTAATAGCACTTATGAAAAATGCATGATCCAGGGCTCCATTAAAACTATTGTATTGTATATCTAACACTACTTAGGACAAAAAGTCCTCATGGGAGAGCACACTGTGACAGTGATAATAATGAGACACTATCACTCAGAGTGTGCTCTCCCGTGAGGACGTTTTGTCCTAAGTGGTGTTATATTTATTGCACGTGTGAGATACACATGGGTGGATGAGCTGCACTGGTGGATTTTAATTTTAGATATCAATAAGAATTTTTTTTCTGCGCCGAATCACTGTTGAGACCCTATAGGGTCTAGTAGTATATATGTTGTATTGAATGTATATCTAATTAATAGCTACCTTTATCTTTATAGATACAACACAATCAGCTCATTAATAAAAAAAAGCCGTCTGTGGTTTACTTTTCATTTTTTGCCTGCTTTCCTTTTTTTTCATTCCCACTGACTTCGATCATGTGTTTGTGTCAATCAGGCAGTATTTTCATCAACTTAACTTCCATGGTGTCTAATCACAAACATTGCGTGCCACAAAAATGTTTCCGTTTCCAATTTGCATCATTGCTTCTCAGTGAGCTGCTCCAAGCTGCAAGTGGCAGAATGAATGGCATTAATAATGAATGGTGTGAACAGATGTCCTATACAACCTGTAGGCCGGCATTTACATGCACCATAGAGAATATATTCTGGGTGCTCTTTGCCAAATCGTACAATGGAAAACTATAAAAAACAAAAACAAGCTATGAGACGTTAACTAGAGCTTCAGAAAAGCCTCTCCAATCGAGGAATTAGTAGGACAAATGTATGGGGCAAACCCTAACACAGTAAATGGGGCAACTCACTATTATTTCTGCCCCCAAATTAAGCATTGCCATCTCACACCAACCCCACCACTTCATGATCAAATTATATATTTTTTTAATATTTATAAACCTCTATCCATATGGACATGCAGGGTTATTCAAAGAGAATAGAAAAGTCACCGTATGTTCGGTGACTTTTCGTTCGCTTCAATTCGGCGTGGTTTGGCGATCCTATTTCGGCGACCCTGCGGTGTATTCAGCAAGCACCACAGGGTACCTGAAGTGCAAGGAAAACCCGCCGCAAACCCGACGAACACTCACCGCCAACCCGCCAAACACTCACTAAAACCCGCAGAACAGCTGGATTAGCCCCGCCGAATACGCCGGAGAAACCCGAGCAGCTGCCAATCACAGCGCAGAGCAGCCGCCGGAAAAAGCCGACACCGCAGACGAATGGAGAGAAAAAAAAAAAAACTGTTTGCTTGAATGTTTGAAAAGTGAAACGCTGTTTGCAAAGAAACTACAGAACGAAAATGTCTGAAATTTACATATAAGATCCAATGAATGATAATAAAAAGGGCTGTTACAGAGAAATGAAAAAACGATTTAAAAAAAAAAAACCGAAACAAAATTTCGCCGAAAAATGCCTAAAAGATCCTAAACAGAATCTATAAATACAGTAAAGAGACTTTTTACTGCAGATTATTATAATCAACGGTTTATTAGATATTGGATTAAAATGGGAATATTTTAAAATTGAAGCCTATGGGATTCACCTGAATAAATCTGAAACCACCGAACAGCAGGGCAGTTCGGCAACCTTTCACTGCTGGTTTTTGTTCTTTGAATAGATGAAGCATTGCTTCACTATAGGGATTTCACTGCCCTCGAACAGGCACCGTATGTGCAGGCAATTCACCAGGATTTGGCGAATTGCCTGCTCTCTGAATAGCCGACTGGGCCAGGAAAGGTAACAGTAGGCTGAATTTCACTGTTCGGTTACCTTTCAGACACAATTCGGAGCTCTTTGAATAACCCTGATGGTTTTAGTGAATCACTATAAGGCTGGTCGTCTACTGGGTCTGTAGTCGGACAACTAACAAGTCTGACGTAGTCGTCCAACTAATTCCACAACACAGAAGAGATTCAACCCTCATCCACTGCCTCTGACTTCCATCGGACGACTTCATATGAAATTGTGCAACTACATCAGACTAGTGACCTTTCCCATTTGAATGGGATTTGTTGGACAAAGTCGAACGACCTGGTACAGATACATGAAAAAATGCACTGATTTTCAGGGGTTCAGTTCGACATGTTTAAACGGTTGAATCAGTTAGGATTCAATGTAAAATAATATTTTAGTTTCTATTTTTTTTAATTAAACCATTTATTCTTTTCATTTTCAGTTAAAGTTTTTTTAATTATTTATTTTATGAACAACTCTTTGTGTCGGGTACAAAATCAAATGGCACGCTGACCATAGTCACTTCTCTCAAATATCTAGGTATGTGGTTAGACCCAAATCTATCCTTCTGCCCCCACTTCGAAAAACTCTTATCTAAACTTTATCCCAAACTAGGTGCCCTGTACAGAAACAAATATTGCCTGAGCCCTGCGGTAAGAAAGCAGATTGTACAACAAATGCTTATGCCGGCTATTGAATACAGAGATGTAGTGTATGCAGCTGCCCGCAAACACACCTTCATAAACTTACTACATTGTATAACTCATTCTGACACTTTGTGCTACAATGTAACTACATGACCCACCACTGTGACATGTTAAAAGAACTAAACTGGCCATCGCTGGAATCTGGTAGCACCCTTCACCTTTCCAGGGGCAGAACTACCAGGGGTGCAGAGGGTGTCACAGCACCCAGGCCCTTGAGTCTGGGGGGCCCACAATTGGCTGCCTGCAAAAAAGCTAAGAAAGGTAACAAGTATATATATTTTTTAATATTATAAATTCTGTTAATATAAATTTTCATATTTATCTTAATTGAATTTCAATTTAATTATTAAAAAATAGATTAAAATAATATTTTATACTTATTTGAGCTTTTCTGCTGTGGAGCTCTGATACGCTCATACACAACGCAAACTACTATAAGTTTTATTGCTGTGGAGCTCTGATACTTATACACACTGCACATCACTGAGCTTTATTGCTGTGGAACTCTGTGAGATATACATTGTCATGCCCCATGATTTAGATTTTATTTGTATATTTTAATGGTATGTATTGAATCTGCCTTTTACTGCTTACAGTTATGATTTCATAGCTATTTTGTTCCTGCTGGGTCAACATAGACTTGCTGCATCTAGCTATCTCCACCCCTTTTTTTCTCAGGCTAGTTTCTGAGGTAATATTTACTGGTCACCTAGCAGCCCGCTTTGCTCTATGCTGACAGAGCGAATGCCCTTTTCACCTGCAATTCTGTACATATTATAAAGATTGTCAGTCTGTCAATAAAGGTTTCAACTGGATTCATTTTTCTACGTGTCAGTTTTGCTGAGTTGACGCCGTCTGAAGAACTTTCATTGTGTGAGTACTGGTCAAATACAGACTTAGAGTTAGTCTCAAGCACCTGCGCCTCACAGCTTTGCTAGCGAGGCAGAATATACATAGTGCACATTACATTAAAATTGGATTGGACTGAAGTGGTCATAGTGGCCCTGGAAAAAAAATGGGACACTGATTGTCTGGAGTCACCATTGTGGACTTGGAGAGGGTTCAGTGCATGGTGATGGGAGGGGGGTATGTTTTTACGTGGGGTGGGGCGCCCCGTCCTGGTTTCCTGCACCTGGTCTCTTAGGTTTCTAGTTATGCCTCTGCACCTTTCCAACCTGGTGTTTAAGAGCTTTTCTGTGAAGCTACCACCCTACCTGAATAGACTGCTTCCCTCAGCAGTTCCCTCAGCCTATAACCTCCGATCCAGGACAGCACCTTACTTGCAATACCACAATACAAAAAGAAAGTGGCTCGATCCTCATTTTCCTACAGAGCACCACAGTTATGGAATAACCTCCCAGACGCCATCAAATCTTCCACCAGTCTTATGTCACTCAAGAGCTCCCTATTAACATACCTCAATACGGAATGCACCTGTAAACATGTAACACAGTGACTATATACAGAATGCACCGGTAAACATGTAACATAGTGACTATATACAGAATGCACCTGTAAACATGTAACATAGTGACTTTATTTCCTACATATTTATTTTCTGTGTTAATCTGTATATTTGTGTTTTGTTTTTAATATCTTGCATTTATTACTTTGTATTTCTGTGACGACTGTAAAATTTCAATGTTCTCGCCACCCAGGACATACTTGAAAACGAAAGAAATCTCAATGTATCCTTCCTGGTAAAATACTTTGCAAATAAATAAATTTTTGGTATTTTTTTGATGAAATGTTTGATTCTCCATTTTTTTTAAAAACGGTGTTTATTTATTTTTTTATTCTGTAACAGACCTTTTCTATTCTATTTTAAACTTTATTATTTAGACACATTTTAAAGGCATTTTTTATTGGTTTAAATGCATATTAGAAGAATAGCAGACTTTTTCTGTAGTTCGGTGTATTTTTTCCCTGCAGTCTTCCAGTCTTTTGCGGCGTTTGGTGATCTGTCCGTCGTTCGACCTGGGTCGTCCATAGTTACTTTCGGTGGACGACCCAGGTCATACAAAAAAATTGTCCGTAGTCTGACGACCAAGTCGGTCTTCTGACTATGGACGCAGTGGATGGCCAGCATGTCTGTGATAACTATGAAATATTTATTGTGACTTAATGAAATATACACAACTGAACGCCAAAATAGAAGCTTCCAATATGTGAGTCAAATGGGAATTTTGTTCCCCCTAAAAATTAAGTATTTGAATTGATATACTGTAGATAATAAGCTAAGACACTGAAGTGGAACTCAGTGTTTCCCTCTGAACAGTAAAATGTGGTTAATGTAAAACCAAATTGTACCATTAAGGGTCACAATAAGATGCATTTTTTATGCCTGCCTATTCTGGTCTAACAATTGTAATCAAATTTATTCAACTCCCATTGTAAATCAGGATTATTGTCAACATTTACAGACTTTCAGCTGTTTGCAATGAACAAGTCAAACAATTGCTGAATTTGTTAAAAGTTGCATTTTCAGTTGAATTTGGGGAAACCGCTTGAAGCATTCATTGTATTGAGCTGTTTTAATTCCTTTTGTTTTATTAGTCTGTGAACTTTGACAAAAAAAATAGTTTTTCCGTGGGGGTTAAATAATTTTGCTTACCGCTACAAGATTTTATAAAGCGTTGTTCAAGTTCTGTAGCGCTGTACAATGGGTTAGGGATGTGCGTTTCGGGTTTCGGAATTTCGGAATTTTCACGAAATTTCCCGATTCGTGCATTCGGATTCAGTCGATTTTACGAAAATGTTCAGATCCGAATTTTCCGTAAACGGAAAATTTACGAAACGAAATCATTTTCGTTCCATTCGTAATTTCGGCTCCATTCCTGATTTCGGTTCCATTTCAGTAATTTCGGACAACATATTTTTTGGTTATATCGCTGATTCTGTAATTTTGTATCATTCCCATCTCAATGTATCCTTCTTGTAAAACATGAGAAATCTCAATGGCAGAATTATCGTATCGACAGAAGTATCGTATCGACAGAAATATCGGATCCGAAAAACCATTAGTTTACGTCAAAACGAATAGACACTTTCAAACGAGAACACACGTTCCGAAAAACACGAAAATTTCCGAAATTACGAAAAGTCGATACGAAAAACGAAACGAACACGAAACGGAAATCGGCCGAAACGAAAATTTACAACATACGACTGAACCGAATCGAACCGAAAAAAAAATCGGTGCACAAGTCTACAATGGGTGAGACAGAATAACAAATATACATACAAGTAAGGCGGGGGCACACTAGGAGTTTTTTTCTGCGCACTAACGCATGTTAAAACGTACTTCTGTCGTTCCGGGGGTCCACTCGATGCCCGCCGGCCCCCCCTCAGTGCTGCAAAGCGCGATCCTCCTATGGAGGATCGCGCTTTGCAGCCCCGTCGACGCGCATCCTAGCGCATCGACGGGGAGGCTCTCTAGACACACGCATGGTGTGCGCGCACAAGCATGTGACCGGCCCCATCGCAGCATCACAACGCTGCGACGGACGCCGGTAAGTGTGTTTCGACACGCGCTAGTGCGCAGAAGAATACGCCTAGTGTGCACCCGGCCTAAGACACACAGAACAGTAGGAGAGAGGACCCTGCTCGAGAGCTTGGAATCTAAGAGGAGAGGGGTGAGACACTAGATGAGGGTTAATAGAGAACAAGATGTAGCGGGGTGAGTGTGGGTGGGAAGATGGAGCAAGAAATTAACAGTGGGGGGATTATGGAGTGAGCCGATAGACTGTATAGTTAGTATTGAGTGGGATAAAGTTTGGGGGTATTTAACAGTGGTCCGACACATTTGCTTCTCATTGGTTTATAGGGTTTTCTGAAGCAAAATTGATGAGTATAATTGTAAGTGACGTTGAAGGGTATAGATGAAGATATGCTACTGAGTGAGCATTACTGTGCTAAGGTTACCGGCCGGGTGGAGTAGAGGTAACATGACTGATCTATGATCGTGGAGACACAGGTTCGAATCCTGGCAAGAGCACCTCTCCATTAAGTGTCCTTGGGCAAGACACCTAACAGTACATACTCGCCACCCAGAATATACTTGAAAATGAGAGAAATTTCAATGTATCCTTCCTGGTAAAATCCTTTCTCAAATGAAAAAAAGTTGATGAGTATTAAAGTATTTAGACTGGTGAGTATTGCTGTTGTATGGTTGAGTATTGTCATAGTGAGGTTAATGTGTATTGGTGCAGCGAGGGTGTTGAGTTTTGATGCATTGATGGTTTTGAGTATTGGTGTAGTCAGGATCAGTGGTGTATTTTGGCCTAGGCCGACTAGGCCCAGGCCTAGAGCGGCACTTTCCAGGGGGCAGCGGCCCGCACTGGGTGGCCCCACCCCTTTTTTACTTTTGCAAAGTATTTTACCAGGAAGGATACATTGAGATTTCACTAATTTTCAAGTATGTCCTGGGTAGGCAAGGCCTAGGCTTTCACTTTCCAGGGGGCAGCAAAAAACCTCACCACTAAATGGGTTACTCACAGAGCACCGAAATGACGCCAACTTTTTGGTGTTCTGTAGTTCCCTGTACTTAGGAGAATAAAATTTCCCCACCCTGCAGTGAATTCACCATTCACCGCAGGGTCCCCAAGGTGCATGGAGTCGCCGCTGAATGCTGCCACCGCAAACCCGTGGCCTGCTGTTTTCAAAAGAACTACTGAACGAAAATGTCTGGAATTTACATATAAGATCATATGATTGATAATAAAAAGTTCTGTTACAGAATAAAGAAACTGCTATTAAAAAAAAGGGGGGGGGGGAATTTTGCCCAAAAAAAATCAGAATAATGACTAAAAGGTACTAAAAAAAATCTATAAATAAAGACTTTTTACTGCAGATTAAATTAATTAATGATTTATTAGATATTGCATAAAAACGGGAATATTTTTAACATTGAAACCTATGGGGTTCGCCTGAATAAACCTGCTGATTGAAACCACCGAACATCAGGGCATTTCACTGACATTTCTCTGAGCCTCAGTACCACATGACTGGCTGAACCACGTGAAACGCACGCGCGCAGCTGCCCGCCCTTTTGTTAACACAGACTCTATTCTGGACTGAACACCCACCGGAAAGGGAATCAAAGCTACAGTGCACCCTCTGGCAGTGGCACCCCACTGCTGACAAGATGGCTCCACAGCATAATTGCTGTGTATTCATATACACTCGGTTTGCTGGGAGTTTTATTGCAGTGGATTCTGATGCACTCATACACACCGCACATTGCATTGCTGGGAGTTTTATTGCTGTGGATTCTGATGCACTCATACACACCGCACATTGCATTGCTGGGAGTTTTATTGCAGTGGATTCTGATGCACTCATACACACCGCACATTGCATTGCTGGGAGTTTTATTGCTGTGGATTCTGATGCACTCATACACACCGCACATTGCATTGCTGGGAGTTTTATTGCAGTGGTATCTGGTGCACTCATACACACCGCACATTGCATTGCTGGGAGTTTTATTGCTGTGGATTCTGTGATACACACTGCATATTACTGTGAGTTTTATTGCCCTGGAGCTTTGGGATACGCTCATACACACTGCACATTACTGTGATTTTTATTGCTGTGCAGTTCTGTGATATGCTCATACACACTGCACATTTCTGTGGGTTTTATTGCTGTGCAGCTCTGTGATACGCTCATATGCAGTGCAAGTTTCTGTGGATTTTATTGTTCAACCAATTAAAGTGGCTGTGATCCAGTATAGTTGACATGCGTGGCTGTTCTTTGTAAAAATCCTTGAATTTAAACATTTCATAAATTTTCTTTATCTCATTAGATACATTTGAAATGGTATACAAAATATACAAGTAGGCACTTGGTATGCACTTTTAATATAAAGAGAGGAAAAGGCGGAGCTCTAAGAGGAAAAGGTGGAGCTTTAAGATGAAGGGTGGGGATTAACCAGGAAAGGGTGCCTCAAATTTAAATTGGGGGTGCACGAGTTTAGTCAGGCCTAGGGCAGCACAAAACCTAAATACACCACTGGTCAGGATGTTGGGTATTGATGAGTACTGAAATAGTGAGATTGAGTATAGATGTAGCTAGGGTTATGAGTATTCATGTGTTGATGAGTATTAATAGAGTGAGGGTGTTGAATATTGCTATGATAAAGATAATGTGCATTGATGAGATGTGTTTCATCATTATTACTGTAGTAAGGGTGATGAGTACTGATATAGTGAGGTTCATAAATATTGCTGTGTTACAGGTGGTGAGTACTGATGGATGCAATGATGATTATTCATGTATTGCTGTGGTTGCAGTGCTAAGTATCGATGTAGTGAGGGTGTGTATTGTACAAAGGGTCACGAGTATGGATGTACTGATGTTGACGAGAATTGCTGTAGTAAAGATGATGTATGTATTGAGGTTGTTGACTATCGGTGCAGTAAGAATTCTGAGAATTACTTTAAATGACTTGACAAGTATTGCTCTAGTAAGAGTGATTAGTAATGTGGTTGTGAAGTTGATGGGTATTGGTGTAGCAAGGCTGATGGGAAATGCTGTAGTAAAGGTGACAAGTATTGATGTAGTGAGGCTGTAGAGTATTGCAGTAGTAATGTTCACAAAAATTTATGTAGTGATGTTGATTATTGATCTAGTAAATGTGATGAGGAATTATAAAAGAAAGATTTACCAACTCAATACACTTTAATAGCGCTCCGAATAAACCATTTGGTATACTCCTATAGCAGAGATCTCAAACTCTGGCCCCCCAGATGTTTCTGAACTACAACTCCCATGATTCTCTGGCCATCCATTGCATTGAAGTAATTCTGGGAATTGTAGGAAATCAACATCTGTGGGTCCAGAGTTTGAAATCCCTGTCCTATAGTGACTAAAATGGTAAAGGCCCTCAGAAAGGCACCTTGCAATGTAAGCGCTGTGGCGTTGAGGCTTGTCACAGTAAGTATTGAGTGCAAAGAGTTGACAAATTCCACATTCATCATGGGATGTCGTCACATTAACCCATGAAACAGAGCTAATATATCTATAAGCAGCGGACGTCTTGTCGAGGGAAATGATCTGCCTTTGTTGGCCCGGACAGGATTAGCCCCACAGTTCCGGCCTTTAAACTACACTGAATAATAATAATGCAGCTGCACATGGGATACTAAGGGACAGTGTATCCGTGTAGAGGGGAGGGGGGTATGGCGTTGGACCATTTAGGACCCTTATTCACTCGCAGCTGCTTCTCTTTTCCCAAATAGGCCTCTGTGTCCCAATCAAAGAGGTCGTACCTAATGCTGCACAGAAACTGGAAAGACAGAGGCAGAACGGAGAGCCTGGAAGAGCCGTAGCGGTTAGAACGCGTCTCGAGACAGATATACATTGTTATTGCAGGATGCTGCCTTAGCTTCTCTAATGAATAATTAAGGGACATTTGATGAGCCGGATTTAGTCTGTCCTGCGGGACCATTAAGGAGCTCTTAGTCTCGCTGTCTTCATCCTTTTCATGGGGAGCGGAGTCTTCATTCAATGTTAGAGGGACCCTTTGTAAAAGCTGCTGCCGAGACTCCCTCGTCCTGCCGTCTCTCTGAGTGCTAGTATTGCTATTGATAACAGAGCCCACTTATTTCCTTAACATATTTTTTTCTATATCCCCTCAGTCAAGGTTTGTTTTATTGGATACATACCAGCGGACAGCACTTCATTCATTACTGAAACATCATATTCTGCTTCAAAGAAATTAGGTTTAGCACTATATGCTCCCTAACAGCAAAATATGCTAATTAATTATTCAAATATCCCCAAAATAAATCATTACAGAAGGGCTCTAACTGGAGAATGTCTGCATTGTTTTTTTAATCTAATTTGTTTAATTTATTCATTATATATATATATATATATATATATATAAAATACAGGGCCGGCCTAAGCCACTGTGCTGCTTGGAGCGAAGGAGGAAATGCTGCCCCCTCCCCCCCGAAAAAAACCCACAAACACGTGACATGTATGAGTGCATCAGAGCTCCACAGCAATAAACATCACAACAATGTGCAGTGTGTATGAGCGTATCAGAGCCCCAGACCAGCTCACACATGGATATATTGCCCCCAGACCAGCTCACACATGGATATATTGCCCCCAGACCAGCTCACACATGGATATTTTGCCCCGCATCAGCTCACACATGGATATATTGCCACCGCACCAGCTCACACATGGATATATGCCCCCAGACCAGCTCACGCATGGATATATGCCCCCAGACCAGCTCACGCATGGATATATTGCCCCAGACCAGCTCACGCATGGATATATTGCCCCAGACCAGCTCACGCATGGATATATTGCCCCAAACCAGCTCACGCATGGATATATTGCCACCAGACCAGTTCACACATGGATATATGCCCCCAGACCAGCTCGCACATGGATATATTGCCACCAGACCAGCTCACACATGGATATATGCCCCCAGACCAGCTCACACATGGATATATTGCCACCAGACCAGCTCACACATGGATATATGCCCCCAGACCAGCTCACACATGGATATATTGCCACCAGACCAGCTCACACATGGATATATGCCCCCAGACCAGCTCACACATGGATATATTGCCACCAGACCAGCTCACACATGGATATATGGCCCCAGACCAGCTCACACATGGATATATTGCCCCAGATCAGCTCACACATGGATATATTGCCACCAGACCAGCTCACACATGGATATATGCCCCCAGACCAGCTCACACATGGATATATTGCCTCAGATCAGCTCACGCATGGATATATTGCCCCAGACCAGCTCACACATGGATATATTGCCCCAGATCAGCTCACGCATGGATATATTGCCCCAGACCAGCTCACGCATGGTTATATTTGCCTCCAGCACATATGGGTATATTTGCCCCCCAGCTCATATGGGTATATTTGCCCCCAGTTCATATGGGTATATTTGCCCCCCAGTTCATATGGGTATATTTGCCCCCCCAGTTCCAAATGGGTAAATTTGCCCCCCCAGTTCATATGAGTATATTTTCCCCCCAGCTCCTGTCTGCTCCCCCCGAGAAGATTCTGCCGGCGGCCGCGTGTTTTTCCCTCCTACGTGCGGCCGCCAGCATGAATATCTGCCGCTCGCCTGGGGTTCTATACACCCACCAGCCGCGAGATCGTGGCTGGCTGGTGTATAGAACCTCAGGCGAGCGGCAGATATTCATGCTGGCGGCCGCACGTAGGAGGGAAAAACACACGGCCGCCGGCAGAATCTTCTCGGGGGCCGCTTGGATGCCCCCCCCGAACTGGATGCCTGGGGGCTGCCCCCCCCCCGTTGACACATACCTGGCGCTGGCAGCTGGTGAGGCATAAGCTGGCTGGTCCAGGGCCCAGTGGGAGCAGCAGACAGACGCTGTACTGGGCTGCCTGCCACGCGTCTGGATCACGCGCTCCCGTCTGGATGCATGCGTACAGAGGGGGCGCAGTCACACTGCTCTCCCTCAATGTATCAATGCACCGGCCCGCCATAGGTGCTGCCGCAGTGGCGGCGCTAACAAGAAATAGTGCAGCGGCGATGGCGGGGCAGGCGGCACAAAAATTTGCCGATGGCAAATTTTCTGCACCTGGAGCAAGCGCTCCACTCTGCTCCATCGTCGGGCCGGCCCTAATATAATATATATATATATATCCAGAAGTGGCTTAGACCAGTTGCATAAACCTGATCTCTGCTAAAAAAAAGCCATCTAGTAAGGCGTGGCATTGATTGAAGGGTTGTGTGTAAAAACAGACCCAGGATGCGAAAAAGTGAGACAGATGTCATTTGCATGTCTTACCCAGAGTTCCTTGCTGCATATGGGGAATGTAGCACAGGAGTTCTGTAATGCAGTTCTTTGAATTGCTGTGATGTGCAAATGGCTTCTGCAATAATAAACTTTGGGCCCTATTACATTCTTCACACAAAAATGCACTGTAAACGCGTGAATTTTTGCGCGAAGCGTTAAACATTAACGGGCGTAAATTAACGCTGGTATTACAATCCTCTCGCATTATTTCATCTGTCAGAAAATAACGCGCGTAAAAAAGACACACAAAAACACGCGCGCATAAACGTTGCGCGCAGAAATCGGCGTGCGGACAGTTTTTTCACGCGCTTCAGCCAATCAGAATTAAGAACCACAATTATCTCACGTTAAGTTTTTGAGCCTGTCAAAGTCAATCTGAGCATATATGCTGCAGCAACAATAAAAACACGCACAACTTCTCAACTTTATTGTTTGGGTATGCGTAGAATGTGTAACTATACGTTGCTGCGTATTTTTTTCAGGCTGGTATATTTGGGTTCGTGCAGGACGTTCAGATTTGCATTAACATCAGGTTTTAGAAGTCGTTAAAATTATGCACGCAAATGCTGTGCGTTAAATTTTGCGCATAGATTGTAAATACCATCCATCCGCGTACCAGTGCACAAATGCATTTGCGCTCACAGTGTGAAGCATAGGATGCACGCAGTACGCTCGCGCAGCGTTCGCTTCACCCGCGGTAGACGATTACATGCGTTTATTGCGCTGACATTATAATACGACGTTCAGCGCAAAGGGTTTTGCCCCTCGCGTTAATGCGTTTTTGCACGCGTGCAAACGTTTTCGTGAAGATTGTAATAGGGCCCTTTATTGGTCATTGCGTCGAGGCTTTTCTTCTCATTTTTTGCCCTCCACCACAACCAAAGTAAGCACTAATTATATATATCATCCCTTGATAAAGGGACTGAAACGTCGGTCATTTAGTTAATAAAGTTTATTATTTTTACCTAAAGTCCCGGAGTGCACCTTATTTTTGGATTATATATATATACAGTATATGTCTGTGTAAGCCTTTGTAGAATAAATATTGGTCAATAGATTCACTGTTAAGACTCATTTTCATTGTATTTTATCATGGGGACATAATGTGCAGATTCTTTATTGTACATTCAGGACCTGCTGCTCTCTTACAGCACACACTGTGCTCCTAGGCCTTCATACACTTCTTTACTTCATATAATGTTGATAGTTTGGTTTTTAACCCAAGGAAAGAACCCCGATATCTCCCGACTGTTGACAGCTAGCAGAATCATGTTTGGTATCATTAGAAAGGCCAGAGCATGGCCATTCCAATGATATCAAACATGACCATGTTTAAAGTAAAGAAAACAAAAAAATAATAATTTAAAAAAAGAAAAACGTGTTTTTTTTAAGACGTGAAATCAGCAGTGAAGGGGTTAAATTCTTCTTAGCAGAGTTTCTTTTCTTATGTATCACAGCATATTAAAAGCAAGAAACAACCACACGACCAGTCTCTTGTTTATGTGGGCTGCGGCCATGTCCTCTTTGACTCAGAGCTTTCCCGGACACTTGCATAAGACTTTACATCCTGTCACCACTAGCAGCTTCATGTGGAAATTAAAAGTGTAATTACGGAGACAGTGAGCCTTCGCGACCGCTTACTGAAACATAAATTCGCTACAGCGGTCAGGCAGACAGGTACTTGAGATTATACCACATGAGAAAGTCCAGCAGTTTCCCTATGATGGCTTGTTGGTCCCTGATGAGCATGATACATGGCATAATTGCCATTTATGTAGCTGCTGCTGACAAGATTCCTCTGGCAAGGCCTCCGACTGGTGGCTTTGAATAAAATATCTGCATCAATAATATAGTTCCAATTTCTGCCAACTTAAAAAAAGTCTGAAATAATGACTCATTTATTAGGTGGTCAAAATGCCTAGAGGAAGGCTAGCAAGTTCTGCCCCCCCCCCTCCCAGATCTTTGCCTAAAAATCCCAGAATTCGTTCAACGCAATAGAGAATCATGGGAGTTGTAGTTCTGAAACATCTGGGGGCCGGACTTTGACAGCCTTGGCCTAGATTGTCCCTTTAACCTGAAAGCATTTGCAGACGATCTTCTTCAATTCATCAATGACCCTTAGACCATTCTCCCTCCTTTTACATCTTGTACAAAAACCTGAAAACATTGCAGACTTTTTTTTCCCCACCAACTTGATCAATTAGACAGCGCCATACCTAGGCATCCCACCCCCTTCCAGGTCCGTAAACCTACCCCATTCAATGTGCAACCAAGAAAATAAAATATTTAGGAGTTCACCTTCCTAAATACATTTACCAAATCTGATGTAATTTAAGAAATGCTTGTTTTAACACACTGTATTGTTTTAAGGAAAACTGAAAAGCAACTAGGATGTCCCTTTGATGCAGGGGTCAGCAACTTGGCCGTTCAGAGGTTTTGGAACTAAATCTCCCATGATGCTCTGCTATTATTACAAAAACATCTGAAGGGCCAAAGTTGCTGACCCCTGCATTAAAGGATAGGGTTTAAAATTCTATCTTTACATTGTGTTAGCAAATATCTGCCATTCCCAGTGCGTCTGTGTCCATATGCTGGCAAGGGAGGACCAGGTGCTCTCTATTATTATGCTTTATTTATATAGTGCCACATATTCCGCAGCGCTTTACAAGATCAGTGTACAAGGAGTTGATACATTGGAATACCACACATGGATGATGACCTGATTCAGCGGGACCCTGTTCCCAAGGGAACTTACAATCTATAAGATGTACAAGTATTTTGTGAGGTAGGTGCATCCATATCGTTAGGCGTCTGAGTGTGATCGGGTGGGATTTCCATGATTGTAGATCAGTGACCTGGTGGTTAGGTTGAACCCGCTTCTCGTAAAGTCGAGACTTGCTTCTCCACAGTTGTATTGGAGGGATGTGTTGAATGGGATTTGACTTGCTTCTGAAAGGCAGAGATGTTACCACTGGACTCCACAGCCGATATTATGTGGTAGGCGAGTATGTACCGTTAGGTGTCTTGCCCAAGGACACTTACTGGAGAAGTGGTCTGGCCCACGGCCGGATTTACCATTAGGCAGAGTAGGCATGTGCCTACAGGCGCCTGCCACAAGCTCTTGCTCTGTGTGTAAAAAAAAAAAAAAAAATGTAAATTTTCAATAATTTAGACCACTGTATCGCTGGAGCCCTAAGGCTAGGGACAGATGAGCGCATTTTCTGCAGCCACCGTCAAAATGTACGTCGATGCGTGCGCACGCATTTTTTCACGGAATACGCTTAAGTGGTCAGACGATGCGCAATTCTGGACGTATTTCATGACGGTGGGGTAAAAAGAAGTCTAGGGAAATCCGGCTGTTTGAACGTTATGTTGGCCGCACACTAGCAGCGTCTGACATCTCCTAATCACGCACACACGCTGCTATGCGGCCGCAGCGCACTTTGTACGTCAGTACCAGCGGTTTCACGTTCTGATAAAAATGCGTTCATTTGCTGGTTGCGTGGTGTCGGCGCACTTTCGTACGCACGTACTGCGTATATTGGCCGTCATTGGCCGTTATGTGCTGCTACTGCCGCCGTGATTTAGTGCGCCTGCACGCGCGTTCCGACTGCCCCACTCTGACCCTAGCCTCAGGGCTAGAGGGACATCGGAGGTATCATTGGAAAGGTCAGCTTATAGCCGTTCCAGTGATATCAAATATAACCATGTTAGATTTATGTTAAAATAAAATATCTATTAAAATAATATTTTTCTCTTTTTTTTCTAACACGGCACTATTATAAAGTGAACAGTGATGCTGCTCTAACTCGCCTCATTTACCATACTGCCAGCAAGTGTGTATCTGGTGAAGCAACGTATTGTTTAATTCACAACCTAGACCGTGGTGCTGCAGTAAGGAGGGACAGGAGGACTTTGGAACCTGCATCCCTGAATTGTACACCGCACAAGGTTAAGTGAGGTGTCTTTGGAAAGGTCAGAGTCTAGTCTTTACTATGATACCAAACAAGATCATGTAAGGTGTAAAAATGAAAAAAGTAAATGCAAATTATTTTTTTTCTGTTCTCAACAGAGACAATATATGCTTTTACATATAAAACAATGCTGCTGCTGCTGCATTCACTGCCCTCCTCCTTTAACCATTCTACCCCACTGACTCCCTCACTCTCTGCCCCCTCTTCTAATATGTCTTCCTATTCTACAGTCTCGGAGGAGGATGTAACAGAACTTCTTATGTCCTCCTACCGACCACCTGTCCACTTGATCCTATCCCCTCACACCTTATTCTGCCTGTCCTACCAGTTACTGTCCCTGCTGTGACTCATATTTTTAACCTCTCCCCTGGAATCTTCTCCTCTGTATTCAAACGTGCTTTGATCACCCCATTCTAAAAAAAGTCATCTCTTGATCCTACCTCCATCCCTCTACTGTCCCATCTCTCTGCTTCCCTTTGCCTCCAAAATCGTAGAACGTCTGGTCTATAACCAGCTCCTCAGTTTTCTTCCTGCTAACTCTCTACTTGATCAGTCTAGCTTTCGCTCCCAAAAATCTACTGAGACTGCACTTCTCCCTCCTTATTCTTCTTGACCTTTCCGCTGCATTCAACACTGGTGATCACCCTCTCCTGCTCCTCACGCTGCGTCAACTTGGCCTCAGTGACATCACTCTCTCCTGGTCCTCTTCCTGTCTCTCTTTTCGCTCCTTCAGTGTCTCCTTCGCTGTTGTCTCTTCACCACCAGTTCCTCTTTCAGTTGGGGTACCTCAAGGCTCTGTTCTGGGTCCCCTACTCTTCTCTATCTATACTGCCTCTTTGGACAACATCATCTCTTCCTATGGATTCCAATATCACCTCTATGCTGATGACACCCAAATCTTTCCTCTCGATCTCTCTCCTACGGTGTTGGACTGTGTTACAGCCTGCCTATCGGCTGTCTTCGACTGAATGACTTCCCATTTCCTAAATCTCAACCTCTCTAAAACTGAACTTCTCATCTTCCCTCCCTCTAAAACCTCCATTCCTGCACCCATTTCTTTTCAGGTGAATGGTGCCACCATTACTACTACCTCTCAAGCTCCATTGCTTCAGGGTCCTGTTGGTCTCTAACCAAATCTTGCTACTTCCACCTAAAAAACATTGCACGCATCCGTCCCTTTCTTAATCCAGACGCTGCTAAAATGCTCATCCAAGCTCTTATTATCACCCGCCTTGACTACTGTAACCTCCTTCTCTCTGGCCGTAAGAGATCCCAGATTCTCCCTCTGCAGTCTGTAAACAACGCCTGTGCCAGACTCATACACCTCACCTCCTGCACCTCACCTCTCTGTCAATCTGTACACTGGCTCCCTGTTTCCTTTAGAATCCAATTCATTATATTGGTGCTCAGATACAAAGCTCTCCATAACCACGCCTTCATCTCCTCCCTTATTAGCAGGTACATCCCATCCCCACCACTTCGCTCGGCTAATGATCTGATGCTATCAGTTCCTCGTACCCGCACCCAACTTTCACCTTCAGGACTTCTCCAGAGCTGCACCCTTTCTATGGAACTCTCTCCCCCGCAACATCAGACTCGCCCATCTCTCCAGTCCTTCAAGAAGTCTCTAAAAACGCATTACTATAGAGAAGCTTATCAGCTCACTCCATGATCCCCCACTGTCATTTCCTGCTCCATCTTTAACATCTTTAAGATTGAATGTCACTTGGGGGTTGAATAAAACTGATAATGATGTGAGCACAGAAAAGACATTTGTGGTTATTTCATTATAAATGTTATGTTATATTTGTCTGACCTACACGTGCCTCTTTGATTTAATTGTAAGCAAGATGACTGAATGATCAAAATCAATGTCAAACTGGCCAAAACACTCAATTTCAGTGGGGGTTGAATAATTTTGAACACAACTGTATGTATATGTGTTATTCTGTTTCTCCCATTGTACATTGCTAAGGAATTTGTTGGCGCTTTATAAATACTTGCAACTGTAACTAATTCATCTAAGGCAACAGATTCTGCCTCTTCTTTTGATTTGAGCACAGAGAAAAAAAACGTTTCAGTTTTTTAAAATGTATTTTTTTAGGTTTTTTTGCCTCAAAATAAAAATTTTAATAGTAATTTTGGCATGTTTCTTCTTTTTGTTTGGGGGTTAGGGGCGCTCCGCATTTCTGTGCCTACAGGCTCCTGAGGTGCAAATCCAGCCCTGATCTGGCCGGGTACGAACCTGGGTCTCCGCGGTTACAGAGCAGTGTTGTTACCTACTATGTACTCCATCCATACCTAAAGTAAAGCTACTGCCAAAAAGTCTAGTCCTTCACACACAGAAACCTCCAGCAGCCGATCCTAATGTCACTGCATACATTGTTGCATGACAAACTCTATCAGGGTAATTCAAAGAGATTCTAAAAGTCACCGCACGCTCGGTGACTTTTCGTTCGCTTCAATTCGGTTCCTTTTGCCGATCCCATTTCGGTGACCTTGCGGTGTATTCAGCAAACACCACAGGGTCCCCGAATTGCAGGGAAAGGCTGCCGCAAACTCGACGAAAACTAACCGCAAAACCCGGCGAATGCAAGCCGAAAACTGGCAAAAACATCTGGATTAACCCGTCGAAGACGCCGGAAAAACCCGAGCAGGAGCCGATCACACGCAGCGCAGCCGCCGGAAAAAGCCGACACCGCAGAAGAGGCAGTGAATAAATTAGGAAAACAGTTTGCATGAATGATTGAAAAGTGAAACGCTGTTTGCAAAGAAACTACTGAGCGAAAATGTCTGAAATTTACATATGAGGTCCAGGGAATGATAATAAAAAGGGCTGTTACAGAAAAAATAAGTAAAGTTAAAAAAAAAAAAAAATGCTTAAAATATCCTAAAAAATCTATAAATAAAGAGACTCTTTACTGCAGAGTTTTATAAGAATGGTTTATTAGATATTGAATTAAAACGGGAATATTTTTAACATTGAAGCCTATGGGATTCTCCTGAATAAACTTGCCGAATTAACCCTTTCGCTGCAGAGGACGCGCTCAGCGCGTCCACCCGCAGGTAGCGTTCCTTGCGGAGGACGCGCTCAGCGCGTCCTCCTTTGGGGCCAGCGATCGGCCGGGTTCCGGCCGATCGCTGTGCCCCCCGGTGCGGGCTAACATCCTCGATGTCAGCCCAGCACCCGGAACCGCCACCGGCACAATTAGATGTCATCGCGGTGGCGCGATGACATCTAATTAAGGCGCCCCCCCCGCATGTGCGGAGGAGGCGCCTGAAAGGGAGGGGGGAGGTCCTTCGGACCTCTCTCCCTCCCGATCGCCGGCGTGCAGGGGGTTATACCAGGCACCGTTTGGAAGGGCACAGCCTGCCCTTCCTAACGGTACCTGGAATTAACCCCATGGGGGCCGGATCACGAATCGGCGCCGAAAAGCGCCGGTTCGTTATACTTTCCCGGAGCTGGCCGACATCTTGGATGTCGGCCAAGCTTCCGGGAATGCCCCCTGAGGACTGGCGTCATCGTGCATAGCACGATGATGCCAATCCTGGAGTTAACCCCTAACTGCCACCAATGGTGGAGATAGGGGGTTCATTGGAACCCCCTATCTCCTGATCCGTGGCAGTTAGGGGTTAATGTTTGCTATTGTTGGATCGGCCAGAGCATGGCCGTTCCAACGATACCAAACATGAGTATGAAAAAAGTTTTTTTTAAAAAATAAAAAATAAAAATAAAAAAATATTTTAAAATAAAATTATAAATAAAAAATAAACAAGTTTTTTTTCTTTTTTTTGGTTCGTTAATGCAGCGATATTGTTTCCATTTCAATTATAATGTGAACATTGATGCTGCACTAACGATTTTTGTATGCGGTGCGTTTGTTAAAAATCACGTAATTTTCCCCAAAAAAAATGTAACGAGACCCCATCTTTAATTTTTTAACAAGCGCACCCCATACAAAATATAACCGCAATTGCTCGCATGTTAAAATGTGAAAAAAAAATACTTTACACATTGTAAATTATTGAAAATTCATATTTTATTGCATTTTTTGTTATAATATACAGACAGGACATGACGTATACATATAATAATGACATATTATGAATCTGCCGAGTCTGCCGGAAAGAACGATATATAATATGTCTGGGTCATATACTAAAATAAGCCTTCAAAACGCGTTTAAACATGATGAGCAAAACTGGTAAAAATGACCTCAGCACAGAGGCGGGAAATGCCTCAACAGCGAAAGGGTTAAACCACCGAATGGCAGGGCATTAGGAGAACCTTTCACTGCTGGTTTGTGTTCTCTGAATAGCCGAAGCAGTGCTTTTTCGTGGGGTTTTCACTGCCCTCGAACAGGCACCGAACAGGCACTGTATGTGCAGGCAATTCGCCAGGATTTGGAGAATTGCCTTTGGCCAAGAAAGGTAACCGAACGCTGATTTTCAGCGTTCGGTTACCTTTCTCAAGCAATTCGGATCTCTTTGAATTACCCTGCATGTGATATGAGTTACTTATTCATCAGTTTCTTTATGAAGCTGTAGTATTTCCATTATAAATTTGCTTTTCACATGTTTACATTCTTGTGGTTAAATACACAGAGCAGACGTGGGCTGCCGGCACATTATTGAATTCATTTCTATTCCTATAATCCCCAGAGTACAGCGATACCCTTGTGCATACCTTTTGAACACATTTTTTCGGAAGCTGGGGTCATGACCTGATTTCCACATGCCTCGGTGTGAATTCCGGAGAAATTCTCAGGCTAACTTACTCAGTATTACTGATCCGCATCAGCAGAAAAATCTGCATAACATGCACAAAAAAAGAGTAACTTCCTAAATTCGCTTCCTACATATCTACACTAATTTATTTTAATTATTTTTGTTTAGTTTCTAGTTAAAATCTGACTTATCCAAAAACCTACATGTCGGCTTCCCCAATGCCGGGGAACTCTATAGGGGTTATTCAAAGAAAACCACAATTTCAGTGCTCTTTCCTTTGGTGCACTTCAATGTGATTCAGCGATTCAAGTTCGCCGACCCCATGGCGAATTCAATATTTGCTGCAGGGTCCCTGAAGTGCGCTAACCGCTAGCCGCCACACGTCTCCAAATTGACCGCCAAACGCTTCCGATCAGCCGCCGAGTGGGACCCGCCGAACTGGGGGTAAATTCAAAACTAAAAAAATGGCTATTCTTTAATAGGAGTTGAAAAGAATGAAAATGCATGGTAATAAAAAAAAAAGGTCCTATAAAAGTAATAAAACAGTCTGTTACAGAATTAAAAAACAGGGAATAAAAACGTTCGCCTAAAAAAATTCCAGAAAAATACCTAAATAAAATTAATAAAAAGGCTTATGAAAAGAATAAACAGTTGAATAAAAAATTAATAAAAACGCTAATATTGTTTTACATTGAATCCTATGAGATTCGCCTGTTTAAACCTGTCTAACTGAACCACCGAAAATCTGGGTATTCCGGTACAGTTTGGTGTTCTCTGAATGGATTAACCATTACTTCTCTATGGGACAATTTCACTGCCGCTTAAGGTTGCCGAATTGCGGCGATCTGCAGTGAACTGCACTGTATGTCGCTGTCATTTCGCCAGCATTTGCAAACTAACAGCTTTCTGAATAGCCGAACAGCCACGAAATTGCACCGTATGGAAAAATTCAGCTTTCGGTGCAATTCAGTGGCAAGTTCGACACTTATTGAATAACCCTTTTTGTGATATCTATATTATAATTCTGATTAAAAGGCACATGCTAGGCACCACCATAACAACTTCATCCTATTCTGCATGTTCCTTATGTATCTTTATTATGTCTCATGTTTGTACTTCCCCATAGTAAAGCACTGTGGAATCTGTCGGCGCCATATAAGCGACTAACCATTAGAAGTACAAAAACTCTGCTCCTACCTTCCCAGGTTTCACAGAATTTGAGTTTTCATGAAAAGGGGCTTCAAAACTGATATTATAATCCCACCCTGAAACCTGTCTATCAGATCCAGTGTATTACATTTTCTGGATCACACATGGAAAAGGTCAAACGTTCATGATACATGTCAGCAATTTGACAAAACTATGGGCCACCCCCAGGCAAACCTGGTCACTGAGCCTCCTCTAACAGCCAGAAGGAAGGACAATTATTTATATAAGCCCCAACATATCCAGTGAAAGCACAAATATACACAGTAGGTGGGTGTTCATAAAAATACGAAAAAAATGCAGAAAGGTTTCAGACTAAAATGGTAGATATTAGGGATGCCGATGCACCGATACCACTTTTTTAAGACCGAGTACGAGCACCGATACTTTTTTTTCATGTACTCACCGATACCGAGTACCGATACTTTTTTTTATGTCATGTGACTGCTTCCAATAAGAACAGACCTCATATAAAAATGCCCCCAGCTCATGGATATTGCCCCAGCTCATGGATACTGCCCCAGTTCATGGATACTGCCCCAGCTCATGGATTTGCCCCAGCTCGTGGATATGCCCCAGCTCGTGGATATGCCCCAGCTTGTGGATTTGCCACCCCCCCCAGCTCGTGGATCTGCCCCCCAGCTCACCTGGCACTCTCCGTGATCATACTTACCTTCCTGAGCGACGCTGGGAAAGTCTTCGCGCGTGCGCTCGTTGGAAGGCCCCCAGGTGCGACCACGTGGGACCATGTGATCGCGGCTGGGGGCCTTCCAACGAGCGCACGCGCCGAAACTTTTCCGGCGTCGCCCAGGAAGGTAAGTATCATCGCGGAGAGCTCCAGGTGCCTGTCCGAATGCTCTATCGGCATTCGGACAGGCCCTGCAGCTGCTCACTGTGTTCATACTTACCTTCCTGAGCGACGCCGGGAAAGTTTCTGCGCGTGCACTAGTTGGAAGGCCCCCAGCCGCGAGCACATGATCCCACTTGGTCGCGGCTGGGGGCCTTCCAATGAGCGCACGCGCGGAGACATTCCCGGCGTCGCTCAGGAAGGTAAGTATGAATGCAGAGAACAGCTGCAGGGCCTGTCCAAATGCCGATAGAGCATTCGGACAGCCGCCCCAGCCCCTCGGATGCCTGCAAGCCGGCTCAATGCCGGCTTCCGGTATCGGGGAAAATATCGAGGGTACTGCACGAGTACCAAGTACTCCAGCAGTACCCGGTATCGGCACCGATACCGATACTAGTATCGGTATCAGTGCAACCCTAGTAGATATGAAATAAAGCAGGCACTTTGTCGGGTATATTACACAAAGGAAAAATTTAAATGGATGTCTGTAGCCATTTTGTTTTTAAAGACAGTTTTTTTCTTTTCAAATTTTCTCTAGGTTTAGAAATGAACGAGATTTTTTTTACAGAGTTCATTCCTGGGTGAAGTCTTTTAATTTTTTTTTAAGAAGTGCCAGACATGAAGGAACCTAGAATGTTTTTGTGTGATAAGGCTAGAGTTAAGTGCTAAGACGTGTCATAATTAAATTTATTGGTCTGTCTTAAGTTTTTAAAACAAAAGAGATTTTGTCTTTTGGGTATAGGAATAAGAGTTAATATTCTGTAATATAGATTTATATTCACAAAATATATGTTTATAATCAAGGTATATTTTATTATATTTACAGTAGGAAATATATACTCCAATAAATATTGTAGAAAGTATATAATTGGTAAATAATAAAAATTACTAAAGAATAGATTCTGTTGAGTTAACCAGAAAAGAATTTAGCTGATAGGACTCTGAGTAACCAAAAGGGAGTAGGGATATAAATTAGGTATGACAGAGACAGTGTCTAGTGACTGGGAGAAGAGAAGGTCTTTGTGTAGATTGATCTTTTGACCCGAGATAAGAATATTAAAAAGAAATGGTGGAATTAATTAAGAAGTGCAATACTGCCCTCTAGAGGATAGTAAATATTATAATTGATATATCAATAATATTGCCAGTGACGTCAAATTGGCTATAATAAGCGGCAATGTTAGTTGCAAGTCAGTCGGATATTCCAGCATTCAGAGACTCACACCGCAATGTATTCAGATGTCCAGTACACATGACACTCTGAGAGTCGGAGATTCCAGCATTCAGACTCACACCACGATGCAGGCAGATCCCAAGACATGAGGCAATCAAGATTCTCACCAAGTCTCTGACTCTCACCAAATCTCTAACTCACATGCATTGATTATCTGATATCGATAATCTTCACATATTCCAAAACAAAGCATCACATAGAAAATTCCAAGACTTATCAACATCCAAATTGGACAGGTAATGTATGAAATTAAGGAATTAATGTAAATATATATATTTGTAGATATTCTTGCAACGTAGACTGAGACTTCTCAGATACGGTTAGATCCAAATTCTAAGTATTTTCTATTCTGCAGATAGAAATATGAAGAAGTGGATATAAGAATTTATTCCTAAAAGAAATGTTGTAAGATTGATACCAATATATATATTGAATTTGGAAATTACTGTGATTAAAATTAATAAGCATGAATTATATAACTACAAAATAAAAAGCAAAAGATTAGAAGTTTAATTCTCGAGATTAGGGGAGGATTCACTAAATAAGTTTTTATTACTTATCATTAAATTAGCTCATCTTTTGTTGATCCATGTAGCATAGAGATATATATATATATCTATACGAGCTGGCTGGTTAAACATTGTTTGCTGGGAAATGCATGTTGTATTAAGCAGAAATGTTTATTAACCATTTGTGTATTAGTTACTAACTGATAAGGTAAATGATATTAATCATATATGCAGTTACTAACCGGAGATACATATATTGTGAAGCTAGTTTTTATGTGCTGATGGATTGTGGTTTATAAATTTTTGTTTATGATATGAGATTTGAAACTTTTTTGTATACGTAATAAATATATATATTTTTTTATCCGATTATTGATTATTGTATTTTTCAAAGCAAAACACAGACAATTAAAAGAATTCAGGATAATTTCTAAGAAATATAAACGATTGATATTTGTGTCTCGTGTAAGTTTCTTGTGAAATAATAATCCCTGATATATTGGAGGCAACTGCCGAGGTAGGTCCAGTAAGTCCAATATAGACATATTGGAGGCTTGGCTGATGAGTCCAATATATAACGTGTTGTATTCACGTGCAGAGATTATATCCGACAACTTCTCTCCTTTTTTTTCTTCTTCAAAATAAGGTCTCAATTTAGTATAATAGGAGGTTTTTTTTAAAAAAAAAATATCAGCTGATTCAGTCAAGAATATTCGGGCCGAGCAAAATTTTGAAAAATGTCCCTGTTTAGTAAAAATATCAAACCATTAAAGAGCCTGAAAACCATAAAGGGTTATTCATAGAGCGCCAAACTTGCCTCCAAATTGCACCATGCGGTTTCAATTGAAAGAAAAAATATTGAACACTTGCTGAGTGCTTGCTGAATACACAACAGGTTCGGCGAACTAGTAATTGCTGAATCCCCCGAAGTGCGGAGAACGATAAGTCACCGAACGTGCGGTGACTTTTCGGATCTCTTTGAATAACCCTGTTAGTTTTAGTTAATTTAGTTCTTGTGAATGAAAAAGGGTTTATTTTGTTGACCAGTGTTAATAGTATTGTTTTTTAAATGTATTTCCTTTGAGGAGAGACATATGCTTTCATGTGTTACAGGTCTTGTTTACATGTATGATCTCTGGCTAACAGGGTCTTCTTCATTAGAACTCCAAAAAAATAATAAAAGGTCCTCTGAACAAATCCAGCAAGCTGGACCCGGTTGTTTTAATGCCTCTTTAAAAAATGATAGATCAAGATCACAATACATATAAGAATGCTAAAAATGCGCAAAGGAATCACATTTTTTTCTTTTACACTCACTCCCTCTTTATAAAAATTCCAGATATTTTCGCTCCCTTTCCAGCGATTTTATCAGTTATCCCAACTATTCACAATAATTATCACTTTCAGCTGCAATTAATACCTTCACCCAAGGGTTCTTGAATCTGATTACCTCTCCTCTGCCAGAAACTGGTTGTATGCTGATTAAATGCGCAAATGACTTTTATACGTGGAATCGTGGGTAGATTAAAAGAAAACAGACACACATTCCATCTCCTGGAGATAGAGTTGTGCTGCGTGCCGTGGAGCTGCTGCAGAAGGCAGACTTTTAAAGGGGTATAGGGCTTGATTTAATTAGGTTTGGTAGCATTTTCGTTCGCAAGCCCACAAAAATTTTTCGGTTCGGGAGATTAAATTAGGGCAAACCAGCATTTTGACTCCTGAAAAAAATTTGGCTCAAGTATTGGCAATTACGGCGTACGTTTAACAGTAAATTCAGCTTCAGCTATTTAGGCTGAATTTATCTTTAAGACAAATTCGAGAAAAAAAAACATCAAGTGCTGGAAGGTGTGGCTAAATGAACTTTCAGGCAGGGAAACAGGGGGAAATCACATGGAATATCCTCAGTTTTAATAATATAGTTGATTTATTGATTTAAAAACTAACCCTAACCCTAAAAATAATCCTAACCTTAAAATATCCCTAAAAATAATCCTAACCCTAACCCTAAAAATAATCCTAACCTTAAAATATCCCTAACAATAATCCTAACCCTAAAAATAATCCTAACCTTAAAATAGCCCTAACAATAATCCTAACCCTAAAATAATCCTAACTCTAAAATAACCCTAGAAATCACCCTAACCCTAAAAATAATCCTAACCCTAAAATAACCCTAGCAATCACCCTTACCCTAACCCTAAAAATAATCCTAACCTTAAAATAACCCTAACAATAATCCTAACCCTAAAATAACCCTAGCAATCACCCTAACCCTAAAATAACCCTAGCAATCACCCTAACCCTAAAAATAATCCTAACCTTAAATTACTCTAGCAATAATCCTAACCCTAACCTTAAAAATAATCCTAACCTTAAAGTAGCCCTAACAATAACCCTAACCCAAAAATAATCTTAACCTTAAAATAGCCCTAGCAATAATCCTAACCCTAACCCTAAAAATAATCCTAACATTAAAATAACCCTAGCAATAATCCTAACCCTAACCCTAACCCTAAAAATAATCTTAACTTTAAAATAACCCTAGCAATAATCCTAACCCTAAATGTAATGAACACCAAAGGTTACTTTTAGGGTTATTTTTAGGGTTAGGTTTGCTAACGGGTTAATTAGAGACAATTTCAAATAAAAAAGCTGTTTTTGGACATATTATCAGCCTGTATTTCATTAATAAGGAACTACTTATTGGCATTCAGCTGTTGCCGAAGTTTTACAAGTGATCAGCCGATATTTAAAAAAAAAAAAAAATAGTGAATTAAAATATGCTTAATCTACTAGTTACAACAACCAGATTGAGTATTATTTACAGTTCTATCAGTATATGGCAGTGTTTGGTAATGTTTCAGTTGGATTTATTGTATCCCTTGTATTATTAGTAAAGTTAGAAGAATTAAAAAAGCAGGAAAGGTGAATAAACTGCACTGGATGCTACAGAGTGGTCGATCCTGCCTAAGCGTTCAAGGACATTAAAAGAGAAAACAGTTCGACTTCAGGATTTATTGATTTGACATCTAGCAGGAATCACTGGGCTTCTGTCCTCTTCTATCCAAGCAATTTATCCAGGCCTGACACACTAGTGGTTGCATTAATTGAAGACGTGATTGCTGGCATAGTCTTGGTCGAATGCAGACCTGGTACAGTTCAGCAAGGATGATAGAGTTGGAAGCCAGCTCTTAAGGATGAAGATGTCTTTGTGGAGACTTTCCACAAGAGGCAAATAATCCCAAAAATGTTCTCGTTTCTCTATCCAAGTCTGACACCACGTCTGATGCTTGTCTAAATATAGACTTAAATAACGCCATTCTTTTCTCCTAAAAAGGAAAATACAATTGTTCAATTATCCTGAGAATGGACAACATTTGGGCTGTTGAGTACATCAACTGCCTGAGAGGCAGAAATCACGTCTGTTGGCCAACATTGCCAAAGGATTTTGTAGGATTAGCCTACAGGACCACATAAATATTCCCACAGAAAACCTACTAGGATAGAACAACACGTTGACAGATTTGTACTCCATGCTATTTTCTTTTCTTTTGAGAAAGGATTTTACCAGGAAGGATACATTGAGATTTCTCTCGTTTTCAAGTATGTCCTGGGTGGCGAGTATGTACTGTTAGGTGTCTTGCCCAAGGACACTTACTGGAGAGGTGCTCGTCAGGACCGAACCCATGTCTCCACAGACTCTCTCCACGCAGAGCAGTGATGCTACCTCTACTCCACCTAGCCTATTGAAGGATGACTGTGTGGAAACTATTTGTGACAGACCTTGTTGCAACATGCAACTAATATGGTTCTTCAGTTAACCCTTTAACGCCGCAGGACGTTCCATGACGTCCTGGTGGCGGGCGGGCTTTGAAGACGCGGGGCGTACAGGTACGCCCCGCTGTCTTCAATGGGGCCGCCTCGGCCCCTCCCCGCAGCCTGCGCGCACTGACTCGTGGCATGCGTCATTGGCTGCAGGGGACGGCTTGATTTCAGGCTGTCCCTGTGCAGACAATGACGCGCACTGCGCGCAGGCTGCGGGGAGGGCTCCTAATCAGTGCCGCGCGACGGCACCTGTCGGCGAGACGTACCTGTACGCCTCGCCGGCGAAATTGACCCCTTAAGGGCGCCACCCCTGCGTCCTTAAGGGGTTAATCAGAAAATGAATGATGCGTATTGACCATGTGACTGTGAAAAGGGGGTGTTATCAATTAGGGTGTTTTAGAAGAATGGTGACTGACCATCCTGGTTGTATCACAACTGGCTGTTTCAGTGCTGTGTAATTCTTTATTTAACCATTGGCTTGTTTTCTGGTTGTCCGGTCTTCTGGACAACTCTTAGGGAATTGTCCCTTTCTCTTGTCATCAGCTCTGACCTATACCTTGTATTGTGGAGGCTTTACTCCATCCCTTGCTGTGTGTCAGCAGGTGTCACGGTTAGGGATGGTACCGGGGTGGCACCAGGGGTGAGGAGAGTATGACCCCAGCGTGCAGTGGTCTGCACAAATAAACAGAGGATAAGGGTAGAGGAGGGTGGATGAAATATGATGACTGACCAGGTTGATTGCAGAGGATGATGGGGATGATGATAGTAATTTGCAGGAACCAGAAATGGGGAATCAGGATCAGGTAGCAGAGTAGCAACGTAGCAAGGATGCTCACTCTTCGTGAGCATTAGCCGTAATGAACCAGCAGTGAGTGTGTGCGGGGCTGAGCCCTTTATTTCGTGTGTCACGTGTTTGTGTTTAACTTTTGCACTGCTGGATGCTGGATGCAGGGCAGGAACAGGATGGAAGTGAACCACGGGGGGGGTTTCAGGATGGTGGTAGCCATAGGGCATGACAGTACCTCCCCCTTCAGGTCACGCTCCGAGTAACCAAGGATGGCAGCAGGAATGCCCATGACCAGGCACGGGTCACTCTGGTGGGTGCTGGGACCAGTACTCGTCACACCACTGGAGGGCAGAACGGTGGTCAGGAGTGGTGGTACAGGGTTGGGCACATGCCTTCCTCTGACGCCGTCGTGCCTTGGTCTTGGTCTTCTTGGAGGCAGCAGACATGTCAGGAATGAGAGTACCCATGTACCCAGATGGCATTCTCTCTTCATCGTCCTCAGCCGCGATGGGTGAAAAGCAAGCACGAGACAAAACAAAGTCTGCATCAGAGTCTTCAGGGATCTTCGGGTTATGCTCTTTTTTCTTAGGTGATGTATCAGGAATGAGGGTGCCCATGTAACTGGATGGCACAATGGTGGGTACAGCATAGATGCCCTGCACCGTATAAGAAGCTGGATCCTCGGGTATGGAATCTGGAGCAACAGGAATGTCCCTTGAACGTCTGGCGTTGGCGACAGAGGGCGAGAGATAGGAGGCAGAATCACCATTGAATCTTGTGCCCACATAAGAAGATGGCATCGGGGTAGGTGTCTTCTCCATGTCTCCCGGTTCCACTTCTGATTCATCATCAAGGGAAGGATAGTTGAACAGCCAGGACTCACTGTCCTCATCCTCTTCTACCACCTCCTCACCATAACCCCACTCGAGGTCATCGCTGGATGAGGAGTAGACATTACGCCACCCCTTGATGGAAGCATCGAACCCCAAAGACCCCGTATTTTGGCCTGGAGGTCCTTTGGAGCGTCGGGCTGTCTGACGTGGTACATTCTCTTCATATTCAGATAGGAAGACAGCAGTGGATCGTGCTGGCTGGGAGTGATGGGAATAGGTACGCCTGGAACCTGTATATACATAACGTCCATCGGCTCCGGTTCTATGGATGCATCTTCAAAGTCCATGGGGGTGTCGCTGACCTCTAAAGACGTCACATGCCTGAGTACAGTTTGTCTGGGGAGAGGTGTAGGTGCATGAATTGTTCGAGGTGCAGGTTTGGGTTCAGGAAATCTCTTGGGGGCCGGTCTGGGTAGAGGTACCGGCTTAGGAACGGCAGGTCTCATAGAAGCAGGTGTATACACAGTGGCTGTAGCAGGCCTGGAAGCCTGGGGCTGCTTCGGAGATCTACGCACCTGAGCGTGCTTGGAAGTTGCAGCTGGTTTGACAAACGCTGATCTGGGGGGTTTTTCTGGGCAATTCGATATCCAGTGTGATCCTGCCCCACAGTACAGGCACAAATTGCTATTTTGTCTCCTGACACGCTCTTCAGGAGACAGGGGATCATGGCGTTTATTTGGAGGAGCGCACACCTTAGTTGAGGTGCCCAGAAAAGTTTGCAGCATTTGCACCAGGGTATCAGCCATGTTTTTGAATAGCTCCTGGAAGGTGGTCTTCAGTAGCTCCACCATTAAGTGCAGCACTGCGGGCTCATTAGTATTGGGCTGGTTCATTCTGTCACGGTTAGGGATGGTACCGGGGTGGCACCAGGGCTGAGGAGAGTATGAGCCCAGCGTGCAGTGGTCTGCACAAATAAACAGAGGATAAGGGTAGAGGAGGGTGGATGAAATATGATGACTGACCAGGTTGATTGCAGAGGATGATGGGGATGATGATAGTAATTTGCAGGAACCAGAAATGGGGAATCAGGATCAGGTAGCAGAGTAGCAACGTAGCAAGGATGTTCACTCTTCGTGAGCATTAGTGTGACACATACGAGGTATGTGCACAATTATATAAAGTAAGTAATTGTCATGTATAGTGGTGACATTGAAAGGTATGTGTTTATGTTTTCTATGTGGTATATGGTGCCTATAACAAGTCACTATGAGAATGCAGCTCTCTGCTGCAGCAGCAGGGGACTGTTATTATGACGCACAGGGTCTTATGTTCCAGAAGGATTGGGGGAAGATTATAGGTGTGGCACTGGTGATGTGTTCCTGCTTACCCTCATAACCACGAGGATACTGTGGAAACAAGCAGCCAATCTGTCTGTCTCCTCATTCTTTCCTGTTTTTACAGGTATTTACATCTGTCTGCTGGCCCTCTGAACGGGGTCTGCAACAGATTCTTGGGGGCTCGTCCGGGATGAAGTCCGATACGTGGGTCGTCTTGTGTCTGCCGAAGGTGTGCGGATCGATCCCAAAGATCTTCAAGCAGTTATGTCACTCAAAAGTCATACTCCACATACCGTCAGTGAGGTAAGAAGGCTTCTCGGCTTCCTAAGCTACTATCGCTCGTTTATCCAAGATTTTTCAGGTGTAGCTAAGCCTATGTATGAGCTCCTACAAGCAAAGCCTGGGGTGGCACCAGTTGAGTCCAGTAGGAGAAAGACCAAAGGCCCCCAAATGCCTTCCAGAACTCCTGTGGAGTGGACAAGTGAGCATCAGAAATCTCTTGAAACCTTGATTGACATGTTGATAAAGCCACCAATTCTTGCCTATCCAGACTTCAATTTACCATTCTCGCTGCACACCGATGCATCTGAAAGGGGCCTTGGGGCTATACTCTACCAGAGTCAGGATGGAAAATTAAGAGTCATTGCGTATGGCTCCCGGACACTGTCCCAGGCCGAAAGAAATTATTGCCTACATAGTGGTAAACTTGAGTTTCTTGCACTTAAATGGGCAGTGTGTGAAAAATTCAGAGACTATCTGTTCTATGCTCCACATTTTACCATTTACACAGACAACAATCCCCTGACCTACATAATGAGCACTGCGAAGCTGAATGGGGTTGGCCATCGCTGGGTGGAGAATTGTCCGACTACCACTTTGATGTGAAATATAGGCCTGGTAAAATAAATATTGATGCTGACACACTGTCGCGTATCCCCCTTGACATCGAAAAGTATACCACTGAGTGCACTGAGCAATTGTTATCTGAAGTGGTGCGAGCAGTCTGGGATGGAGCTCGCGCAGCCAAAAAGAAAGATGTGGCTTGGGTTGCAGCACTCAGTATGTCGTCTATGGAAACTGACCCAACATCCCAAGGTTCATTGTTGCCAAGAATAAATAAAGATGAACTCTCCAAAGCTCAACGGGAGGATCCAGTGATAGCCAAGGTATTGAAGATGAAGGAGGAAATCAAGGTGCCAGATGAAAGTCTAAAGAAAACCGTGACTGGAGCGGCCAAGAAACTTTTGTATGAATGGAACAAACTAATTATAGAGGATGGATGTCTCTATAGGCAAACAGCTCAAAACAAACAACTTGTTCTCCCAACCCAGTATAAGCAACTTTCTTTGGAGCACTTACATGACAACATGGGACATCTGGGCACAGAACGGGTTCTTCATCTGATGAAACAAAGATTCTACTGGCCATATATGAAGAAGGAAGTAGAGGAGTATATCACAAAGAAGTGTCCCTGTATTAAGCAAAAGAAACCAACGACCCATGTCCGAGCACCCATGGGGAGTATAACATCCAGCTCACCTCTAGAACTTGTTTGCATCGACTACCTGCACTTAGAGCCAAGCCGGGGTGGGTATGAGTATATACTAGTGGTCGTAGATCACTTTACTAGGTTTGCGCAAGCTTATCCTACTAAAAACAAGTCTGGCCGTACAGCAGCTGAGCGTCTTTTCAATGATTATATCCCTCGGTTTGGTTACCCTGGAAAGCTACACCATGACCAGGGCAGGGAATTTGAAAATGAGCTTTTCAGGAACTTGCTGGAGTACGCCATTCGAGGACCTCTCCGTATCACCCTCAAAGTAACCCAGCTGAGAGATTCAACCGGACTCTCCTCCAAATGCTCCGGACCTTGGCTGATAAGGAAAAGATACATTGGAAAGATCACCTTCCCCAGATCGTCCATGCATATAATTGTACACGTCACGAGTCAACTGGGTATTCCCCATTCTATTTACTGTTTGGACGCCACCCTCGCCTTCCTGTTGACTTGATATTTGGGCTCGTTGAAGAGGATGAGGGATTAACTCATAAGGGATTTGCTGATCATTGGGCTGGAAAGATGGCTGAAGCATATCAAATAGCAAATGAAAACAGTAAGCAATCAAGTGCGCGGGGCAAAGCTCAATATGACTTGAAGGTCAAAGGTGTTATTCTGAAGCCTGGAGACAGAGTTCTTGTTAGAAATTTGAGAGAGCGAGGAGGCCCAGGGAAACTAAGATCATACTGGGAGAAGATCATCTATGTGGTGAAAGAGCAAGTAGCAGACAATCCGGTTTATGTGGTGAGTCCTGAGAATGGGAACAAAAGTGGAACTAGAACCCTGCACCGAAACCTATTACTGTTGGTAAATGACTTGCCTGTGGAGACACCATCACACCCACTGAAACACGGGAACCAGAAACAAAGCAGACAAGGTAACAGGGAGAAGACAAGAGAACCTACCTACCACAGTGACATCACCGATTCAGATGAGGAAAGCTCTGAAAGATACTGGTTGAGAATTCCTGAGAGTTGGACAGAGCATAAGAGACAGCATACTTACCGGCAAGGTTCAAAACTGAACCATGAGAACTCTCTTGTCGAAATGACGTCACCATCACCTGAGAGAACCGTGCGAGAAAGAGATCAAGTCCAAGTCCCACAGGAACAGAGACACAGTTTGATCGAGACTCAATCACCAGAAGAAGTGATCCTGAATTCAACATTTCCACCTGAAGTCAGTGGAGATAGTGATAGTGAATGTGCCCTGCCTGATGAAGCGGAAAGTCTGACATCAGAAAGCTGTATCGAACCAAGACGGTCAGTGAGAGGGAGTAAGCCAAGACAAGTGTTTACGTACGAAACACTGGGTCAACCATCGCTACAACCACAGACTATGCTCTACAGTGTAGCAGCATATACCTTTCCTCACTTACCTGTATTGGCTACACCATATTATATGCCACCACTCTCATACTACCCGTTTCACGACTCATACAATATGGTACCATGTATTCCCACAGGGGCAGCATATTAAGTTAAGAAAGTGGTGTTCTGGACATAGTAATCTTGCGCCTGAGTGTATACATATTTTTTTTGTAGCTGGTGCCCATTTTATTTTGTCGGGGAGGATGTGACACATACGAGGTATGTGCACAATTATATAAAGTAAGTAATTGTCATGTATAGTGGTGACATTGAAAGGTATGTGTTTATGTTTTCTATGTGGTATATGGTGCCTATAACAAGTCACTATGAGAATGCAGCTCTCTGCTGCAGCAGCAGGGGACTGTTATTATGACGCACAGGGTCTTATGTTCCAGAAGGATTGGGGGAAGATTATAGGTGTGGCACTGGTGATGTGTTCCTGCTTACCCTCATAACCACGAGGATACTGTGGAAACAAGCAGCCAATCTGTCTGTCTCCTCATTCTTTCCTGTTTTTACAGGTATTTACATCTGTCTGCTGGCCCTCTGAACGGGGTCTGCAACATTAGCCGTAATGAACCAGCAGTGAGTGTGTGCGGGGCTGAGCCCTTTATTTCGTGTGTCACGTGTTTGTGTTTAACTTTTGCACTGCTGGATGCTGGCTGCAGGGCAGGAACAGGATGGAAGTGAACCACCAGGGGGGGGGGGGGTTTCAGGATGGTGGTAGCCATGGGGCATGACAGCAGGCCACTAAAACTGCATGAGAATCTAAGTTGTGTCACAGGAATTAAATGCCGCTACATTGGGAGACTAAACCATATTATTCAAACTACAGAACTTTGGAACTTGAGGTGAAAACAACTTTATATTGATGTACCATATAACCAAAGGCTGCTCTTGTATCGACACTCACTTATTTTCCATTATGGAAATTCTTGAAAAGAAATCAGTCACTATATAAAATATACACTACACCAAGTGACTCAATTGTAATGAAATCAGAACTGAAAATATATTTACATTGGAAAGCAAAAGTCTACACACCCCTGTTAAAATGTCAGGTTTATGTGTTGTAAAAAAAAAAGGACTCACAGGGTTATTCAAAGAGATCCGAATGTCTGCCGAAAGGTAACCGAACGCTCAAATTCAGCGCTCGGTTACCTTTCCTGGCCATTCGGCTATCCAGAGAGCAGGCAATTCGCCAAATCCTTGCTAATTGCCTGCACATACGGTGCCTGTTCGGTGCCTGTTCAAAGGCAGTGAATCTCCATAGAGAAGCAATGCTTCGGCTATTCAGAGAACAAAACCCAGCAGTGAAAAGTTGCCGAATTGCCCTGCCATTCTGTGGTTTAATTCAAAAGATTTATTCAGGCGAATCCCATAGTCTTCAATGTTAAAAATATTCCTGTTTTAATTAAGTATCGAATAAACCATTGATTATAATATTCTGCATTAAGAGTCTCTTTATTTATAGATTTTTTTTTAGGATCTTTTAAGCATTTTTCCGGATTTTTTTTCAAAAAACTTTTTTCAGTTTTGTTTTACTTTTTTTAATCTTTTTTCCTTTTTCTGTAACAGCCCTTTTTATTATCATTCATTGGATCTTATATGTAAATTTCAGACATTTTCGCTCAGTAGTTTCTTTGCAAACAGCGTTTCACTTTTCAAACGTTCAAGCAAACTGTTTTCTTCTTGTTCTTCACTCCAATCATCTGCGGTGTCGGGTTTTTCCGGCAGCTGCGCTGCGTGTGATTGGCTCCTGCTCGGGTTTTTCCGGCATTTTCGGCGGGTTAATCCAGATGTTTTTGCGGGTTTTCGGTGGGCCTTCGCCGGGTTTTGCGGTGAGTTTTCTGCGTGTTTGCGGCAACTTTTCCCTGCAATTCGGGGACCCTGTGGTGCTTTCTGAATACACTGCAGGGTTGCCGAAATGGGATCGCCAAATCGCACCGAATTGAGTAGAATGAAAAGTCACCAAGCGTGTCGATTCTCTTTGATTAACCCTTAAAGATAAATCATTTCAGAACTTCTTCCACCTTTAATGTGACCTATAAATTGTACAACTCAATAAAAAACAAACTGAAATCTTTTAGCTGGAGGGAGGAAAAATAAAAATAATATGGTTGCATAAGTGTGCACCCCCTCTTATAAATGAGGGTGTAGCTGTGTTCAGAATTCCGCAATCACATTCAATATCATGTTAAATAGGAGTCAGTACACACCTGTCGTCATTTAAAGCGCCTCTGATTAAGCACAAATAAAGTTCAGCTGTTCTAATAGGTCTTTGCTGACATTTTCTTAGTTGCATCCTACAGCACAAGCCATCGTCCGTAGAGAAGCTTCCAACGCATCAGAGGGATCTCATTGGTAAAAGGTATCAGTCAGGAGAAGGTACAAAGGAATTTCCAAGTCATTAGATAAACCATGGACCACAGTGAAGACAGTCATCATCAAGTGGAGAAAATATGGCGCAACCGTGTCATTACCAAGAACTGAACATCCCTCCAAATGTGATGAAAAGATGAGAAGAAAACTGGTCAGGGAGGCTGCCGAGAGGCCTACAGCAACATTAAAGGAGCTTCAGGAATATCTGGCAAGTACTGGCAGTGTGGTAAATGTGACAGTAATCTCCCGTATTCTTCATATGTCTGGGCTATGGGGTAGAGTGACAAGACTATTCTTACGAAGAAAAACATCCAAGCCCGGCTAAATTTTGCAAACACATCTGAAGTCTTCCAAACGCGTGGGGGAAAATGTGTTATCGTCTGATGAAACCAAGGTTAAACGTTTTGGCCATAATTCCAAAAGATATGTTTGGCGCAAATACAACAATGCACATCACCAAAGAACACCATACCCACAGTGAAGCATGGTGGTGGCAGCATCATGCTTTGAGCCTGTTTTTTTTCATCTGGAACTGGGGCCTTAGTCAAGTAGAGGGAATTATGAACCGTTCTAAATACCAATCAATATTGGCACGAAACCTGCAGGCTCTGCGAGAAAGCTGAACATGAGGTGGAACTTCATCTTCCAGCACGACAACGACCCAAAGCATCCATCCAAATCCACAAAGGATTGGCTTCACCAGAAGAAGATTAAAGTTTTGGAATGACCCAGCCAGAGCCCAGACCTGAATCTGATGGTAAATCTGTGGGGTGATGTGAAGAGGGCTGTGCACAGGAGATGCCCTCAATCTGACAGATTTAGAGTGTTTTTGCAAAGAAGAGTGGGCAAATATTGCCAAGTCAAGATGTGCCATGCAGATAGACTTATACCCAAAGAGACAGAGTGGTGGAATAAAATCAAAAGGTGCTTCAAAGTATTAGTTAGTTTAAGGCTGTGCACACTTACGCAACCATATTATTTTCGTTTTTTATTTCCCTCCACCTAAAAGATTTCAGTATGCTTTTCAGTTGAATTGTTCAGTTTATAGGTCACAATAAAGGTGGAAAAAGTTCTGAAATGATTTATCTTTGTCTCATTTTTCTCACCGTATATTTTGTGACGAGCTGTAGAAATGGACTTTGGGGTATGCTTTTTGTGTTTCCATTAGATTCATTGAACAAAATATACTTTGCAATGTGCTTCCAGTTGTCCGTTAATGGTAACGTCCACAGACTTTTTAAGAAATCGATGGGAAGCATAAAAGGCAATAAACAATGATGGTTGTCATCAATATCTTGGCAATGATCTTCCGCAGCCAAAGTTAAGAAAATCAACAACATTGATGACTGTGCAATCCTTTCTCGAGGTTTAAACCATCACAGTACAATAGTTTCACAAAGTCTCTCTTCTGTGTCTTATCTTTCTATTCATCTTTTATGTATCACCACTTGTTTGGGTGGTCATTTTTTATGCTTTCTGAGATTCCCAAATAAATTCCAAATAAATAAAAAATATTTTGTATTTATTATAAAGGATTTTGTGATTCGTGCCATTTTATTGCAAGGGATTGATGCTTCTAAGTGATTCTTGCCATTTTATGATGGGCAATTGAATAACCTGACAAAGTCCTTTTAAGTAAGAAAAGCTGAGCTATGGAGCTACCGTTTTTAATTTTTCAACTGTCTTTTTCATTTTAATAAATACTTATAGTACCTGTAACGGTGGGCCCCCTATAGGGTGATGGGGAGCCACCAGGCTGTGTAGATTGAAGCCTTTAGGGCAGGTATATGGGTAGTTAGCAGACTCCAGCACACCCTTGCAGCACTTGGAAAACAAGGAAGACATTGCAGGAATACAGACACACGAGGAAGCCCTGCACTGAGGATAAACAATGAATTCAGCACACTGCAGGAGAGAACTTAATTCTTAAAAACAATGAATGGAGTAAACTGCAAAGACAGAACTTGATACTTGGAGACAATGAATTCAGCGCACTGCAGGACAGAACTTGATACTTGGAAACAAGGAATGCAGTAATATGCAAGACAGACCTTGATAATGGGAAACACGATAAATGTAACACACTGCAAATCCTAACACTCCCAGCCAGGGAGTACAGACAAAGCCCTGGGAATCACTCACACCAAATGGCTTTGTGCCCAAATGCCTGTTGAGTGAAAACAAACCAAACTTAACAGACAGACAGACACTTAACAGACAAGATACATGCAAGAAAGAGGTCCAATAAGCCAAGCCAGGTCATACACGAAAATAGCAGAAATGCAGAATATACTTAGGGAGCAGACTAGAGAATATCCAGAAACCAGAGCCAAAAAGTCATACACAGATATCAGATACAGAACTCGAATTAACACGGGGAACAGGAACTCAGAGGATCTCAGACTGAGTCTATCCTGATTCAAGGATCAAATGCCTGGTTGGCCCTATATATAGGGCTAAGAAGATCATGTGACCGCAGACCATCAGCCCAGTGGGAATGGTTTGCAGAGCCTGAACAAGAAAACCAGACAAACTGGCAAATCCCTGCTCCCACCACCAGGGGGCAGGGTCGAGACGTAACAGTACCTCCATGATTCCTCCTTGTATAGTGGATTAAACCAGGTGAAACACTGAAGGTAAGGAAACATCGGCATAATAATACCAGAGTCACCCGTAACCACTTATCACTTAACTGTACATCTCGTTGTGGTCTGCATTGCTTCCATCGTTTCTTTTTGCATTTTTATTTCCTTCTTTATAACATTTACTGTGTTAATTTGGGCCACTTGCTAATATTGTAAACCCTGTTACAAATCGTGCATGATAAGGGATGCCATCCACTGTCTAAGACTTTTCATCCCAGTGACATTCCTGTAAAGGATGAATGAATAGATGAGAAACTGAAAGTGAACTGTTTCAGAAGATAAACATCTATATGCAGCATTTTACCCAACATTTAAGTATTAAATACACACCTCATGTTTAAAATAAATGTTATGATAATATTCTGATAATGATCCGAACAGCCAAAGACAGGGAACAATTATAGGGCCAAATGAGTTATTATTTACATCAGTCCCAACAGCAAGTTGAGTTTATATATGGAGACCCCCAATCAAAGCATACTAGTCATAGGGCCCTATTACATTCTTCACACAAAAATGCACGGTAAACGCGTGAATTTTTGCGCGCAGCGTCAAACGTTAACGCGCGTAAATCAACGCTGCCATTACAAGCCTCGTGCAATTTTTCATCCGTCAAAAAATAACACGTGTAAAACAGATGCGCAAAATTGCACGCGCAGTAACGTTGACCGCAGAAATCAGTGTGCGGACTGTTTTTTTCACATGATTCATCCGCTCAGAATTAAGAACCTTAAATGTCTCACATTAAGTTTTTGCGCCTGTCAAAGTCAATCTGAGTATATATGCTGCATCAAAAAAAAAACACGCGCAACTTCTCAAATTTATTGTTTGGGTATGTGTAGAATGTGTAACTATACTTTGCTGTATTTTTTTTTTGGGCTGGTGTATTTGGGTTCGGCCAGGTCGTCAGATTTGCCTTTAACACCAGCTTTCAGGAGTTCCTAAAATTATGCACGCAAAGGCTGTGCGTTACAAACTGCGCATAGATTGTAATACCATCCGCGTACCAGCGCACGAACGCATTTACGCTCACAATGTTAAGTATAGGACGCGCAAAGTACAGTAAGCTCGCGGATCGTTCGCGCAGGTTCACCCGCGGTAGACGTATACGCTTGTCAAGCCTTCTAAGTGAAGCCTTCAAAGTGAACACTTAGAAGAGATCTTCTGGAGATACTCTGGAGGTAGTTTGAGGTTTGACAGGAGGTAGAAAACCTACAAAAAGGTAAGATTTGCTGGTTTTAAATCCATTCTTTTATAATGGCAGGCTTGGTCCAGTGTAAGAGCTGTCATGCATTTGTTTTTAGATCCAATTTTTGGAGGTTTGGAGTGTGCCTGATATGTAGGCAGTTCTCTTTATTGCAGCAGGAAATTGCCTGTTTGAAGTCTGAGATTTGTAAATTATCTGTTAGACAAACTCAGGCTATGACTGTTACAAAGCCACTGCCACAGAGGCCTCCTAGGAGCGGCAGATGGACTACTGTAGGATCTGGTAGACTTAGAGTTGTGGATAGAAGGCATGTCCCACAATCTGTGGCTCTTCTTAATTCTTTTGAGGCACTTTCAGAGTGTAGTGGTAAGACGGATGTAGGCTCAGACACCATAGTTGAGGAACCACCATCCACTATGCCTAAGGTATGCAGCACTGCAACCAAGGACAAAAATGAAAAGGTGGGACTTGATAGAATCACCCAGCAACAATTGCCTTCTATCATAAGAGGTGTTGATCTGGAGAGTAATGGTTTGCTGAGATGTCTTCCTGGGGCTACTGCTCGTAGAGACAAGAGACGTATTCTCAATATTGTCAAACAAGCAAAGCAACAAGGGGAAGTGGACGTTCTAGTCCATCTAGCGACAAATGACTTGGCTAGCAATGAGGTTTCTGAGATTAAGGAAGATTTTTGTGTTCTTGGAGGTGAAATACAGCAGATTGCATCCACTGTGTCATTCTCTGAAGTTTTGCCTGTGCATAACATTCAAGATAGGCAGATGCGCAATAGGGAATTCAATTTGTGGCTTCGGGAATGGTGTCGGGAGCAAGGATTTGGCTTTGTGTCCAATGATAGCTCTAATTGGAGCAGAAAGGAACTGTATAAAAAAGATGGTTTGCATCTTACTCATAGGGGAACATATGTTCTCAGTGAGAAGTTCAAAGGTTTCACAAAGGAATATTTAAACTAGGAGGGGGGGACAAAAGGGTAAAAAACAATATGCCCGATTGTCCCCCAAAACTAAATCGGAGGGTGCAAGCAACATGCGAGGTAAAAAATGACAAGCTCAGAGTCGTGTCTATAAATGCTCGCAGTTTAGTCAATAAAATCAATGAACTGGAGGCAATGATAATCTGCTGGTTGAGGAAATAGCCAAAATGGCAATGAAGGGGGAAGTTATTATCATGGGGGACTTTAATCTTCCTGATGTGAACTGGAAAACCAAAATAGCTGGGTGCACCAGGAGTACAAATATTCTAAACTCCTTACTGGGATTATCTCTAACACAAGTAGTTGAGGAGCCGACCCGTAAAGAGGCCTTATTGGATTTAATACTCACAAATGGAGGTTTGGTATCGGACGTTGTTGTAGGTGAAAATTTGGGATCTAGTGATCACCAGTCAGTGTGGTTTAATATAAGAACAGGAATGGACAAAACAAAAGTTTTAGACTTTAAAAAAACATATTTTTCTAAAATGAGATTTTGTGTGAAGGAGTCATTATCAGACTGGAGGAGTTTAAAGGGAGTCCAGGAGAAATGGGATTATTTAAAGGAAGCATTATTGAAGGCCACAGGAAATTGCATTCGGCTTGTTAGCAAAAACAAAAAAGGGAAGAAACCACTGTGGTACTCTGCAGAAGTGGCCAAAATAGTGAAGAACAAAAAGATAGCATTCAATAATTATAAAAAAACTCAGAGGGAAGAAGATAGGCAAACCTATAAGATTAGGCAGAAAGAGGCAAAGCAATTTATAAGAACTTCCAAAGCACACGCAGAAGAGAAAATAGCTCAGTCAGTAAAAAAGGGGGACAAAACATTTTTTAGATACATAAACGAGAAAAGAAAAGTAAAACAAGGATTAGTTAGATTAAAAACAAAGGAAGGAAGGTATGTAGAAGAGGATAAAAGTCTCACTGACTGCCTCAATGAATATTTTTGTTCAGTCTTTGCAGAAGAAAAGGAAGGAAAGGGACCTCAGTTAGGAGAGAACACTAAAGAGACATTTACATATGAGTTTACAGAGGAGGAGGTTCTACAGCAGCTGTCTAAAGTAAAGACAAATAAGTCAATGGGGCCTGATGGGATCCACCCTAAATTATTAAAAGAGCTCAGTGATGTAATAGCAAAACCGTTAACAGATTTATTTAACCAATCCTTGTTAACGTGAGTCGTCCCAGAAGACTGGAAATTAGCAAATGTTGTGCCCATTTACAAGAAGGGTAGTAGGGAGGAATCGGGGAACTATAGGCCAGTTAGTCTTACGTCAGTAGTGGGGAAATTAATGGAAACCATGTTAAAGGACAGGATTGTTGAACATCTAAAAACACATAGATTACAGGATCAGAAACAACATGGGTTTACCTCAGGGAGATCATGCCAAACTAATCTTATTGATTTTTTTGATTGGGTAACAAAAATAATAGACACAGGTGGTGCAGTAGACATTGCTTATTTAGATTTCAGTAAGGCTTTTGATACTGTTCCGCATAGAAGGCTTATCAATAAATTGCAATCTTTGAGCTTGGATTCCAATATTGTTGAATGGATTAGGCAGTGGCTGAGTGACAGGCAACAGAGAGTTGTGGTAAATGGAGTTTATTCGGCGCAAGGTCTTGTTACCAGTGGGGTACCTCAGGGGTCAGTACTTGGACCCATTCTCTTTAATATTTTTATTAGTGATATTGCAGAAGGTATTAATGGAAAAGTATGTCTTTTTGCTGATGACACAAAGATTTGCAACAGGGTTGACGTTCCTGGAGGGATCACCAAAATGACAAATGATTTAGGTAAACTAAAAAAATGGTCGGAGTTGTGGCAATTGAGTTTTAATGTGGATAAGTGCAAGATAATGCACCTGGGGCGTAAAAACCCAAGGGCTGAATATAGAATATTTGATACAGTCCTAACCTCAACATCTGAGGAAAGGGATTTAGGGGTCATTATTTCAGAGGATCTAAGGGTAAGTAGTCAATGTAATAGAGCAGCAGGAAATGCTAGCAGAATGCTTGGTTGTGTAGGGAGAGGTATTAGCAGTAGGAAAGGGAAGTGCTCATGCCACTGTACAGAGCACTGGTGAGACCCCACTTGGAGTACTGTGTGCAGTACTGGAGACCGTATCTCCAGAAGGATATAGACATCTTAGAGAGAGTTCAGAGAAGGGCTACTAAAATGGTGTACGGCTTGAAGGAGAAAAGTTTCCAGGAAAGGCTTAATGATCTTAAAGGGATACTCTAGGCAACATGACCACCTAAGCTATTTTAGGTGGTCATGATGCCCGGAGCATCCTGCCCCCTGTCCCCCCTCCCTCCGCTCAGCGGTTCAGCTCAAAAAGCTGAAAACAGCTGAGAGAGGCGGAGAACTTTACTCCACCCTCCCAGCTGTCAGTCAGCAGAGCGGGAATCATATTTCCCGCTTCTGCCGACTTTTGCCGAGTAGGAGACGTCATCGCGCTTTCAGCGCGATGACGTCTCCTACTCACCGCAGAAGCTGGCGGCTCCCTCTGAGGGTTAGTGTTGCGCGCATCCTCTTGCGCGCAACCTAATCCTCAGAGGGACCCGGGAGGAAGCCTGCCGATTGGCTGGTGTACGTGAGAGGCGCGCATGCGCGCTTCTCACGTAAACCAGAAGGCAAGAAGAAGAAAGAAGGATGGGAGAGCGGAAGAGGAGGGAGGTGAGTATAAAAAAAAAAACAGCGCTGGAAACAAGAGGATTTTAGGGTAAGTATTAAAGTTAAAAACACACAAAAAAAAACAAACTATTTATTAAGGGAATAGGGATAGGTTAGGATTAAAAAACGGGGGGGGGGTGATTTTTTGCTAGAGTGTTCCTTTAACATGTACAGCTTGGAAAAAAGACGAGACAGAGGAGATATGATAGAAACATTTAAATACATAAAGGGAATCCACAAGGTAGAGGAAGGGAGTATATTTAAAAGGAAACAAAGTAGCAAAACAAGAGGACATAGTCTTAGATTAGAGGGGCAAAGGTTTAAAAGTAACATCAGAAAGCATTATTTTACTGAGAGGGTGGTGGATACATGGAACAGTCTTCCAGTTGAAGTGGTAGAGGCCAAAACAGTAATTGAATTTAAGCAAGCATGGGATAGGCATAAGGCTATCCTAAACAAGAGATAAATCCAGGTAAAGTATCCATGTAATTGGGCAGACTAGATGGGCCGAAAGGTTCTTATCTGCCGACATTTTTCTATGTTTCTACGCGCGTTTTTTGCGCTGACATTGTAATACGACGTTCAGCGCAAAGGGTTTTGCCCCTCGCGTTAATGTGTTTTTGCGCACACGTTTGCGTGAAGAATGTAATAGGGCCCATACTGTCTGGTTCTAAATTTTATACATGGGGTGTATATCCCTGTCTTAGTTTTCTCGCACTTGTTTACTGCACGGGACCCCCATTCCTTTAAAAGCCGAAACTGTGGATTAAAGAATCATAGATTTATTCTCAAGATTGATTAATTGTAAGATTTTTTTTCATGACTACTACATTTGTTATGCTGGTATGAAAATGCAGTATAAAGGTGCTTTGTTTTACTCATTTTCCAAGACATGGTGCCAAGGGTGGAAAGAACACGTTTCACCCCTTCCACCTATAATCTCATTAAATGCATTGCACTGTGTGTTAATGTTAAGAATGATGGTCTTTTCTTGTATTGAAATCGTTACATGCAGGTAACATTGAATTGAAATTGTAATGCATTCAATCTGCTCTTCTCCCACACATCCCTTTATTCAATAAAACTATTTTTAACAAAGCGATAGGGTGCCCATAGCTCTTTCTTTTAATAATTTCACTATTGCTGTGACAAAAGAAAAAGCTCCCTTATAGCTGCAATAATGTATTTTGTTCTCTTTTTCTCTTTCTTTCAGTATTGATTTATTTGACTGAAGCTTTCAAAAACAGCAATAAGAAATATTTGTATTCTTGCATGGTGGTACTTCTGCTGCTCCTTTGTCGCTACCTAAAGCCTATGGCCCCTATTACACGCTTCGCGCAGTGTATTTGCGTGCGCGCAAATGCGCTTTTGCGCGAGGACAAAACCAATTGCGCAGAACGTCGTAGTACAATGTTCGCGCAAACGATGCGCGTTATCGTCTACCGCAATTGACCCTGCGCAAACCCACCGCGAGCGCAAGTGCGTTTTGCGCATCCCATTCTTACCATTGTCAGTGAGAATGCGTCGGAGCGGATGGTATGACTATTTTCGCGCAACGTCATACGAACGACATTTGCGCAAAGTATCGTAACGTCTTTGAAAACCTGGTGTTAACTTACAATCTGAACGTTCTGGCCGAAACTAAATGAACCTGCACAAAAAAAAAAATACAGCACAGTACAGTTACACATTCTACACATATTATTATTATTATTCTTTATTTATAAAGCGCCAGCATATTCCGCAGCGCTGTACAATAAGCACAGTATAGACAGGGTTACAATACCCAAACAATAAAATTAATAAATTGCTTAATTTTTTTATTTTTGTTGCAGCACATATACGCAGATTGACTTTGACAGGGGCAACAACCGATACCTAGCAAATGATGGTTCTTAATTCTGATTGGCTGAATCACGTGAAAAAACTGTCTGCTCACCGATTCCTGCACGCAACGGTCATTTCCGCCCAGCTTTGCGAGTCGGAATTGCGCACGTAAAAAGTTAAAAGGCTGAAAAACTGCGCTCGGAGCGTACTACCACGTTTTTTCGCCTGCGAAAAAAATTGCGCTGCGCGAGCGCATTTGCGCGAAGCGTGTAATAGGGGCCTATATGTGCATTTAAAATAAGAACAGAACTTCAGTGCATTTATATCAAGGAGAGAAAAGTTGGAAGTGGATATTAGAAGGAGAGGGCATTTGCTTTTCAAGAAGAAGAGACAGAGCAGAGGTAGGAGAAGAACGAGAGACAACGGGCCCTATTACATTCTTAACGCAAAAACGCACGCTAAACGCATGGTTTTTTGCGCAAAGCGTTAAACATTAACGCACGAAAATCACCGCTGGAATTACATTCCTCGCGCATATTTTCATCCATCGGGAAATTGCGCTCGTAAAACCGACGCGCAAAAATGTATGCAAAGTACCTTTGCGTGCAGAAATCAGTGAGCGCAATGTAATTTTTAACGCATGTCCGTCATTTTGTGCATGACTGATTAAGCCTGAGACCTTCCTAGCCCATACCCCAATAACCTGAATAAGACACAAACGCATATAAGTCAGTTGGAATGTGCATGGGCCACAGCTTTATTAAGCCATATACAACCATCCCTCGCAGTGCTTAATCACAACCCTGCCCTATTGCTCCATGCAATAGGCATTTACACCAATCCAACAAAGAGCTCGTCCCCCGCAAGCGAGGTTCGTCTCCCCCAAGCCTCACCCGATTGCGGCTAATACATCCTTTAAGCACTGTTGTCCAGGGAAAACCGCCAACGCCAGAGGCCGCCTTAGCGCCCGCCCCTGCGCCCCCCGCAGACAGCGCCTCCTCCACACCAGACATCAGACCCACCAGGAAAATGTCCAACCCAATTTCTGTGAGATGGACCCCATCCCCTCTAATAACATTCCTATTGTCCCCTTCTAGCTCCGTATGCCTAACCGACACTCCACCCAGATCACCAACAAATCTCGAGATCTCCCTGTTAACCCGCTTCCGAGCCTTGTCCAGAGCACCAGGGGCAAATTCTTCCCAACGGGGGCGAGAAACTATTTCCGAAAACACTAATGCTAAACCCCGGAAGATGGTGAAGCAACTGGCTAAGTCGCGTTTCATCTCCCTAATCAAGTCTACAGAACGAACAAAGCCCAGATCGTTCCCCCCTGCATGCACCACTAACACCACATCCTTAGCCGCTTGACCAGCCAATGCCTTGCATTTTCCAACCACCTGGGCCCAACGTAAACCCTTGATACCAATCCACGAATCGTAGTCAAGTCCGTGGAAAAACCCAGGTTCCTGCCAAGCGGCCGTTGTGCAGCCCGCTTGGCCGGCCAGTGTATGTACGAGTGGCTGATGATCCAAACAGTTTTCGGGGATGAACCTGCAATTATAAGAGGTTAGGGCGTACATAGGAACGAAAACGATCCGATCGCCATCTACCCAAACGCCTAATCATGTCATCCGACGCACCCGCTTCCGCCGCCATCGTCGCTGTGTCGATACGAAAAGAATGCGGAGCAAACTGCTTCAGTCATGACCCAAAGATGCAATACAACGCCTAAAAACTGCCGAAAACTGGTACCTCGTAAGAGGGGCCCCCGACAAATGAACTAAGAAGGAACCCCCAATCCCCAGACGTCCACCCACATAGTCCCTGGCCAACAGTACCGGGCAGTGTACCCCCCCAATCGCCCCCAGGGTAACTACCGAACCTCTACCCGACTGGTCCGTCTTTGAACGAGAGATCAACAAACGCACCCGGTCATGTAAAATCGTAACATGCTCTAAGCGCAGAGCCGAAAGCACCCCCGCGTTAGGAGCCACCAATTCCCCACCCTAAGAGCCCCATAGTAGCAAAAGGCGAACGCAATTCGAAACAAACCCACCTCAAAACAGTCTCTGCAAATAACACCCAAAGACACTAACAACTCCGCAAACAGCTCCCCTGACACCGGGTGCCTGACATCAGGAACCACCGTCCTACGCCATCCCCTAATAATCCGCCGCAACAAAAAATCCCTCCCTATGTCCCCCCGTAACCACACAAAAAAGAAAGAGCCGCCAACACTTTCGCCGCACCAGGCCCGGAACCCCCCGCTCCCGAAACTCGCCCAGGTGAACCAACGTGGCCCACGTGCGATCCTCAGCCGTCTGCCAACCCCTCTCTCCCGCAGCCACAGAACCCCATGCCCACCAGACCTGCGAATAGGAACTCCACGTTGCAGCTGACAGAGAACCTTCTAATAACCGCCTTAGTCCAGCGAAGCGAGGGTCCAGAGCCACTGAGGAAAAAGTGTCGCAGTTCTCGCTGCACCCGGAGCCACCTGCCAAAAACGGTCCCACTGGAACCAGGAGAGAGCGTCAGCCACTACATTCTGCACACCCGGAACATGTTTAGCCCGCAACCACACATTTCATTCCAGGCAGCGCAAAACCAAACGCCGTAAAAGGGCCAAGACGGGAGGGGAACTGGACGATGAACGATTCACCACCTGCACGACACCCAAATTGTCCATCCAGAGCACCACCCGCCTATTTGCCAACCGATCCCCCCACAGCTCAAGGGCGACCAACAATGGGAACAGCTCCAAAAACGTCAGATTCCGTACCAGATCTGACGATGACCATTCCGAGGGCCACGCCTGCGCACACCAGTCGCCCTGCAAATAGACCCCAAAGCCATGGGCACCTGACGCGTCAGTAAAAAGCTTGATGGACTCATTGTCCACCTCCGCCTCCTGCCAATAGGTCAACCCATTATAGGTTAGCAAAAAGGATTGCCATACCACCAGGTCGGCCCGCAAGGAACTGGTGATCCTTATAAAATGGTGCGCTGCCCGAACACCCGCCGTAGCCAACGACAAGCGATGGCAAAAAGCGCGGCCCATAGGCATAACCCGGCAAGCGAACGCCAAGTGACCCAACAGCGATTGAAGCTCCGACAGACGCAACTTAGCGACCCCCCGAGCCCTAACTACCAACCGTAGCAAGACTTGAATTTTTTGCACCGGGAGTCGGAACACCCTGAGCACCGTGTCAATTTCAATGCCCAAAAAGGTGATCAAACGACCCGGACCCTCCGTCTTCTCCTCCGCCAGCGGTACACCAAATTCCCCCGCCACCTCTCGAAAAGTCTGTAACAGCACCGAGCAGTCAGCGGAATCCGATGGTCCCACGAAAAGAAAGTCATCGAGATAATGAACCATCGAATTCCGCCCAGCACGCCAGCACACCACCCAGTGTAAAAAAGAAGCAAACAACTCAAAATAAAAACAGGAAATTGAGCAGCCCATCGGAAGACAACGATCATAATAATACTGGCCACGGAACTCACAACCGAGTAAATGGTAGCAGTCAGGCCTAATCGGCAATAGCCGAAAAGCTGACTCCACGTCAACCTTGGCAAGTAAGCAGCCAGGCCCCGCATCCCGGACGAGTTGCAAAGCTTCATCAAATGAGGAATACCGTACCCGGCAACCTTCCTTGAAAATGCCATCGTTGACCGAAAACCCCGTCAGATAAGACAGATGGTGTATCAAACGGAACTTGCCTTCCTCCTTCTTGGGCACTACCCCCAAAGGAGAAACCGAAGGTTAGGAAAAGGAAGCTCCGCAAATGGACCCACCATCCGCCCCAGCCGTACTTCGCCCTCCAGCTTGGCCGCCACTATTTCCACGTGCTGCCCTGCTGAAACTAGATTTCGGGAAAATTGCGGAAAATCAGAACATTCGTGCGGTATATGAAAACCCTCCCGGAAACCTTCCAGCAACAATATCGCACCCCGCCTATTGAGGTACAGATCTAGCCAAGGAAGCAGGGCCCCCACGGTCACCTGCGTTATCCCTCCTACCAAACTGTCCACGCCCCGAAGGCCTGGAGGTCGAACCCTGTCCTTTCCTAAAACACTGGAACGCCGGGTGGGGGCCCCCGCAGAGAGAACAGTCGTGTTTGAATCTACCGTTAGTGGACCAGCGGCAGTTAGACTCATTAAAGAGCCAACACCACCCCCTTCCAGCCCCCGACTGCCCTCCCGGGGCCCTAGGTGCAGCGGACCCTGGAAAGGGAGACACCGCCGGCCGGTTAGGTGTCATGAGAAGAAGCCACAAATTTGTGTCCTGGACATCAAACCTGAGCCCAGGACGCACCGCCATCTTTTGACGGAACTGCTGGTCATAACGAAACCAGCACTGTCCCCCGTAAATCTTATACGCCCCCAAATTAGATCGATATACGCAAACAATGAAACGCTGCGCTCCGGGAACCGCTCGCACGAGATAGCACAATAAGCCAAGAAACCCTGTAACCAATTTCCAAAAGTGTGAGGAAGCGTTTTTTTTAACTTCTCCTTCTCCTTCTCGTCCATGAACGAGTCAGGCCGTTTAGGACGGTCCACCGTCTCCCTATCCACAGAAAGTAGTGTAAGCACATCCACATATTCGTTCTTCCAAATCTTCTCCCGCAACTCCGAAGTGACCTGCAAACCCATTGGGGACAACTCGCAGGACCCATAAGAGATGCCCGCACCCCCAACCCTGACGGGAGACACCCCAATCAACGCAGACCCAGTCATTCCCCCCGGACCAGGAACCAAAACTGCGCCAGCCTCGGAAATCCCCTGCTGACCCAACACCGGTGCCAAAACAGGCGCAGGCGCAGCCCCTGACGCGCAAGCAGACGTGGTAACCCCAACAGCAGCAGAGCTAGGCGCAACAATAGAAGCAGGTACCGTGCCCCCAGGAACGACGTGTCCCGCCACGATCAGCGAAGCGCTCTCCCTAGCTGAAGCATCCGACCCATCCTGCCAGCGCCTAAGCCCAGCAACCAGGGTTTCTATCAACCCCGCCGTTACACCATGAGCCGCAGTAGATGCATTAACCCCCAAAATGCCGAGCGATCCAAGTGCAGCACCCCCACAATCTGACTCACGTGCAGCCATCAGTGATGATCCTCCAGAAGCCATATGAACCGCAGCCAAAGGTGAGCCCAGCGATGGACGCCCAGGAATAGCACCTCCACTGGTAACCGGTACCCCTCTCCAACCTCCATCTCCAGCCTCAAAGACACTCCTCACCTGAGAGCGTTGAGAACGATCACTCCTAATCCGAAGGCTGCCATCCGTTGTTCCTTGCACCGGCACCGTCACGTCCCCAGCCACTGGGCCTCTCCTTGTAACCGCCGCCGGATTGTTTCCCCTCCGCTCCTCTGCAGTAAGATGGGTGCCGCCATTTTGTGGGCGGGCCGAACGCACCGCTCGTGACGCTGCATGCCTGCGACGAGTGGGAGGGGGTCTGGAGGCAGACGCCGCCGCTCTCGTCACTCTCCCCCTGGCTGCCGGAAGTGACTGATCACCATGCGGGCTCCTCGAGCGCGGCATCCGACGGCCATTCTGCCTGGTACGTGGGGGGCAGTCCTCTGAACCCCCCCAGCCCGACCTTCACCGTCCCCGCGATCAAGGCCTCCCACCGTTGCACCTAAACCAGGGGATAAAACCGCAGGCGCACGCACCATGCTCACCCTCCTCGTACTGGAACGCAGGTCCCTGGGCGGCGTGTCCATAACCACGGACTCCTCAGAGGACTGGGAACCGGCCGCATCCCCTTCTCCACCGCTGCTCAACCTGGCTCCTCGAAACCTCGGGGGACTCGGGCTGAGACGCCTCGGAGGCCGGGAACGCCGTTCCCTTTGCCACTGGCGGGGCTCCTCACTCGACCCGGGGGTTTGCTCGCCTGATGCAGCTAAGGCCTCCACCAGTAACTCCTGCATCGATGCTCCCCGAGCCGCAGCGTGCTCCCTCAACTGCTCCAGCAGACATTCCAGCGATGAAGAAGCCATCCCAGCAACCAAGTCACTTTCTCTCTCCTTTCTCTATCACTAGAACACCTGTAAAACACCTGATCTCACCTTGATGTACTTCTCACGTTGGCAGGAACAAGAGGAAGAACCCTGCACCCATCACCAGCATATATAGCCCAGGTAAGCAACACTGTTGCAAACACACCACCAATAACATCATAGCTTTTTCCTTGACTGACAGGCCCAGACATCCGTCCAGCCCCCCCCTCCTGAGGGGGCCAGGGATTCTACAACCTTCCAGATCCTTCCTTAACTTACAGGCCCAGGCCATCAGTCATGTCCCCCTTCCTGAAGGTCCAGGGGGTTCTGACTGTGCACAACAGACGTACGTTCTGATGGAAGACAAAGTAGTGTCCGTAATTTTTGACGGATCTAGTAAAAAAAAGCGTGCACATCGACGTTCTCCGTTGTCAATCCGCAGTTTGCTTCGGTCAGGTTGTTACAATTTGCCGTTACCACCAGCTTTTCAAAGACGTTAAAATTATGCACGTAGATGTTGTCCTTTAAATTTTGCGTTGAGATTGTAATACGATGTGCGTACCAGCGCACAAATGCTTTTGCGCTCACAATGTTAAGTATAGGATTGCGCTCGCAAAGGGTTCGTGCAGGGTCACTCGCGTTAGACGTTAACGTGTATTTTGTGCGCGAACGTCGTAATACGACGTTCAGTGCAAAGGGTTTTGCCCCTCGCGTTAATGCGTTTCTGTGCGCGCGCACAATTGTGCACGAAGAATGTAATAGGGCCGAACGAGTGATGCATGGGGCGTCTGTATAGAGCATACTGCCTGGCCCAAAAAAAAGTCACACATTATAATATTTGGTTGGACCACCTTCCGCTGTGATTATGGCACGCATTCACCTTCGCATCATTTTGCTAAGCTTATGCAATTTCACAACATTTATTTCCATTCAGAGTCGCATTAATTTGCTGCCAAGATCTTGTATTGATCATGGGAGAGTTGAACGCTGCGTAAAGTCTTCTCCAGCACATCCCAATGATTCCAAATAGGCTGTGTGGTGGCCAATCCATGTGTGAACCACTCTTGCACAATTTGAGCCCGTTGATTTCTGGCATTGCTATCTTGGAATATGCCTGCTGTGCCATCAGGGAAGAAAAACCCATTGATGAAAAACCTGCTCATTCAGTATATTCAAGGAGTCACATGACCTCATTTTTTGTGAACAAATGTTGCTGGACCTAGACCTGACCAACTTAAGCAACACCAGATCATAAGAGGCTTGTACAGTAGGTGGTGACTTTTTTTGGCCAGGCATTGTATATGCAGAGCAGATGGGTTGAGAGAACAGGAGATTCACTACCCATGATAGTTTATTATTGTTACAACATCAATAAACTTCATCATTTCCCAAAAGGTAAATTCAAACAGTAGCAGGAGAAGCTTGATCAATGAATCTCTCATGTGCCATTCTTTGGATTTCCCACAGGATCGACAGATTTTATCGTTGTTGTAACAATAATAAACTACTGGTTTGCGAATAACACCCTTAGCTGAGGAACCAAGAGACATGAGGGACATGGGTGACAGCTAAAGTAAGGCTAGCAAAGAGGGGATATGAGAGGACAGAGGATGAGAGTTGAGAGAGTACAAAAGAGAGATTAGGGCCAGCCCAAGCCACTAAACTGCCTTGAGCCTTGGATATAATGCTGCCCCCCAAAAAAAGAAACGTGTGGCATGTATGAGTGGTGTGCGTAGTACAGAGCTCCACAGCAATCCAATTCAAACTTCACAGTAATGTGCCGTGTGTATGAGCATATCACAGAGCTCCACAGCAATAAAACTCACAGCAATGTGCGGTGTGTATGAGCGTGTCACAGAGCTCCTCAGCAATAAAATTCACAGTAATGTGCGGTGTGTATGAGTGTATCACAGAGCTCTACAGTTCAGCATCATTGTTCACTTTATGATTGAAAAGTGAATAATAGTGCTGCAATATGAAGAAAAAAGAAAAAAAAGGGGATTTTATATTTATTTTTTTATTTATACATGAAACATTTTGGGCCACATTACATTCCTGACGTTAACTTTAACGCTCACTTGCGTGAGCATTAACGTTAACTGTGGTGTCTACCGCATACGATCCAAACTCAAACGGGTTAAGTAACCCGTTTGCGTTTGGTACCTTGCGCTTTTCAGCAGAAGGTTACTGTACTTTGTGCTCCCTATACTTAACATGGGGAGCGCAAAGTGTTGATCAGCGTTAGTATTACAATCTACTAGCGCTGATTAACGTCCGGCTGTGGTTAGCAAAAATTTAACCACAGCCAGGACTTGGTGTTAACAGATTCCGCACGAGCCTAAAAATAAGACAAAAGAATCGTATACTCACCTCTTGTCCTGCGGCAAGGACCGTGGCTCCAACCGCCTCCTCCGTCCGGCAGGAGCAGGAAAAGATGGGGGAAAGAGTCCCCCCAGTCTCACCCTGCATATCACTACGTCGATCAGCCGGATCTCGCGAGGCGAGATCCGGCTGGTCATGTGACCGGCAGGGGGAAACTCTGTTAAATTAAAATTCTATTATAATTACCATATATGGAATGCCATAAACCTTTTTCAAGTTTCTTCTTAAATATCAAAATTGAAGTAAGATGCTGCGCTATGCTGCGCCACGCCATGGCGAGAGACACCAAAATCAGCCACAGGCAATGTAGCTTCAGGTCATGTCTGGGTATCTTTTGTTAGACAGACTGTTTTATTAGATTTCAAAGAACTTATAGCCAATTAGCATACAGATACATTTCCACGTCAAAGTTTAACCAACACGGTTTAACAAACACTAATTACCTTATATGGTTTCCAAAAAATCTTTTTCCTATCTTCCCGCTTCTGCGCACATTTTCCTGCACTGAACATAACAGGAAATCCCATTATTTTAGGAAATAAGCCCACATCCCATTATTTTACAAAAGGAACAACTGTCTGTGCAGAATTGAAAGAAACAAAATGGAGGGGGGGGGATTTCACAGCCCATTTTATCAAAACAGGCTTTTCAAGACAAAATATTTATATTTTATACAGGAAATTAAAATCTAACAAACGCAATGGAGTCCTATGGACTGCGGGCGCAGTTTTTCCTCCCTTGTGCCCGCATTTTAACGCTAGGATTATAATAGAGCCCTTTTTGTTTATTTATTTGTTTATGAAACCTGGTCATGTTTGTAATCATTGGAAAGGCCATGATCAGGCATGATCCTCTAGCTTCTATAGGTCCAGAGATACAGAGGTCCACGGGACCCCTGTATCTCTTCCATAGAGGTCAGGGCATTCACTGCCCGGCGGGAGGGGAACTCCCACATCTGACGTCTAATACAATGAATGAGTCAGTAATCAACCTATTTACTCCATATGACCATTTAAACTTTCAGAGTTATTCAGAGAAAGGTGAAACTCTGGAGAACATTTGGAGAAGTGAAAACTCTAGGTCAGAATAGCCGTTTTAGAAAGTGAGATAAATGGGAGAGTTTTTCTGGTTTGGCTATCTTGACCTAGAATTTTCACTTCTTCAAAAGTTCCTGTTTGCAATTGTGTTATTGGAGTGCCTGGTTTTCTGCTTTTTTTATCTCAATGTAATGGATTGGGTCAAATCCTTCAGCTTTGAACACAGATTCCTGGCATATTCACGCTTCAATTACCATAAATCTATAAATATCTCTCATTGGTAGGCTGCAGCTACGGTATTTCATTAGGATGTGAAATGGGAAACATTATTGATTGTAAACTTATGTTACATAGTTACATAGTTATATAGGCTGAAAAAAGACATGCGTCCATCGGGTTCAGCCTCTCCCACATAACCTACTGCTGTTGATCCAAAAGAAGGCAAAAAACCCAGTCTGAATGCTTGCCAATATGCAACATACTGGGAAAAAATTCCTTCTTGACCCCAGAATGGCAGTCAGATTTCTCCCTGGATCAAGAAGCTTTTACCCACATATTAAATATTATAACCCTTAATATTCTGTGTCTGCAGGAAGTCATCCAGTCGTTTTTTAAAAGTCTGTACAGACTCTCACCCAACCACCTCAACAGGCAGAGAATTCCACAGCTTTATTGTTCTCACCGTAAAATAACCCTTCCTATGCTTTAAGCTAAATTTTCTTTCTTCCAGTCTAAATGGATGACCCCTTGTCCTATGTATAGTCCTGTTAATGAATAGGTTATCAGACAATGGTTGATAATGGCCCCGTATATATTTATATAAGGTTATCAGATCCCCTCTAAGGCGCCTTTTCTCTAAACTAAACAGGTTTAAGCTTGTTAGTCTTTCCTCATAACTTAACCCTTCCTTCCCCCTTATTAATTTAGTTGCCCGTCTCTGCACTTTTTCTAGCGATATAATATCTTTTTTTAAGACAGGTGCCCAAAATTGCACGGCATATTCAAGGTGCGGCCTGACCATTGATTTATACAGAGGCAAAATTATGTTTTCATCCCGTGAGTGAACTCCCCTTTTAATGCATGCCAGTACTTTGCTGGCCTTGGCGGCTGCTGTTTGATATTGCACATTGTTACTTAGTTTGAAGTCTATGATTATTCCCAAATCCTTCTCCTGCTTGATTTCCCTAACTCCGTACCATTTAGGGTATAAATTGCTTGTGTGTTCTTCACTCCAAAGTGCATAACTTTACATTTATCTAGATTAAATTTCATCTGCCATTTAAGTGCCCAGTCCCCCAATCTATCTAAATCCCTCTGCAGCGAAGTAACATCCTGCTCACATTGTATTACTTTTCCTAGCTTTGTGTCATCTGCAAACACTGATACATGACTTTCAATGCCTATCTCAAGGTCATTTATAAATAAATTGAATAGTATTGGTCCTATAACAGACCCCTGAGGGACACCAGTTATCAGTGATAAATAAATACTTTCTGGAGTTGGCTGCACTATGCTGTTTAATTATAGGTTATTTAACACAATCCCACTGAAACTGTAAAAATTAACTTCTCAACACAAGACATCAACAACTTTTTCTCCTCTTTCTTTCCTGCATCCCTTAAGTAAATAAATATATATAAAACAAATATACAGACATGTAAAATCGGGAGCGCAAACAAGGGCAGTCAATATGTTGTAGTAGTCCTCCTTCACTATAGATATACTGAATAAATTTCAATGGGAAATGGATGAATCCAAAGGTTCTTTATACGATAATGCCTACAATAAAAACAAAATCCAATTGTGCAATATCGTTGGTCTATGTGACTGTTCATATAGTGGAAAAAATTAACACTTACAAATATGGAGCCTGTAGGTTCATTTCGGTCGCATTTAGGCCTCTATGGGGAGCCCCTCCCACCAACACAATGCCATCATCCACATAAATGGAAAGATTCTTCTCTTTTGTCAGTATACCTCGGTGAGAAAGCTATATATGGCACAGTAACGTAAGATAAAACTTATACTGTATATATGTAAATATATACAATGGCGGTTGCTTTGGCCTGGCGGCCGCCATTGCCCCGGTTTGTCGCTGCTCTGGTTTTCTGGCACCTCCGTTCTTCTCTTTGCCTGCTTCACCACTCTCCCTATCCCAGATTCTTGGCATCTCGGCTTTAGGCGTTTCCCTCCTTCCATGGAAAGAGTGGGGGTCCTAGTGGCGCAATGGGTACTTCCTAATATGGAAGGTGTTTCTAAATTGCTGATATTGCTAAAACTGGTATGAAACAACTCTATTAATCAAGTAGTGATACATAAAGATACTTCAGTGGATCGATGATACACTAGTAATCGTGCAAATGACAATTCTGTGCAAATACGCAACCATGTGCCAAAATAACAACAGCAGCGGTGATAAATCCTTATATCATGCGCATAATCTGTTCCTATAATACAAGGTGTGTAGTAAACCACATGTGCAAATGCATATAAAGTGCATGTGCTCATAAATCCTTTCTATTTGTAAAGTGCAAACACAAAAATGTGTTTATGTGACATCTATAAAAAGTCATAAAATTGTCCTCTTGTTGGGTTATATAATAGTCTCTCAATGTCCTATGACCGTAAAAAGTGCACGTGCAAAAAGTGCAAATCTCAAAATGTAGATAGACAAGATCCGTGACTGCTTGTCACCATACAGCATATAAATCACACTTAAAATAAAATGTCCCAACATTGTACTTCCTCTCCTCAGTTGGCAGATTCCATTGCATATATGAGGAAGAAAAAGAAAGAAACAATTGTGCAGACTGTTGTAATTTGTGAAGTGAGTATATATATGAAAATCACTCACAAATTTACTCCCAAACGGGTTACTTTGCGCGCTAACATTAGCACCAAGTATATAATAGGGCCCTTTGTAAATATATAAAATAGTGAATAGCTGAGGTGGTGTATTAATAGGGAGAAAATTAAACATAATCTTAATCATCTTTCTTTAAAGGTATCCTATTGTATTTTTTTTTTTTTTTGCTGTCTGTCAAAATAGTGCATATAAAATGTCACACTATAAAATATCTCCAAGTTTTTGTCGATGAGCATAAAAAAATGATGCACATAAAAAGTCGCACATTTATTTCGACACTCGTTTAACAATTTCTACAGGATCACACATAAAAAAAACTGCAAATTTAATTTGCATAATGTGTCTACAATTGCGTGCACACACACACACACACACACACAGAGAGGCAGACACACACACTCAAATCAGTCAGCACAACCTGGAACCCCCCCCCTAAAAAATCAGATACTCACCTCTCATCCCTAGGCACAAACAGTGGCCTGATCCGCCTCTTCTGGCCACCGGGAGCAGTCCCCAGTCTTCCTCCGCGGGTCACTCCACGGGCCTGCATGATCTTGCGAGAGCAAGTGTTCGTGCAGGTCACATGGCCCGAAAACACACGCCTCCGTGGAGTCCTGTTGACTCCAGGAGGTGATATATTCGCTGCAGTGCGTTAGTGCAGTCGTGAGTATCCAGTAGAGTAGCGCTCATTACGGGGCGGCTGCTGAATCATCGCCTGTCTCATATTCTTGTTTTAAAGAGGAACTAGGGGGAAACCTGCTGGCGCAGGTTTTTTTTGCGTTAGCGCCCCTGTTTTAGCTCAGGCCAGGTGATATAGGGCCCGAAATGTTTTTAAATGATGTCGTACTATGGCATTTTAGTGCCTTATCGTAGTGTCATGAGATGTGAAGGTTAGTTATCACCGCTTTTAATCTGCGTATTAACTCTACAAAGCATTTACGGTTGGTCATGGCACCAGGGTTGTTTCTGGATTAAAAAAATTGATGTCATCATGTATTTATCGTAATTCTAGTCTGCTCCTCTCTTGAGTATTGTCAGTTTCCGCAATGTTTGTGGTGATGCTTACACTCTCTCCTAATTTAGGCTGGAGTGATTTGACTAGAGGTCTTTGCACATGGATGAAAATAGCCGGCCCCTGTTTTACATTGCTGGACATAATGCTGAGCGTGAGCGGTGATAAGCTGCCATTACTGGTATTTGCATAAGCAGATTACTACTCTAATTTTAATGGAGTCCGTTTTATCTGGATCGATTCAGGTTGGTCTAAATATATCAATTATATTTCCAAATGGGTACAATTCTTCAAGATAATAGCATTTATCCCACAAAAACTGAATTTCAAATGATGAAAAAAGCAATCAATATCACCATGTGTCTAGACTCTCGTATTCGCTTAACACTAAATGCACTGACTGTTAAATACAGCCTGTAGCCAGATTTTTTTAATTCTTTATTGATTAACGTAGGGCTGTTTTTGCAGATGACAGTAAATATTTTAACAGCTGATAAATGACTTCATGCTGTGCTGTCCTAATTTGTTTGAAGAATGAGGAGACGTAACGCATTAGCTTGTAACTAGCAGCAACCAGAACAAAAGATTCGATATTATTTACAATTTTCCATTATTAACTACATTTATTTTTTCAAATCTGTTTTTTTTTTCTCTAATACAGGTCGAGTAAGTATCCCTTATCTGATTGGGTCTTGATTTAATTCCTACAGATGAGTCTTTTCAAATGATTACAGTCAGTTAGAAAAGTTTCAATGACTAATTAATGGTTAATTCTCATTAAAGTCTATGGGAATTTTTATATATATTTTTATCTAGAGTAGATTTAGGCCAGGTGTCACACGAGCGTTTTTCAGAGCGTAAAGAACGTCCGTGAGAGTGGACGTTTCTTCCACTCTGACGCCCATCTGGCCACCTCGTTGAGTGCAGTTAGTGCGTTTAGCGCTGCGAGGCTCAATCCTCCTATGGAAGATCGCACTTTGCAGCCCCGTCGAACGCGCAACGTAGCGTTTCGACAGGGAGGCTTTCAGCACGTCTGCTATAGCGCCAGTAATTCTACCCATTTCCAAATATAAACAGTACCAGAAGTATTCACAAATAGCAATGAATAATAAACACCAGGGGTTAATACCAAAGTGTCACGGATCCCCCTGATACTAGAGTAGTGGTCCCTATACGCAGGTCACTCTCTAACCTTCCGATCCTTGAGTGGTCGGCTCTACTAGACAGATTACTAGAATGGCAGCACAGATCACATACAAGAGAGAATACCAGATATTGTCACGGATCCCTCAGCTATCTGACTAGTGGTCCCTATACGCAGGACACTCTCTACCCTTCCGATCCTTAGGTTGGTCGGCACGACTAGACAGACACAGAATATGACAGGATAGTGTATCCACAAGAATGACACTAGAACGATACACAAGATCTAGAATAATTTAGCTCTTCCCAAGATCCTAACCAGACAAGAGGTAGTCTGATGTGTGCTTAGGGTGCCACACAGACTGACCTCAATACCAGAATAAGAAGATTTTAATGCCAATACCAGGGGTTACGCACAGAATGGTCGTTTGCCAATGCCAGGGGTCACACACAGAGTGGTCGTTTGCCAATGCCAAGGGTCATACACAGAGTGGTCGTTTGCCAATGCCAAGGGTCATACACAGAATAGTCGTTTGCCAAATATACAAGAGCTCTGCGGGAAGTAACTACCACGTCAGGGCACCGGTGAATAGTGAAGCTGGGTCTTAAACTCGGCGGGTCCGCGTCATCACGCCAGTCCCCGCCCCCTGGCGCCCCACGTGAGCGCAGCCGGCTGCGTTATCACTCGGCGCCTGGCCAGCGAGCAGCGAGGAAGCCGCTGCCAGGCGCCCCCTAGATCCAGCGCGGGCCGCGATACCAACGCGGTCCGTGACAGAACCCCCCCTCCACGGGCGGCCACTGGACGACCCCCAGGAGCACGAGGATGGGCCACGTAGAAGGCCTTCACCAACCGAGGCGCATGGACCTCAGCAGCCGGGAGCCAAGAACGATCCTCCGGCCCGTAGCCCACCCAGTCGACCAGATACTGCAAAGTGCCCCTTGATACCCTGGCATCCAAAATGGCCTGGACTTCAAACTCCTCCTCACCCTCCACTGAGATAGGAGGAGGTGGGATACGGGCCCTGGTGTACCGATTACACAAGAGAGGTTTTAAGAGGCTCACGTGGAACACGTTGTGTATCCGGATATGGGGAGGCAATGCCAAAGCATAGGAGACGGGGTTGAGTCGTCGTAAAACCTTGTAAGGGCCTATGAATCTAGGTGCCAACTTCATGGAAGGCACTAGGAGCTTAATATTCCGCGAGGAAAGCCATACCCTGTCCCCAACCTGATATACGGGTGCCTGCCTCCTGTGTCTGTCAGCCTTGATTTTCTGGATGGCACTACTTTTCTTGAGTGCCTCCTTGACTTTCCCCCAAGTGTCCTTCAAGGACGCCAAATGGTCATCCAAAGCAGGTATCGTGGTATCCGAAAACGTAGTCGGTAACATAGGAGGATCGAAACCATAAACGGTGAAGAAAGGGGAATGTCCTGTGGATTCGCTCACCGCGCTGTTCAAAGCATACTCAGCCCATGGTAGCAGGTCTGACCAGTTATCTTGCTGTTCTGAGATAAAGCACCTGAGATACTTTTCTACATTCTGATTTGCACGTTCTGCTGCTCCGTTGGTCTGGGGGTGATAGGCCGAAGAGAAAGACAAGTCTATCCCCACATTCTTACAAAACCCTTTCCAAAACCTGGAGACAAATTGGGTGCCCCTATCGGAGACAATCCCAAGAGGAATACCATGTATGCGGACCACGTGGTTAATGAATATGGGCACCAGTTCGGCTGCCGACGGTAGTTTACGAAGAGGAACATAGTGACCCATCTTGGAGAACCGATCGATGATCGTAAGTATAACTGTGTTCCCTCTAGAATCGGGTAACTCCACTATGAAGTCCATAGCTAAGTGCGACCATGGTCGTTCTGGGATTAGGCAGAGGTTGGAGCAAACCAATGGGTGCTGTTTTGGGATTTTTATGTCTTGTGCAAACCTCGCACACGGCTATGTAATCTTTAACATCTCGGCGCAACGTGGGCCACCAAAAGATTTTATTGATGCTGGACACCGTTTTGGTGATTCCCATATGCCCGGACGTTTTATTATCATGATAAAGGTTTAATATTTCTTCTCTTTCACATTCAGGTACAAAGAGTTTCGCGGGAGGTTTCCCTTCAGGAGCCGTGCCCTGCACGGTTTGTAACCTTTGCAACAAGGGAGACGAGACATTAATCGTGGTAGAGGCTATAATCCTTTCTTGGGGTACAATGGGATGCTGATCTTGGACGTTAAATTCGTAGGACTCATGCTGTCTAGATAAAGCATCTGCTTTAACGTTTCTGGACCCAGGTCGAGGTCAGTACGTAATTAAAGCTTGAAAGAAACAACGACCATCTTGCTTGTCGGGAATTTAACCGTTTAGCATCTCCAATGTATGTGAGATTTTTATGATCGGTTATGATAAGGATGGGGTCACTAGACCCTTCCAGTAGGTATCTCCATTCTGCCAAGGCTGATATGACTGCTAACAACTCTCTGTTTCCTATGTCATAGTTCCTCTCTGCCGGGGAGAGTTTTCGGGAATAGAAGCCGCATGGATGCAAGGGTTTGTCGGGTGCTTCCCTCTGGGACAAGACTGCACCAAGACCTATCTCGGAGGCGTCAACTTCCACTTGGAATGGCAGAGCCGGATCCGGATGTCTGAGTACCGGGGCCGTAGTAAACGCTTGTTTGAGTGCTTCAAAGGCTTGACTGGCTTGGGGTGTCCATTTCTGATTACCCACCCCTTTCCTAGTCATGGCCGTGAGGGGAGAAACCAAAACCGAAAAATCTTTAATGAACCTCCTATAATAATTTGTGAATCCTAGAAACCTTTGGATGGCTTTAAGTCCTTGGGGTAGAGGCCAGTCTAGGATTGCTGTAAGTTTCTTAGGATCCATCTGGAACCCCTCAGGTGTTATTATGTAGCCAAGGAAATGTACTGTCCTTATGTCAAATAAACATTTCTCTAATTTACAATACAATCCAGCCTCCAACAATTTTTTCAGTACTTTTTTCACGTGGACATGATGGGTTACGATATCAGGCGAGTATATCAGGATGTCATCCAGATATACTATGACAAATACTTGCAGGAATTCTCGTAAGGTATCATTTATGAGGTCTTGAAAAACAGCCGGCGCATTGCATAAGCCAAAAGGCATCACCAGGTACTCATAATGCCCACTTCTTGTATTAAAAGCCGTTTTCCATTCGTGTCCCTCTTTAACCCTTACGAGGTTGTAAGCCCCGCGTAAATCAAGTTTGGTATAAATATTGGCCCCCTTTAGGCGATCGAACAGTTCTGTGATAAGTGGTATGGGATAGGCGTTCCTTATGGTTATCCTGTTCAAACCTCTATAATCTATACAAGGCCGCAGGTCTCCCTCTTTTTTCGATACAAAAAAGAAACCTGCCCCTGCTGGAGAAGAGGACCGTCTGATGAAACCTCGCTCCAGGTTCTCCCTTATGTACTCCTCCATAACGTCATTTTCTTTTTGGGACAAGGGGTATACATGTCCCCTAGGAGGCATAGTACCAGGGAGTAAATTTATAGCACAGTCGTACGGGCGGTGCGGTGGTAGGACCTCAGTCCTGGACTTAGAGAAGACCTCTTTAAATCCCAAATATTGTTCAGGAACCTCTGTAGACAAAGGAGGGGCTGTGGCAACGTTGAGGCTAGCGATTACGTTGACCCTCCCCAGACAGTGCGATTGACAACGAGGACTCCAGTATTTTATGTCTCTTTGGACCCAATCAATAACCGGGTTGTGTTCTGCCAACCACGGAAACCCAAGCACGACAGGACAAGAAGGGGACTCAATGATTTGGAAACATATGTTTTCATGGTGCAATACTCCTGTTTTCATGCATACAGAAACAGTGTCGTGGGTGATATGTGGGCAGGATAGAGGGTTTCCATCTATAGCCTCCACCATAAGAGGTCTGTCCTTGAGGACCAGAGGTATGAGACATTTAGCAGCAAACTGTTTATCCATAAAATTGCCTGAGGCCCCAGAATCTAAGAAGGCCTCAGTCTTAATGTGAACCTTGTCCCAGGTCAATGATATTGGTACCAGGATCCTGGACTTTTTTTTTTCGTCGTTTACGAAAGAGGCATAAAGAGACCCTATAACCTGGGTATTGGCTGGTCTCTGGCTTGCTCGGCCACTCTCACCCCTGCTCCCCCTAGGTCTCTGAGGACATTGAAGGCGGAAGTGGTCTGCCCCGGCGCAATAGAAGCAGAGTCCCTTCTCCCTTCTGTGAGCTCTCTCTGCTTCCGATATACCAGTCTTTCCTATCTGCATAGGCTCAACAACAGGTAGATCTGATTTAACGTTTTCCTGGTTACCGGAAGCAACGGTAGTTCTGGATGATAAGGGTAAAGGAGGCAAGAGCCTTCTAGGTCTATCCCTGGGGTGTCTCCTTTCCCTAATTTGATCATCCATAGCTATACAGAAGTCGATTAAGTGATCAAGAGTCTCTGGCAATTTTAGAGGAGCCAACTCGAACATAAACGCGTCGTTCAGACCTTCAGTAAAGGCCAAGGTTAGGACATCGTTCGGCCAGAGAACCTCTGAAGTCAAGGTTTTAAATTCTATTGCGTATTCAGCGACCCTCCTATTACCTTGTTTAATGTGAAATAATGACCTCCCCGCATTAGTAGCCCTTCTAGAGGGGTCAAAGGTGCGTTTAAGCTCTGAAGTAAAACCCTCATAATCGTATATGATGGGTTTCCTGTTCTCCCACAAGGGAGTAGCCCACAATAAAGCCTTCTCCGTTAAATGACTAATTAGATAGCCCACCTTAGCTTTATCTGACATACATGATCCTGGGTTGTTCTCGAACAAAATTTCCAGTTGGGTCAGAAAGCCCCGCATAAGTTTGGTGTTCCATCATAGCGTACGGGTGCTTTCATACTGAGCCTACATCCCTCGGGAGAGGCCGGACTGATCCTAGGCACTACTGGGTCTGGAGGGCTTGCAGCTCCAGAACTGGATCGGTTTAACAGGGTTTGCAGGGCAAGAGCAATCTGGTCCATCCTATGGTCCTGCTCTTCTTGTCTGGCTGCAATACGTGTCAACTGATTAGAGAGGTCTGCGGGATCCATTGGCCCTGACGTAATGTCACGGATCCCCCTGATACTAGAGTAGTGGTCCCTATACGCAGGTCACTCTCTAACCTTCCGATCCTTGAGTGGTCGGCTCTACTAGACAGATTACTAGAATGGCAGCACAGATCACATACAAGAGAGAATACCAGATATTGTCACGGATCCCTCAGCTATCTGACTAGTGTCCCTATACGCAGGACACTCTCTACCCTTCCGATCCTTAGGTTGGTCGGCACGACTAGACAGACACAGAATATGACAGGATAGTGTATCCACAAGAATGACACTAGAACGATACACAAGATCTAGAATAATTTAGCTCTTCCCAAGATCCTAACCAGACAAGAGGTAGTCTGATGTGTGCTTAGGGTGCCACACAGACTGACCTCAATACCAGAATAAGAAGAGTTAATGCCAATACCAGGGGTTACGCACAGAATGGTTCGTTTGCCAATGCCAGGGGTCACACACAGAGTGGTCGTTTGCCAATGCCAAGGGTCATACACAGAGTGGTCGTTTGCCAATGCCAAGGGTCATACACAGAATAGTCGTTTGCCAAATATACAAGAGCTCTGCGGGAAGTAACTACCACGTCAGGGCACCGGTGAATAGTGAAGCCGGGTCTTAAACTCGGCGGGTCCGCGTCATCACGCCAGTCCCCGCCCCCTGGCGCCCCACGTGAGCGCAGCCGGCTGCGTTATCACTCGGCGCCTGGCCAGCGAGCAGCGAGGAAGCCGCTGCCAGGCGCCCCCTAGATCCAGCGCGGGCCGCGATACCAACGCGGTCCGTGACACAAAGGTACTCGTGAACCAGATTTCAGGGGTTATTATACCAGATTGCTCATGAGCCAGGTATCATGGGTTCATACCAGGGTTCACGTGAGCCACATACCAGGGATTAATACCAAAGCTGACCATTAGCCAGACAGGAGCCAGGAGCCAAAGAGTTAACAGCTAGGAGAATCGTCAGACAGGCCAAATCGGTACACAAGTGCTCTAAAGGATTGTAGCAAAGAATGCACTGAGAGGAGTGAGAACCACGTCAGGGTAAGGAACCAGGGCACAGGCTTCTCAATTAGAACTTGGCGGGCCCCAGGTCATCACGCTGTGCCCCGCCTGCATCCTCAACCCATGACCGTGATCGGCCACTACGTCACTCGGCCAGCGACCAACGAGCAGTGAGGAAGATGCTACCGACCCCGGGGGACCAGGTACAGTGCGGTACATGACAGATTCACATATGTGGTCAGTGCTTGATAGAGTTTGACAGATGTTAGAGTTATAGAGTTATGTTAGGGGTGGATGCCTTTGCTCTTTTGTCTAGTTCTAAATGAAACATAGTAAAAATACTAAAGAGCCCCATTACCTGAGGAAAATGTCTGACCACAGATCACCGAGCTGGTTTGTGGCTAGGAGATCTTGTTTTACTGGCTGTACTACACTATTTTGTTGTCCCTTTTCTACTATGTAACTTTTTTCTCCCTTTACATGAAAGTTTCAAATTGGTTTTACCACTGAGTATTTATAAAGCTCCGGGAAAGTGAACATAAAATATTTAAAATTTTTCAATGTGACATATGTTCTCATGTTCAACCTGTTGCGGTTACACTATACCAAACATTATTTGAATAGTCTAAAATTCCATTCTTTTCGTAATCTGAATCAATGAGCAATTCTTACAAATAACTGGTACCCCCATGGGCACCAAAATCACCCCAAATTATTCCATTCTATAGATGGTGGATGTTGAAAACAAGTACACTTGGGCCTACAGCACATAGGTGGTAAACCCTGTGTTGTAGCTTTGTTTCAGATATGATATTTTAATTGTCTGGAAAGGGACAGAGTATAACTTTAAGGAATCTTTAGAATTCCAAAAGAAGAAAATCTATGAAATGTAATAAAAGTGATTCATTACTGAATTTAGTGTACAGCACAAGCATTTAAGAAGTGTTTTAATTACATTGTGGCTAATCTCAACAATAGCGTGCAAGAGCCCAATACATTAGGGTGAGTACCCAGGACTGTTTATTAATTACATTATTTATGCCCAGATCATTTAGCACGGAACAATTATTTTTTATTTGGGAATAACCAATGTTTGGTCAACGATACAGTAATTTTTTTAACTACTGGTATTTATAATGAAACAGATAAGGAACATCCAAAATATCCAAGCACACCCTGTGTACATGCCTATGCACCTCAATATATTTGTTCTTCTGTTCTTACCTCTCCATCCCATACTTATTCTAAAATCTTTCAGTATTTAAAAATAATCTAAAATCCATGCTATTCTTCAGGTTTCTTCCTATTAAATTTAAAGTACGGAAAACTAGAATATTAGTTAATTTTCACGGAGGTTCTTGATGATCCCTACAGATGGGGTTTTACAATGGTCGTGAACTAAGAAATTGGAATTCTGCCACGTTTCTTTTCAAGAATTATAATCAAGTTGAACTTGTACATTCTGATAATGTATTTAAATTCTTAGGATGAAGATATCTTCCAGGAAGAGGTCTTCCTTCCTAAAACAGATGATGGTTCTAGCTTCATATTTGCTTACAGCAAATGTTTTATGTTAACAAGGCGATAGGAAGATGGGCTCATTTCCATGATCAGTGTCAGCGTTTATGAATGGTATCGTCTTCCGAGAGATTATTTTATTTTTGTACCGTGTAAGTGAATTTAGAGATAGATGGCAACATTGTGGCACCAAATTATGCTCAAGATAATAAATAATGTTACTACTTAATTTCACAATGTATGGGGCTTGTCTATGATACCGATATCAAGGATAGAAGAATTATCTGGTATAAACATGGCTTACCATTATTATTATTATTATTATTATTATCCTTTATATAGCGCCACATATTCCGCAGCGCTTTAAAAGTTCAGTGTACAAGGTATTGATACATTAGAATACCACACATGGATGATATGGCCTTATTCAGGGGGACCCTGCTCCCAAGGGAGCTTACAATCTATGAGATGTACAAGTATTTTGTGAGGTAGGCGCATCCATATCGTTAGGTGTCTTGCCCAAGGACTGTTCCTGGTGGCGTCTTCTGAGTGGGATCGAGTCGGCTTTTCTATGATTGTAGCGATGATCAGCGACCTGGTGGTTAGGTTGAACCCGCTTCTCATAAAGTCGAGACTTCTCCACATTTGCACCGGACGGATGTGCCGAACGGAACCCTGACTTGCTTCTCCACGGTAGAAGGGTAGAGATGTTACCACTGGACTCCACAGCCGATATTGGGCTCTATTACATTCCTTGCGCAAAAACGCTTGCGCAGGGCAATTTTTTTTGCGTGCAGCGTTAAACATTAACGCGCGTAAATTAACGCTGGTATTACGATCTGAGCGCATTTTTTCATCCGTCCAAAAATATCGCGCATAAAAAATACGCGCGAAAATAGACGCAAATTAACGCTGCGTGCAGAAATCGGTGGGCAGACTGTTTTTTCACGCGATTCAGCCATTCAGAATTAAAAACCACAATTGTCTCCCGTTCAGTTTTTGCGCCTGCCAAAATCATTCTGAGTATACCTGTATATGCTGCAGCAATAATAAAATCACGCACAACCTCTCAATTTTATTGTTTGGGTATGTGTAGAATGTGTAACTATACTGTGATGTATTTTTTTTTGGGGCTGTTGTATTTGATTTCGGCCAGGACGTTTAGATTTGCAATTACCACCAGCTTTTAAAAGACGTTAAAATTATGCGCGCAAACGTCGTTCGTAAAAATTTGCGCATCAATTGTAACACCATCCGCATACCAGCGCACGAAAGCATTTGCGCTCACAATGTCAATGTTAAGAATGGGATGCACGCACGAACCTTCGCTCGCCCAGGGTTCGCGCAGGGTAACTCGCGTTAGACGTTAATGTGCATTTTGTGTGCGAACGTCGTAATACGACGTTCAGCGCAAAGGGTTTTTCCACTCGCGTTAATGCGTTTTTGCGCACGCGCACATTTTTGCGCGGAGAATGTAATAGAGCCCATTGTGTGGTAGGCAAGTGTGTACCGTTAGGTGTCTTGCCCAACGACACTTAATGGAGAGGTGCTCTGGCCGGGATTCGAACCTATGACTCCGTGGTTTTAGGCTAGGGACAGATGAGCGCATTTTCTGCGGCCACCGTCAAAATGTACGTCGATGCGTGCGCACGCATTTTTTCACGGAATACGCTTAAGTGGTCAGACGATGCGCAATTCTGGACGTATTTCATGACGATGGGGTAAAAAGAAGTCTAGGGAAATCCGGCTGTTTGAACGTTATGTTGGCCGCACACTAGCAGCGTCTGACATCTCCTAATCACGCACACACGCTGCTATGCGGCCGCAGCGCACTCTGTACGTCAGTAGCAGCGGTTTAACGTTCTCGAAAAAATGCGTTCATTTTCCACTTGCGTTGCGCGGCCGGACTTTTGTGCGACCGTACTTCGTATATTGGCCGTCATTGCCTGTCATCTGCTGCTAGTGCGGCCGTGATTATGTGCGCCAGAACGCGCGTTCGCACTGCCTCAGTCTGACCCTAGCCTTAGAGAAGTGATGTTATCTCTTCTCCATCCAGACATTTCTTTTCAAATTTAATTAGTTTTGTAAATTACCACATAAATTTAAAAACAATTAAGGTTTTTTTTTTAATAAAATGATATGCAAGGGTCAAATTGAGAGAGAACGTCTGGGAACATGGTTCCCAACTATTTTTGCAGAGGGTACATAGGTACTATTTCTCATACACCTAGTTAGTTAGGTGTTCAATTTTTATAATTCATTTTTAATTCACAATGAATACATGATAATTATTAAGATTCCAGAAAACCCAGTATACAGTCAGGTCCAGAAATATTGGGACATCGACACAATTCTAACATCTTTGGCTCTATACGCCACCACAATGGAGTTGGAATGAAACAAACACAATGTGCTTTAACTGCAGACTGTCAGCTTTAATTTGAGGGTATGTACATCCAACTCAGGTGAACGGTGTAGGACTTACAGCAGTTTGCAGATGTGCCTCCCACTTGTTAAGGGACCAAAAGTAATAGGATAATTGGCTTCTCAGCTGTTCCATGGCCAGGTGTGGGATATTCCCTCATTACCCCAATTACAATGTGCAGATAAAAGGCTCAGAGTTCATTTCAAGTGTGCTATTTGCATTTGGAATCTGTTGCTGTCAACTCTCAAGATGAGATCCAAAGAGCTGTCACTATCAGTGAAGCAAGCCATCATTAGGCTGAAGAAACCAAACAAACCTATCAAAGAGATAGCAAGAACATTAGGTGTGGCCAAAACAACTGTTTGGAACATTCTCAAAAAGAAGGAACGCACCGGTGAGCTCAGCAACACCAAAAGACCCGGGGAGACCACGGAAAACAACTGTGGTGGATGAATGAAGAATTCTTTCCCTGGTGAAGAAAACACCCTTCACAACAGTTGGCCAGATCAGGAACACTCTCCAGGAGGTAGGTGTATGTGTGTTAAAGTCAAAAATAAAGAGAAGACTTCACTAGAGTAAAGACTTCACTAGAGGGTTCACCACAAGATGTAAACCATTGGTGAGCCTCAAAAACAGGAAGGCCAGATTAGAGTTTGCCAAACAACACCTAACAAAGCCTTCACAGTTCTGGGACAAGATCCTATGGACAGATGAGACCAAGATCAACTTGTACCAGAGTGATGGGAAGCAAAGAGTATGGAGAAGGAAAGGAACTGCTCATGATCCTAAGCATACCACCTCATCAGTGAAGCATGGTGGTGGTAGTGTCATGGCGTGGGCATGTATGGCTGCCAATGGAACTGGTTCTCTTGTATTTATTGATGATGCGACTTCTGACAAAAGCAGCAGGATGAATTCTGAAGTGTTTTGGGCAATATTATCTGCTCACATTCAGCCAAATGCTGCAGAACTCATTGGACGGCGCTTCACAGTGCAAATGGACAATGACACGAAGCATACTGCAAAAGCAACCAAAGAATTTTTGAAGGGACAGAAGTGGAATGTTATGCAATGGCCAAGTCAATCACCTGACCTGAATCCCATTGAGCATGCATTTCACTTGCTGAAGACAAAACTGAAGGGAAAATGCCCCAAGAACAATCAGGAACTGAAGACCGTTGCAGTATAGGCCTGGCAGAGCATCACCAGGGATGAAACCCAGCGTCTGGTGATGTCTATGCGTTCCAGACTTCAGGCTGTGATTGACTGCAAAGGATTTGCAACCAAGTATTAAGAAGGGAAAGTTTGATTTATGATTATTATTCTGTCCCATTACTTTTGGTCCCTTAACAAGTGGGAGGCACATCTGCAAACTGCTGTAAGTCCTACACCGTTCACCTGAATTGGATGTACATACCCTCAAATTAAAGCTGACAGTCTGCAGTTACAGCACATTGTGTTTGTTTCATTCCAACTCCATTGTGGTGGTGTATAGAGCCAAAGATGTTAGAATTGTGTCGATGTCCCAATATTTCTGGACCTGACTGTATGTATATCCAGGGTTCAAATCAAGCAGGAACTCTTGGGAGCGCAGTTCCTCCACTATTTTCCCAGAGTTCCCTTTTATCCCACATACTGTAAAGCTTTTATTACGTTTCAGTCATATAGTTCTTTAGTAAGTAGCCAGAGATATGATATTTATTACAATTATCACAATGATTCCCTAAAACTTTTATTGTATTTAACCCTTTGCCAACCCCGGGGCGTACTATGCCATCCCCGCGGCGGGTGGGACTGAACGCTGCAGGGCAGCAGAAAACACCTTGCTGGCGTCTATGGACCGTGAAAGGGCCGCCAACCAGTTGTCAGCAGTCCACTGCAGCCAATGATGCACGTTGCCATTCAGCTTCGTAGGTGGGCTGGAGTAGCGGCCCACCGCAGCAGATCAAGTGCACATTCCCGAGCACCTCAAGAAATCACTCCCGTATGCACAATTCTTGAGAATGTTTAGAAATAACTCGCAGGGAGGAACAGTTGCAACAGATGTATCAGAGATTTCAAGAAAGGGGATAACATCCCAAAATACTGGATGCTGCAATGGAAGGAGTAAAACAACCTCAAGAAGAGATTAGGCTGAAGAGCAACAGACTCAAGCTTCCCACACAATATAACACAGCCTCAAGGGAGCCTACAGCTGTCATTAAATAGAACTGTCATATTCTTGAAGATGACCCATCATTACCAAGAGCGTCTATTTAAGCCTTACCCACCGCAGGGAGTACTATGCTAACCCTGAGATGGGTGGTGAGTTTACAGGGTTATCCAGACATGGACCCCTTGCTTGAGGTGCCTAGAGGGGTGTCAGCTATACCCTCCTGACGAGGCCTAACAAGGCCGAAACGAGCATCGGGGTTGCTGCCCCTCTCGTGCAGGGATGACGTCCTTGGCAATCAGTATAGGCCGTCCTTTCTGGGTGATAGCATCTGATTTGCATAAGGAGCTGTTGACCCTGTAATGGCACAATCGAGCTAAAGCCTAAGAAACCTCTTTTAGCTCCCTGTGGTGGGTGGGCCTTGAAGTCGCAGGGTGTACTAGTATGCCCCGTTGACTTCAATGGGCTGCGACCACCCCACCCATCAGAGGGCAGACGCACAGAGGAATGGGGCAGAGGAAAGGGGCACTGGGGCAGAGGAAAGAAAAGGGCAGAGGGAAGGGGCACAGAGGGTGTAGGAAAGAAAGGGGCAGAGGAAAGGGCACTGGGGCAGAGGAAAGAAACGGGCAGAGGGAAGGAGCACGGAGGGCAGAGTAAAGAAAGGGGGCAGAGGAAAGAAAGGGACAGAGGAAAGAAAGGGGCACAGAGAGCAGAGGAAAGAAAAAAGGACAGAGAGCAGAGTTTGCAAAGAAAGAAGCTGAGGATAAAGATGTGAAATCTGGGAAATGAAAAGCTCAGACAAAATTAAAGTTAAGGTTATTAATGCATTTTTCCGCTCCTCTCTGTATTGATTAAAGCTAGGATTTTTTCTTCTCAGTTCCAATTAAAAAGATTTAGAAGTGTTATAGTTGTCTGTATTATAGGCTTAAAAATATACAGTATTGGGGGGGACTGATAGGCCACAGGTATTTTGGTAATGCGGCTCTCCTCTTGACTGATCTCTTGCGGTTGTGGCTCCCGAACAACAAAGTGAGGATCCCTGGTGCAGGAGCAAAGAAATACAAGCAAAATCAAAGTATGTGTAGCATACGGTATCAGTGCCACTAGGTGGCACCAGTTTAATATTTTTAAAGCGTTGTTTAATTATTTCACAATTCTCTTCGCTCAGCCATATCAGATGAACTATAAACCTTTGTCGAATCTGAAGACAACAAAACTACATTTATGAATTTGTCACATAATATACTCCTCTCTTAGCCTGAGGATGCAGAAAGCATACAAAAATATGACAGAATCATCTACCTGAACCCACATTATTCCTATTTACATCTCAATACCACTAGACTCCTTTTTCTGTGTTTTAAGTCTTACATGATCACCAGAGTATAATAGTGCGTAGTGATACCCTTTTTATTTACATTTAAAAGACAAACTTTCAGGTCTGAAAGCTATTGTAATGCTCGGTGTATGGGGGCGAAGATATGGATGGTGGTGAAAAACAAGGGTTTTCCAGACACACAGATAAACCTAGCAATGCACTAGTGAGGGGCGAGACAGGAATGGGGGAGACACAGAACAAAAAGACAGGACAGGAAGAGGGACTGAGGAACCACCAGATGAACAGGGCAGGAACAAGGCTGAGGAAAGTCCACAGTGTGTGTAGGTAAGTCAATGGAAACTGGTTCCTGCAAAGCAGGAGCCTTGGCAAACCAGCAGCGTAGTCAGGTGGGATATACAAACAACGAGGGTCTGTAGTGCAGCAGGGGTCTGCAGTCACTGATAGTCTGTAGAACAGCAAGGGTATGAAGAGGGTCTGTAGTGCATCAAGGGTCTGCATTCAACGAAGGACCTTGAGACAATAAAAGGGGTCTTTAGAGCAGTATTCAGAGGGGTAGTCCATAAACAAGGTCCAGAGGGAAGCCAGGGGTCATGGGCAGGCAGAGGGTAGCATTTCGGTAAACAATCCAATGGTCTGGTATATGTGAGACAGGTAAGATCAGCATCTGGTTCTGGTTCTGAGCAGCTAGGAAACACACTAGGCACAAACATCATGCAGAAGCATGGGAGTAAAGATATGACCTCCCTTTGAGGAAACCTCATCACAGGTAATTAGTCGACACCTGTGGAGTCTGCCAGAGTTCTGCTGCAAGGGTAAAGTCCAGCAAGGGTAGTGCAGGAAAGGCAATGCCTGGGTGGAATCATGTTGGAGCAGCACCTGACTTTCCCTTCTTGCACTGGCGGTGGCAAGGGCCATGTGTCATGGGGCACCTGGCGTGAGCGAAGGTGGGCCCTTTAAACTGGATATTCAGCCCTTGAGGCAGGTTAGCTCCTGGCTGTATGGACACAGAACACAGCACACAGATACCAAACAAGATAAGCAAAGGGAACAAATAAAACAGGAATGTCAGGAGAACAAGGAGAAAAGAGAACTATAAAGGGATCCCTAACTCTAGAATAAGGTCCTTGTATGACCTTCTGTCCAGGGAAAGGGAACCCCACAAGAAGTAACACAGAAACAAGAACCAGAAGGCTGAGGGTTAAACAAGATACAGCAAGACAATATACTCCCATCCAGCAGCAACATAGGGAACCCTGAATTGGGATGAGGTCCTTGCAATGGCCTCTAAACTAAATGAATATAATGCTGCCGGATAATACACAGAACAGGAATACAGGACACAAAGAACATAAAATAGAATTGTCAGAACCAGATCCAAAGGAACAAGAGCCAGGAGAGTATGTCCGACAAGCCAAGATCAGATACCAGAGAGGGAATTCAGAACAGCCAGGAATCAACAACCAGAAAAGCATACAGGGATTAACAAGAGCGTAGTCAGAAATACAAGCCAAGATCATACACAGAGCGGGTAGTCAGGAATAGCAGAGATCATACACAAGAAATACCAGGACAAGATCACAGGAAGCAATGACTCTCAGGAAACAAGACCTTCAGGAAACAGGAACCCTCAGAAACTAGACCCATGCAACAGAAAGGAGCTTCTGTGCTGCTTGCATATATATATAGGGACAGGGCGGACCAGATGACCCCAGGCAAGAACAGCAGCAGGAGAATCCAGAAGCAGCACAGGGTGGACTGGTTTGGCTTAAGGAAGAGCTGGCCTGGATCGCTCTCGCCACCAGGGGGCATGGCTGGAACTGGTAGAAACGTGACACTGTGACAGCTGTACTGAGCAAATTCAGCATTCACCGCAGGGTTCCCGAAGTGCAGTGAATAGACTGCCAACCTGCCGCAAACCCACCGGCCACCAGACAGCCACTGGACAGCCGTCGCAGACCCGCTGCCTGCCGCTACCAACCCGTCATACAGCCACCGCAAATCCGCCGGACAGCTGCCACAAACCCGCTGGAGAGCCACCAAACACAGCTGATGAGCCGCCGAGCACAGCGCCGACCAGCTGCAGAAAAAAGCCGACAAGCCGCTGGATGGGTAAAAAACAAAACAAGACGATTGAAAGTTTCAAATTTGTGATGCTGTTTGCAAAAAAACTACTGGACGACAATGTCTGGAATTAACATATAAGGTCCTTTGAATGATAATAAAAATGTTACAGAAAAAAACACTATTTAAAAAAAAATCTGAAAAATTTTTTGATGAAAAATCCAGAAAAATGCCTAAAACATCCTAAAAAAAATTATATAAAGAGACTTTTTGCTGCAGATTAAAATGTTAAATGATTTATTAGATATTACATAAAAATAGGAATATTTTTAACATTGAAGTCTATGGGATTCGCCTGATTAAATCTGCCGAATGAAACCACCAAACATCAGGGCATTTCACTGACATTTCTCTGCTGTTTGGCGTTCTATGAATAGATTAACCATTGCTTCTCTATGGGGGATTTCACTGCTGTCGAACAGGCACCATATTTGCTGACAATTCGCCAAAATAGGGCGAACTGCCTGTTTTCTAAATAGCCGAATGGCCCTGACATGCCACCTTACCGGGAAATTCACTGTTCGATGCAGTTTCAGGGCCTGATCATTTTTCTCTGAATAACCCCATAAATGTTGGCGCAGTATGCTAAGCAGTATAATCTTAACAAGCTGTGGCATATTTTTTATTAGAATACTGCAGATTCCTTTGCTCACATGATCTTATCGTGCGTATTGGATTTATATTGTACTTATACCAGTGGTGCACATGTTTTCTGGCTGCACATATATAGCAAAAGAGGAAATAATAAAAGGAAAATTAATATTATTTGATTCATTTTTGTATTATTTACCTTTTATTTTTGGGATTTTTTAAATTATTTTGTAACACTTTTTAAAACAGTTCTGTATACGGGGGGCTCTGCACACACTGTATACGAAGGCTCTGCACACACTGTTCTGTATACGGGGGGCACTGCACACACTGTTCTGTATACGGGGGCACTGCACACACTTTTTTGAATGCAGGGGTCTCTGCACACAATGTTTTGGACCATTTCTTTCTCCTCTGCAGGTTCAGGGCTCCTGAACCTTTTGCCTGCAGTGAATTCTATCAGGTCAGCACATATGGATTAACACTTGCCGTGCTGCTTGATGTCCAGTTGAGCTCTGACACCTCCAGGCACCTCATGGCTGCTGTGTGTTTGCTCAGGCTGAGTCACCAGGACAGGGACAGGACAGGTAGAGAGCACAGGGGGAGGGGCGGCTTAACACCGGGAAGACTAAAGAGGAGAAAAAGAGAGGAGAGTTTTACAGCAAGACCTTGCTGTGAAACCAGCAGCAGAGACGGAGCTCAGGGAGGACGAGAGCAGTCTGACCTCCTGCAGCCAGTGGGCAGAGGAAGCATGTGAAGCAGCAGGAGCCAATCAGAAGAGGCAGAAAGCCGTGCTTTCGTCAGCCGCATCATTCTGCGGGCCATTTGTAAACGGTCCGCAAACCACAAATGGCCCACGGGCCGGTACTTTGAGACCCTGTGGTAGAGAGTTAAAAAGAGTTCTTGAGAAAGTCACTGGACTTTATTCTGATTTGGGGCTGATCTACCTCACAGGAGTTGCTGGTCCAGTGATGCCAAGGTCTGAAGGTTGGGTTCCACTATAAGACAGAGGCTTTCCAGGATATCGGACTCTGGCGTGTTGTGAACACTGGATGTATTTTATGCTGTTTCTGCACACATATTTGTTTATGTTGTGCCACTTCGTTTGTGAGTGGTTCCATTCATAAATTATCTGCCAATTAAAGTTTTGTACGGTTTTACGCTATGTGGCGCTCTGTATGTTTTTTACTTTTGTAGTACACACTGCAGTTGTATGCCAATGGTGTATGTGAGTGCCATTGCGTTGTTGATGTGATCATTGTTTGCTCATTTCTGCATATATATTGTCATTATTGGGGGGCGTGTCTGGCTGTGTAAGGGAGCAGACTTACTTCGACGTAGCTCCGGGCACTTTTGAAGTGGAGGAGTCATTTGTGTCCGGTTTCTTCCTCGCTTTGCCCCTACGGGAGTCCCTACATGGCCGGGCATCGGGAGGAGTGCTCTGGAGCCTGATCTGCTCCCTCCTCCAGAGCCCAGCCGAGTTTGAGATTTTTTGCCCCCGTCCTCTGGCTGCGCTCGCTGTTCCCGTGGGTGGACTGTAGGTGGGGGCAGTGGAGTGGCGTTGTTTGTCGCTTCCCCCCAGCTCGTGGTATGGAGGAGATTTTTGCGGCCCTCGATGGCCTGTTTGGATGCGATGCCGGGGGAGGATGATGCCATACTTACCCGAGGCATGTGACAGCACGCAGCAGCTGATGGCCGTGATGGGAGCCGGACAGAGGAGAAAGGACCCAATGGCGGATGAACGCGGGGGATGTCATACCGGAAGGACGTCTTTGGCGCATAGCGGACCCGCAGAGAATTGGACCGGGAGCCCCGAGTTTCGCACTGCGCCGATTCTCTGTCTGTTTGGGTGAGATCCCCAAGCGGGCGCAGCTGCGCAGGTAGGTCTGTTCGGAGCTCTACCGCATCATTTTCCATGGTTTTCACCACATGGCCTGCACTGACGGCGTCGACCGAGGACGGGGATTTCCGCGCTGAGGGGAGGCAGTGCGGACCTCGGCCCTGGGATGGGGCTGAAGTGGAGATCGGTGGGACCTGGAGTCTGATAGCCCGCAGTGCCGAGGGAGTCCACTGCAGGCCTGAAGCTCAGCCCCACTTTCCTCTTGGACACAGGCTGAGGAGACTCGTAACGACGTGCTGATCTGCTGATATTTGACCCGGCACCCCCCTGTTTTGAGTAGATACCCTCTTGCCGATGATACCCGTTATATTTTCGTTTGTTTATTATTCCTGTCCCTTCTTGCCTGAATTGTATACTGGTTGAGGAGACGTCCTCGGCGGACATTTTTGTTTGGTCGGTACTTCTGATTTTTGTTTTTGGCTCTGATATTCCCCCCCTCTATATAATATTGCTGACTCTTTTGCTGTTGTATTGGGGACACCCTTTATGTTTCATATGAGTACCGCGAGACTATGCCGTCTGGCCCTGCGAGGCCAACATTGATGGTCGGTCTGTGACCTTATTTTCTGCAAAAAAAAACTTTAAATATAAATATATTGTCATTCAGCAGTGCATGTGGGGGGTGCTTGAGCTACTGTGATACTGGTGGGCTATATACACAATACCACTAGAGTTTAGAGGGTTAAAAAGCCAGAACCTACATTGAGTCCCTCTTTTATAGTGTTAAAATGTGATCATTTTTTTTTAAATGTCTTGCGTTCATGAGAGTCTTTAAAATTTTCTTTGAGGAATTTAATTCTGAGGTTTTGGGTGGAGTGGTCTGTTATATTGAAGTGATGTCCCACAGGGGTACAGTAAATATTTTCCTGGTGGTTCTTGATGGAGTGTCTGTGCAGGTTCATCCTGAGATTCAGTTTAAGGCCAGTTTAACCAATATATCAGCCCATTTTACAGGCCTTGCACTGGATCATGTACAACACATCGGCAGATGAGCAGGAGTACGAGCCAGGCAGTAATGCGGTCACATATATGTTGACAGTTTGCAGCGGGACTTGTTGCAGCGTGTGCTCCCATTCTGTGTCAATCTGTTCCTGGGCGAGTTTTCTGTGAGCCAGTGTTTGCCACTGGTTTCGTGGTAACGTCACGTAACATTCAGCGTTGTATCTGGTTTATGTGGTTTTTTTTGTGTTGTTGTAGTTGTTTTATTGACTTCTTCCTCTACAGGTTTAATCACCAGATGCACATTATGATACTTATCTCTGTTGTTTTATGGGCCTATGATCTCTCCTCTGTTTACTTTCCTGACCATACTATTCCACTATTCAGTATTTACAACAACCCATCCTACCCCCCACACCCTTCTGATTTGCTCTTTATTGTTCAATTCTATTATTTTGCTCAGTATAGCTTCCAGACCTGAAAAACAGAGTTACACTCTTGAAAGCTTGTCTTTATTAACAGGTCTATTCAAAGAAATGTGAAACTCAGGAGAATTGTCAGGAGAAAAGAACAATCTAGACCAAATACCCAATTTGGAAAATGATATAAATGGGAGAATTTTTCTGGTTTGGCTATTTTGACCTAGAATTTTCACTTCTCCAGTCATTCTCCTGAGTTTCACCTTTCTTTTAATAGAGCTGCATAAGTAACGTTAGTCCAATAAAAAAGGTATCACTACGTACTGCTATACTCAGGTGATTTTGCATCTGGACTAATGTGGCTTATCCAATCTACAAGTCTTACATGATAAATACAGTTACAGGTTTTTATAAAGCGCTAACAAGTTCTGTAGCTCTGCACAATGGGAGGCAAAATAACAAATATACATACAGGTTCAACACACAGAACAGTAGGAGAGAGAACCCTGCTCAAGAGTTTACAATCTAAGAGGAGAAGGGTGACACACTAGGTGACGGTAAATATAGAATATGAAATAGCGGGGCGCATGTAGGCTGTGTGGGAAGATGCAGTAAGAAATGAACAGAGGGGGATTATGGAGTGGGATGATAGAATTCTCTAAAGTAATGTGTTTTCAGAGACTTATTGAAGGACTGGAGAGATGGGGAGAGACCACCAAATATATAAGTACTTCTTCTGATCTGAAGTAAAGAGACTCTTGAAAGCTCGTTTTAGATTTCAGTTGCAAGAAAAAAATGACAGCCCTGGTAATGAGAACACGGTGGGGTTCAGGCCAAGACTCAATGATCAGACCTGAGAGATATGTTTATGGCTGCTCTTGGCAGCTGGACATTTAAACGCGTCTACAGGCTTTAAAGCAAAAAGTGGTACACTCACACAAATAATAAAATTTGGGGTTTCAGTGTGATTTCCCTGTTTCCCAGACCTAAGAATCATTTATCAATATCATTCAGGACTTGAAAGTGTTCCCAAGATTTCTTCTAGTGACCAAGACTGGCTGGGGATGGTGTGAGCAGTTATCCAGCAATATTAGTAGAGATAATAATAATATTTATTTATAGAGCGCCAGCATATTCCGCAGCGCTGAACAATAGGCATATTATAGACAGGTTTACAATACATTAAACGACATTTTGACAAACCAGTACAGGAGGAAACGAGGGCCCTATTCCCGTGGGAACTTACAATATAGAATGGTTGGGGGTGTAAAAAGGAGGAGAGGACTGTAAGATGAGAGTGATGGACTGCAAGGTGAGAGTGATGGACTGGTTGGGGCAGTGAGGGGTATCAGTGAGTCGGGTGGTAGGCTTCCCTATATAGGAATACCTTAAGGGAGCGTTTGATGGAAGGGAAACTAGGGGAAAGTTTGACAGTACGAGGGAGAGCGTTCCAGAGGATGGGAGCTGTGTGTAAGAAGTCCTGTAGTCTATCATGGGAAGAGGTGATGCGGGGAGAAGCTAGGCGCAGGTCACTATTTGATCTTAGGGAGCGGGCTGGGGTGTATTTGGTGATTAATGAGGACAGGTAGTGGGGAGCTGAGTTAGTGAGAGCTTTGTAGGTCAGGTTAAGGATTTTGAAACTAATATATGGGTTGGAAAACCAGAGTACAGGAATGTGGTAGGGCTAATCAATTAGTTGACCAATTATTCAATGAATCAAATCGAATAAAAATATAATTTTTTTTTTAAATATTTACTAAAAGAGACACTATCAGGGTTATCCAAAGAGATCCGAATTGCTTGAGAAAGGTAACCGAATGCTGAAAATCAGTGTTCGGTTACCTTTCCTGACCATTCGGCTATCCAGAGAGCAGGCAATTCGCCAAATCCTGGCGAATTGCCTGCACATATGGTGCCTGTTCGGTGCCTGTTCGAGGGCAGTGAAATCCCCATGAAAAAGCACTGCTTCGGCTATTCAGAGAACACAAACCAGCAGTGAAAGGTTCCCCTAATGCCCTGCCATTCGGTGGTTTAATTTGGCAAGTTTATTCAGGAGAATCCCATAGGCTTCAATGTTAAAAATATTCCCGTTTTAATTCAATATCTAATAAACCGTTCATTATAAAATTCTGCAGCAAAAAGTCTCTTTATTTATAGATTCTTTAGGATACTTTAATCATTTTTCAGATTTTTTTTTTTTTTAAAAGTCCGATTTTTTTTTTTCAGTTTACTTATTTTTTTTGTAACAGCCCTCTTTATTATCATTCCCTGGACCTCCTGTGAAAATTTCAGACATTTTCGCTCAGTAGTTTCTTTGCAAACAGCGTTTCATTTTCCCAGATTCATACAAATGGTTTTGCTAATTTATTCACTGCCTCCTCTACGTCACAGCTGCTTCGGCTCTGTGTGATTCGGCTCCTGTTCGGCTCATGTTCGGCTCCTGTTCGGCTTCTTCGAAGGTTAATCCAGATGTTTTTGCTTGTTTTCAGCGTGCATTCGGTTGGTTTTCGTCAGGGTTTCGGCAGCTTTTCCCTGCAATTCGGGGACCCTGTGCTGTTTGCTGAATACACCGCAGGGTCACCGAAATGCAATCGGCAAAAGGAACCGAATTGAAGAGAACGAAAAGTCACCGAATGTGCGGTGACTTTTCGAATCTCTTTGGATAACCCTGTATGTAAAAATCAACCTCCCCCTTTTTTTTGCTCAATTTGCATCGTGTACTCAACATTTGTACATACATATGCAAATTGCACATCTCTTGTCACTTACGCACTTTCCACACACAAGGTACACACGCACTTGATCAGATTGACAGATCGATGCTCCATGTGCAGCTAGAGGTAGATACAATATAGGAGGATCCCTCTGGTACCTTGGCTGAGCTTCTAAGAGTTTCGATAAAGCCAGTGTGTCATGTTTAGAAGCTGTCTGAGAGTTGTGTCTTCGCTCTGTCTGCAGATGTTGCTGTCGCACACTTCATAGCGAAACTCTGTGGTTTTGTTTTACTGCGAGCTGGCGGAGGTAGGACTTCTGTTGTGGTGTCTTTGCTACACTAAAGACAAAAGATGCTCTGCTTCAGAAACCGCAAGCTCTTGTAAACCTTGCTAATACAAGCGTAATGAGTAAAGCGCTACAACAGTATCCACACTAATACGTGTCTATAAAACCAGCACCAACGCATTCTAATTTATCCAGGAGATATTAACGTGGATCCTAGTTTATAGGATAGAAATTAGCAGAGAGGACCTTAATACACATCATGTACACATTCAAAATCTCTAGATTAGAATGTATCTACAGAACTTTGGAAAAATGGATATAGCGGGTGCAGAAATATGTCCTTATTTCTCAGTAATCATTGTATTAAAGATAAAAGAAGTCAACTCAGCAGTAAGATACATTTGTTTAATATATAATTGTTTTAAAGTTAAAGCAGAAGCAATTACCATATCAAATAAAGAAGTTACAAGTTTAAGTATACTTTCTTGGAACATGGCACCATGTATCATCAACAGCTACAAATTCCATCCCAGCCAATGTACAGTGAGTTCCATATTGGCTCCCAGCAGGCTAAGGCTCAGTTTGGATAATGGGAGACATAGTTCACTGCTACTTGGATGCCAGATATCACCTATCCCTGCAATTAGCAAAATTTGAGATTCCTAGACAGGAGACGGCAAAATATTATCTTGCTACATAAGCAAAAACACCCAATATGAGATGCAACAATATTTACTCCATGGACAGGGAACTGAAGGTGATGTCATTTCTACATGAATGAGCGCTTACAAAACGCTGCCTTTTTGCAAAAAGCATCTTTCTGAGTTTGAGTTTCACTACAGCCACAAAATGTGTATCCTAAAACATCCTCAACCTGCAGGTCATGTGAGATCGTGAAGGTCATGTGACTGGCAGTGGAAACCTCAATGGAATCCTATGGATTCCACGGAGGGGGTGCTCGCCGCGGCGCTTAGCGTTGCATCGAGCATCCCGAGGCTTACTAACGTGTTGCATGGCAGGTGGATTAGCGCCAGCCCTGTAATATCACGCTAAAATGGGGACGCTAAGGAGAAACCTGCAGGTGCTTTCCTGCTTAGGCTAGGGTCAGAGTGGGGCAGTCGGAACGCGCGTGCAGGCGCACTAAATCACGGCGGCAGTAGCAGCACATAACGGCCAATGACGGCCAATATACGCAGTACGTGCATACAAAAGTGCGCCGACACCACGCAACCGGCAAATGAACGCATTTTTCTCAGAACGTGAAACCGCTGCTACAGACGTACAGAGTGCGCTGCGGCCGCATAGCAGCGTGTGTGCGTGATTAGGAGACGTCAGACGCTGCTAGTGTGCGGCCTACATAACGTTCAAACAGCCGGATTTCCCTAGAATTGCGTTGGTGAGTACCTGCGACTGTGCGACTGTGGTCGTCTGACCACTTAAGCGTATTCCGTGAAAAAATGCGTGCGCACGCATCGACGTACATTTTGACGGTGGCCACAGAAAATGCGCTCATCTGTCCCTAGCCTTAATGCCCCTGTTTTAGCGTGATGATTGTCATACGGGCCCTTTGTGTTTTTTAATGAGGTCTATATGCTGTATCATAGAATATCTATTTAATAGATTTATGGATTAAAAAGTTATTATATTTTTGTTATCCCTCAGAATACTGAGCAAAAAGATAAAATGTTATTTATGTTAAAATTCTGCAGTATCTCTTTTTAAATCCTTCACTACCAAGTTGTTTACCATGAAACCACTGCCACGACCCAGTGGATTTATGGAAAACAAATTTGCATTAAACATACATTGATCTGTACTTCAAATAGCTTCAAATATCAAAAGCCCTTTTTTTACTCTATGCTTTATTTGACAGGCAGATGCCGCCATTGTCATAATCATTTTTTTTGTGTCCATATTTGGTGCATGAGATAAAACATGAAACTAAACTGTTTGCGTTTATTTACAGTAACTGCAACATGTGTGCACACCCAATAATATGTGCTGCCCCTATATGAATGTAATCCCCTCTCAATGCTGAGCTTTCTATTACATTTAACATACAGATCTCCATTGAGAACTGAAGTTCTTACAGCAGGCTAGAAAGCATGCAGGGTGAATATATATATATATAGATAAATATATATAATCCATGTATTTTTTATAATACAAAACTGTTCAGTAAGCATAGATTATAAAACTAGACCCACTAGCATCCCTTTATAGATTTTCTTAACTCAATGATAGATAAAGCTTTAACCCCTAAGGCTAGGGTCAGACGAACGCATTTTTCACGTCGTCCGTGAAAAAGTTCGGTCGAACGAACGTACGTATTTTCCCCCGGAATACGCGATAGCGGTCATACGATGCGCCTTTTCGTCCGTGATTTTGTACGGATCATCAATAAAACACTTTTTGAGTCTGGACGTTATGTTGGCCGGACATTAGCAGCGTCTGACGTCTCCTAATCACGCACACACGCCGCTATGCGGCCGCAGCGCACTCTGTACGTCAGTAGTAGCGGTTTGACGGTCTCGAAAAAATGCGTTCGTTGGCCACTTGCGTTGCGCGGACGAACTTTCGTGCGGCCGTTCGTCGTATGTTCCCCGGCATTGGACGTCATTTGCTGCTAGTACGGCCGTGATTTCGTGCGGCTAAACGCACGTTAAAACTGCGCTAGTCTGACCCTAGCCTTAAGGACCAACGATGTAATGTTGACGTCTTAAATGCATTTACTTTAAAAAACCCTGGTCCTTAAGAGGTTAAAGTACAAGCAGGATACAATTCATAGCTAGAAGTCAGCATGATACGTCTTCCGTTATGACAGATTAGACCAGTATTAGCTTCTTAGCGGTAAAGAAAAACTTTTCGGAAAAGAACATATCATTTTTTTCATCCAGGCGGTTGGTTTTATGCACTGTTTTTCCCTTCTTTCATTTCCAGGTAATTAATGTGATCCTTCACCCATTTGGTGTCTGGGTTGGTACAAAATTTCCGATTCTTCCTTGTGATGAGCCTGATCGAAAATTGGAAAATAATAGATATTATACATAAGACAATATAATTACATCAGATTTATGAGCGTCAGCTTTCACACGGCTGTATGTGTTTGGTGCTGGTCTGGTTGGCGCGGTAAAGCTTTTACTATCATTAAATATAAGACAGGTGAAAGGGCTCAAATTTAGATCTTTCTTCTAGAACGGTTTCAATCTGAACCCCTTAGTGACCGGGCGGTTTTACACAAATCCGTCTTTTAGTGACCGCTGCTGTTTTTACGTTTCTGCGCTGTTAGTGTTTAGGACAATTTTTCCTCTTACTCGTTTATTCGAGCCCAAAAATTTTTTAAAAAAAATTAAATAAAAAAAAAAAAAAAAATTAAATAAAAAAAAAAATGTTTTTTTTTTAAAAGTTTTTTTTGTCTGGGGGGAGTTTAATTAAATAGGACCTAGGCTGTCATCTAAAAATAATTAGCACAAAATGGTCAGAATGAGCGCAGCGCACATAGGTGAACTGTCTCAGCAGTGAAGGGGTTAAAAAGCAAACGCATGTAAAAATTGGGTATTTCTAGTCTCGGGACAAAATTTTGAACCTATTTAGCCGGGGTCTTTTTGGGTGGTTGTAGATTTTTTTTCCCGCCATTAAATGGACTTTCTAGAAATACCATTATTTCCATCATATCGAATAATTTACTATAAAAAAAATATGAAATATGAGGAAAAAAATGGTAAAAACACACTTTTTCGTAATTTAATCCCCAAAATCTACAACCACCCAAAAAGACCCCGGCTAAATAGGTTCAAAATTTTGTCCCGAGACTAGAAATACCCAATTTTTACATGCGTTTGCTTTTTAACCCCTTCACTGCTGAGACAGTTCACCTATGTGCGCTGCGCTCATTCTGACCATTTTGTGCTAATTATTTTTAGATGACAGCCTAGGTCCTATTTAATTAAACTCCCCCAGACAAAAAAAACTTTTAAAAAAAAAACTTTTTTTTTTTTTATTTAATTTTTTTTTTTTTTTTAATTTTTTTTAAAAAAATTTTTTAAAACCAAACCTGGTCATGTTTGGTATCATTTGAAAGGCCATAATCAGGCCTTTTAAATGATGGCAAATATTATGACCATCCAGCTGCCATGGATCGGGAGATAAAGGGATCCTTAGGATCCCCTTATCTCTACATGGCAGCTAGAGGGTTAACTGGCCCACTGACATCCTCACACATATGGTGAGGTTGTCAGTGGGTGGGGGGGGACCTGGAGGCTTGGCTGACATCCAAGATGTCAGCCCCCCTCCAGGTTTGAATCGCGTTTTGGCGCCAATTGGCGCCGAAAAGCGATCCGGCGGCGAAACTGTTAATGCCATACACCGCTGGAAAGGGGAGGCTCTCCCCTCTCCAGCAGTGCAAACGGCATCTCCCTAGCTTCAATGATTGGGGAGATAGAGGGCTCCGAAGGAGCCCCTCCCCTCCATTGAAACACATGGGGGCACCTTCTGATGACGTCACCACGCGGCGTGGCGACGTCATCAGCCTCGCCTGCCCATGTAAATCACATGGGCAGGCTTCCTCCCTGCCAGATCGCCGTGGGATCCGACGAGGGAGGTGAGTATCGGGCGGGAGGGGGATTTGGCGCCGCTGACGTACCCTGTACGTCCGCGGGTCTAAGGGAGACCCGAGTACAGGACGTACAGGGTACGTCAGAGGTCCTTAAGGGGTTAATTCAAATTCTTTACATACACAAAGGTGACATCCTCTATAGAACTCCACTATCACATCTTTATGCATTCTTCTTTATTGATGTAATTTCTGACTGCCTGCTTATTGCTTCTGAGGAAGTCGATTTAGACGAAACGCGTCGAGCGCAATCTGAGGAAGTCGATTTAGACGAAACGTGTTGAGTGCAAGCAGTCATAATTAATAAATACTGATTTTTTTACTCTGGGGAGATCTCAAACGTGCAGTTCATGCAAGACAGCCCAAGAATTTACAGGAACTGGAGGAATGGGCAGCTTTACCATCTGAGAAGATAAAGAGCCTCATCCACAAATACCACAAAAGACTTCAAGCTGTCATTGACGTTAAAGGGGCAATACACGGTATTAAGAACTGGGGTATGTAAACTTTTGATCAGGGTCATTTGGGTTGTTTCTGTTGTTATTATGATTTAAAAAAAAGAGTAAACACATTCGATTGATAATAAATGGCTTCAGCCAAACACTAACCATGAATGAAAGAAATGTTTTTGTGTTATCTTTCATATTCTCTGAATAATGGCCAAGAAATCATAAATTCTGCCAGGGTATGTAAACTTATGAGCACAACTGTATGTCTTGGATATACAAGCTCTTGGCCAATATGCACAGGAGTTTCAGGTCAGCGCATGAGTCTCCCATTGAAAATTGCCATGTTTTCCTTCCTGACACTCCCATGTATTTGCAAATTTGGAAAGAAAGCCTATGTTAAACACACAGCTTTAAAGCCATATTAAGAATGACATGGTATAAAAGTCACATCTTTGAAAAAGATGCTTCAGTTCAGCCACAGGCTAGGCTCACTTTTAGGGTTAGGGTTACTGTTGCAGTTAAGGTTACTAACTGGGGTTAATCAGAGACAACAATATCCATTTTTTGGGGGGCTTTATTACCACCCATATTAATTTTCTAAAAGGTGACCATACTCAGAATTCAGCTGTGATTGAATCCGTTCGAATCAGACGATATTTCATAAAAAATATTGGTTGAAACTAGCCAATATTTAACCCGAAATATCATCTGATCTAATTAAATCAAGCCCTATATTTTGCATTTCCAAAAATCACATATATGTATCTCGTTGCTTTTCTTACTTACACAACTGCAGAGAGGGAGCAGCGGCCGCTGGTGTAGAAATAATCTACAACATGCCTGCGAGGAATGGTCTTCTCCACATAGCCAAAACAACAGGGAACCACGTCCGAGCCAACTGCAGGAGCAGGAGAAAAGCATGACGTCAACTTAACACTATTACCTATAGAGAGAAAGGTGAAAACCAGGAAAACTGGCAGGAGAAGAGAACAATCTAGACCAAATAGCCGATTTGGAAAGTGAGATAAATGGGAGAATTTTTCTAGTTTGGCTATTTTGACCTAGAATTTTCACTTCTCCAGTCATTCTCCTGAGGTTCACCTTTCTTTGAATAGACCTGTTAGTTTTTAAACACTTGTTAATACCCGAAAAACATGGCTTTTGTTTTTGAGACTCAAATTTATCAAAGTATTTGTGTCTACATTATTATTTTATATGTTGGAGAATTTCCTTCCCTCTCTAGTGCTTCTTTATTTTTTTACACACAGTTTCTCTGTTTACAAACACATAAACATAAAATTGTACGCAGTGCGTGAACATACAGAAAATCAGTGGATGCAAAATATGAAGGTGGAAAAATCCAGAATCTGACACAGATAAAGGTACTATCAAAGGGTCCCGTAAATTAACCAATCATCAGGTAACTGATCCATGGAACCCTGCGGGTCGTGATACAGCACAGCACAGGTGGATCTAGAACACCACAGGGAAAAGAAAGTAGGAGCGGGGGGGGGGGGGGAGAGGAGGGAAAAAAAAAACCAAAACAAAACCCAGGTATATAAAACTCCTCTAGTGGTTCTTGATTTTATAAGTCAATATCCACTATGAATTAGGTACATGGAAACAGTTGATAGTTGTAGCCGACAGGCAACCTGTGATTTGGGCTAATGTTCCTAAAAAAAATAAAGAATTGGTCAAACTCCACCCTGCCTCTTCTCCTAAGGTCCATCGATGAAATTTCAGAGAAGAGATCAGAGTTTACAGTAGAAACAAAATGATAATAATACACATATGGGGGTTATCTACTAAGTGGATCCATTAAGTATTTATGTTAATTTTCTGTGTTAATCTGTATATTTGTGTTTTGTTTTTAATATCTTGCATTTATTACTTTGTATTTCTGTAACACAGGTAACATTTCAATGTTTTTGAACCCAGGACATACTTTAAAACAAGAGAAATCTCAATGTATCCTTCCTGGTAAAATACTTTATAAATAAATAAATGTGGCGTTTTCATGGTCCAAGAAGAAAAAAAAAATCCTAATTTAATCATGATCACTTAAAGACTGATCTTGGTGATTTCTTCAGCACCAAAACCGCAGAGGTCTTAGAAAACTGGACTCTTGGCTTAGATGATTAGCACAGCTTGGAGAGATCATAAGTGTGAGGTTTTCCAAATGATTTAGGGCTCTATTACATTCTTCGCGCAAACGTCAACGCGTGCGCAAAAACGCATTAACGCGAGGGGCAAAACCCTTTGCGCTGAACGTCGTATTACAATGTGCGCGCAAAAAATGCGTGTTAAAGTCTAACGCGGGTGAACCTGCGCGAACCCTGCGCAAGCGTAATGTACTGCGCGCGTCCTATACTTAACATTGTGAGCGCAAATGCGTTTGTGCGCTGGTATGCGGATGGTATTACAATCTATGCGCAAAATTTAACGCACAGCGTTTGCGCGCATAATTTTAACGTCTTTGAAAAGCTGGTGTTAACGGCAAATCTGAACGTCCTGGCCGAACCCAAATACACCAGCCCGGAAAAAAAACAATACAGCAAAGTATAGTTACACATTCTACTCCTACCCAAACAATAAAATTGAGAAGTTGTGTTTGTTTCTTTTTATTGATGCAGCATATATGCGCAGATTGACTTTGACAGGCGCAAAAACTTAACGTGAGACAATTGTGTTTCTTAATTCTGATTGGCTGAATCGCGTGAAAATACAGTCGGCACACTGACCTCTGCGCGCAACGTTGCTGCGCAGGCGTTTTTGTTCATCCGTTTTACGCGCGTTATTTTTTGACTGATGAAAAAATGCGTGAGGGTTGTAATACCAGCGTTGTTTTACACGCGTTATCATCTAACGCTGCATGCAAAAATTCATACGTTCTGTGCGCGTTTTTGCGTGAAGACTGTAAAAGAGCCCTTAGGGTCAACAGTTGGATTTTAGTTGAGTTCATTAACATAAGGAGATTCTCCTGATTCTTTCACCATGTGCATAAGCTGTATGTATTTCTTATGAATTTACGTGTGATTCTGTTTTATTTAATCAGCGATTCTGTAAACCATTCCATGCATGCTAATAGGACTTTCTGAGATGGTCCTAAACGCTCTCTTCACAGGGGTCAGCAATCTTGGCCCTCCAGATGGTTTAGAACTACATCTTCCATTATGCTCAGACGCTCATTAAATATGGTAGAGCCACATGGGAAATGTAGTTCCTGAACATCTGGAGGAACAAGGTTGCTGACCTCTGTGTTATCCATTTGTCAACTGAATTTCATGGCATCAGTTACATAATAGCAGGTTTAATACAGTTGTTGCCCTGCCAAGGTATTGGAAATAATTAGATTATCAGGGTTATTCAAAGAGAATCGAAACGTCACCGCACGTTCGGTGACTTTTCGTTCTCTTCAATACGGTGCGATTTGGCGATCCCATTTCGGCCACCCTGCGGTGTAATCAGCAAGCACCACAGGGTCCCCAAATTGCAGGGAAAAGTCACCGCAAACACGCCGACAACTCACTGCAAAACCCAGCGAAGGTACACTGAAAACCCGCAAAAACATCAGGATTAACCATGCCAATAACGCCGGAAAAACCCGAGCAGGAGCCGATCACACGCAGCGCAGCCGCTGGAAAAACCCGACACTGCAGGCGAACGGAGTGAATAAATTAAGAAAACAGTTTGCTTTTATGATTGAAACGTGAAACGCTGTTTTCAAAGAAACTAGTGAGCAAAAATGTAAGAAATTTACATATAAGATCCAATGAATGATAATAAAAAGGGCTGTTACAGAAAAAAGAAGAAAAGATAAAAAAGTAAATTAAAAGAAGTTGGATTTTTTTTTTAAATATCCTAAAAAAATCTATAAATAAAGGGACGTTTTACTGCCGAATATTATAATGAACGGTTTATTAGATATTGAATTAAAACTGGAATATTTTTAACATTGAAGCCTATGGGATTCACCTGAATAAATCTGCCGCATGAAACCACAGAATGGCAGGGCAATTCGGCAACTTTTCACTGCCGGCTTTTGCTCTCTGAATAGACGAAGCATTGCTTCTCTATGGGGATTTCACTGCACTCGAACAGGCACTGTATGTGCAGGCAATTCGCCAGGATTTGGCAAATTGCCTGCTCTCTGAATAGCCGAATGGGCAAGAAAGGTAACCGTAGGCTGATTTTCAGCATTCGGTTCCCTTTCGGCAGCCATTCGGAGCTCTTTGAATAACCCTGTAGGTTAATTTAGCTTCTGTACTTCTTTACTTTTGTGTTCTAGCTATTTGTTTACTTCACGTTGCTGATTAAATGAGTTCATACATCCACGAGTATAGTAAATCTTCAGTATCCCTTCCTATTTAGAGCTTTTAACGTTCAATAGCCATTCTTTCGTTAGTTTGGTTATCACAGTAGAACATGCTGGTGAAGGTTATGACAAAGAATCTGAACAGATTTTCCCGTCATTATAAGAGGCATTTACTAATATCACAAAAGCGGGTAGAGCTGGCAGAAAGCAGACATACATTGCTATGAATGTAGCACATGAGCTCTGTAAGCGGTTCTCTGAATTGCTGGGATGTGTAAATGTACTCTGCAACTATAAACTTTATTATCTGCAGTGTGGAGTCTTTTAATCTCACTTTTTTGCCCTCCACCACAACTTAAATGCGTATTGATTTGTCCTAGGGGTAAGCATCATATAGCAGCCAGCCACATTCTGTCTCCTGCTGATGAGGGCATAATAAGTCTGAAAAAGCTGTACATGAGTGGTTGTGACTGGTTGCATAACCTGACCTTTGCTTATAAAATGCCATCTAGTATGGCATAGCACTGGCAACGAGGGTTCTGTGTTATTACAGACCCTAGATGCAAAAAAGTGAGAAATTGAGGACTTCATTTGCATGTCCTACCCAGAGTTCTTTACTGCATATGGAGAATGTAGCACATGAGCTCTGTAAGCGGTTCTCTGAATTGCTGGGATGTGTAAATGTACTCTGCAACTATAAACTTTATTATTTGCAGTGTGGAGTCTTTTAATCTCACTTTTTTGCCCTCCACCACAACTTAAATCCGTTTTGATTTGTCCTAGGGGTAAGCATCATATAGCAGCCAGCCACATTCTGTCTCCTGCTGATGAGGGCATAATAAGTCTGAAAAAGCTGTACATGAGTGGTTGTGACTGGTTGCATAACCTGACCTTTGCTTATAAAATGCCATCTAGTATGGCATAGCACTGGCAACGAGGGTTCTGTGTTATTACAGACCCTAGATGCAAAAAAGTGAGAAATTGGGGACTTCATTTGCATGTCCTACCCAGAGTTCTTTACTGCATATGGAGAATGTAGCACATGAGCTCTGTAAGCGGTTCTCTGAATTGCTGGGATGTGTAAATGTACTCTGCAACTTTAAACTAGATATAGAGAGAGACCGTATGTATATTTTATTTTTAATGTAGCAATAAAAGGAATAATATATGGAATTTAACCAAATAGTGTTTAATGCATCACATAATTTATTTATAAAGTATTTTACCAGGAAGGATACATTGAGATTTCTCTCGTTTTCAAGTATGTCCTGGGTTCAAGAATTTTTACAGTCGTTCCAGACATAATCTAAAGACACGTGTTAAATAATGTTTCTTTATTATACAAAAGGAACCTGATCACCGTAAGGCATTGTTTTTCACCAGTCATATATATCTGAAATAATTGTACATAATGTGTTAACATTAATATTGTAATATTTTGAATCAAGTGAAACATTTTAGATTTTCATCATCCTGGTCATTTATTAAATTACGTTACAGTTTATTATCTTGTAGTTTCAATGTCATTGCAGCTAAACTCATGGCCGTTCTGGGATAATTATCTCAAGATGGTCTACATGGATTACAGAAACTGTGTGAAATGCGTCACAAAAATATGAAGTTTAGAAGAAAATGCCTATTTAAAAGGCAGCCCGTTCTAAATGATTTTGATGTTTGTGCTGTATACTGTGGAGGTGATTAATTTGGTTGCCGAGCTGATATTGGACTTTATAACCATAAAGCTGTGATCCTGAAAACAGAGTCAAAACTTTGCACCCCATTTACAGCAAACATCATCATCCAAGAACCACAAAAAAAGTTGGGATTCCTAGAGATACTGAAGTCAACATCTACATTATTTAAAAAAAAAGAATATATATAAAAGTTTCTGGGATTCTCTCTTGGACTGTTCCAAGAGAGGTTGACTTCTAACGATGAGAAGTCTGTATATCCATCCCCAAAAGTAGAAATAAGGCAATGAGGCACACAAAAAAAATAAGAAAGGAGTGTCTTTATTCAGGCAACGTTTTGGTTACAGCTGCAAACCTTAATTCAAGGCATGATAGAGGCTGCACCTGCAACCAAAACATTGCCTTCTTATTATTTTTTGGTGGTGTGCCTGTTTGCCTCGTTTCTATTTTGGAAGTTATTGATGGGTTGGCTACCTGGGCAGTTGGAGACCCTGCAGTTTATGAACTCGGTGTTTCTCTACTAGGTGCACTCTACCTTTCTTCTTTGTTATATCCTTCTCCAACCCAACTCTCAACGTGCTTTGTCTACACGAATAGATGTTCAATGGTAATATATATGCATGGCTTTTTGAAAAAGAAAACGCTTAAAACACGGCGCAATAATTGAGTAAATGAACATACCAGGTGCTGAACGAACTTCACTGAGTAAAGGCAGGACCAGAAGAAAGCAGAGTGTGACCACAGGGCCTTTCATTGTAATGAGTCAGGTGCCGAGCGATACTTCTTGAGATCTGTTCTTCTAATCGTTGACTTCTTAATACTGGGTGAGTTGAATGAGATTCGCTGCTACTTATAGGATTGGTTATAAGCAGGTAATGGTAAGAATGCAGTCACTGCGGGGAGCAGGCTTTGCCGGAAAGATCGACAGTAAGTGGCCACGCGATTGTGGGGGAAATTTCTCTAGGGGGAGGTGTGAAAGCCTACGGCTGTTCTTCCCCAGCCCCCACATGTACGTTGGCTGTAGTAAGGCAGGATGTGGTGGGATGTATAAGTAATGCTTAGAGTGGTTTTGCTATGTTGATATTATTTTTGTCACATATATTGAATATGTGTACAACAGGAAACAAACAAGGCACTGAAACACGAGGTAGTGAAAACTCTTCTTGCTAGCATTAACAAAATCTGAAACTGGGCTGGTGAACTGAGGCCTACCACTGGCTCAGCATTACAACTCCCATGAGCTCCTGTGGATGACAGACTATTATGGAAGGGGTAGACCAATGACCTATCAAAGGGTTTGACTTTCTCCTTGCGTAAATTGCAAAATGGCATCTTCCTCCCTCCTGTAAATGCTGGGTGGATATTGAAAATGACATTATGATGGCTGAAATGTTGCCCTTTTTTCTTTGGCTCCCTAAGACTTTGAGGCGTGATACCCTGATCGACTGTTCTGCGATTACCTATCTGCTCCGCACCTAGGACTGCCTATCCAACAAATTTTGCTTATCCCCAAATATCTGCTCTCCTCTCTCTATACTGGAACCTTGGTTTCCACCAAGAGTGTGCCCACAAGACCTCTGCAATGTTGATCAGGGCGATATTTCTTGGGGCGATATTTCTTGGGGCGATATTTCTTGGGTCATGGATCTGGTGAAAGATGGTCGAGTATGCTCCTTCCCAGATTTATTTGCCAAGCTCCCCCTCTCCTCGTGGGAATTTTTCCAGTACATTCAACTTGCCAGCTTTGTATCCCGTGATCATATACGTAAAGCAGCGATGCTGAAACATCTTGGTTTGAAAAGGTGTGTCTCCCAGGCAGCGGCATAGCGTGGGTTTTCAGCGCCCGGGGCAAGGCAAGAATTGTGTGCCCCTCCAACCTGTGGACATGGTAACACACCCTGATTCCCTTATACCAGTAGAGTATTGACGTCCTTACCCCACAAGCACATGTATTGTATATTAACACAATACTTACATAATAAAAAATGAAACACACATGCCCCCCCACTCTACACCACTGCTACGAGTCACCCTGTATAGTTCCACTCTCACACTATACCCAGTCACTCTCTCCCAGTACCACCAGTCACACTCTCCCAGTATCACCAGTCACCCTCTCACAGTACCCCAGGCACTCTCTCTCTCCAAGTACCCCAGTCACTCTCTATCTCCAAGTACCCCAAGTCACTCTCTCCCAGTACCCCCAGTCACTCTCTCCTTCTCTCTCTCAGTACCCCCACTTTCTCCCATGAACTCCAGTCACTCTCTAAGTACCCCCATTTTCTCCCAGTACCCCTAGTCAATCTCTCTCTCTATCCAAGTAGCCCCAGTAACCCTCTCCCTGTACCCCAGTACCCCCTCACTGTGTGTTGGTTATGCTTCTCTGGTGTCACAGTGTCACCTACTTGTGTGGAGTTGCTGGTGGCCCGGGGGGAGAGCTTAGTGGAGACCAGATTTTAAATGTGCTGCAGGGCAGGTGCCTCCTTCCCTACCTCCTGTTCAGCAGCTGCAGGGCTACCAGTGGCGAGGGGCTGGAACAGGGCTTCAAGGGGGGCTGACAAGTGTGGTACAGGGTGTTCCGTGCTGTGCTTCTTCATGTGACTCATGTCAGCGTTAAGGAGTAGGACAGGACCAGAATTTTCTGTCCTGGTCTTCCCTTCCGGACGTTGATTGCTAAGTCACCGCCGGCGCCGCAAAACTGGCGGCTGCCTATGCAAGGGCCTCTCACGGACACCAGTGTCCGTGAGCAGATACCTTTGCTGATCCCTGCTGGAAAATATTAGTGGTTCAAATTTCTTTTGAAATTTTGCGACCCTAAGAAAATTGCGCCTGGGGCGACCACCCCCGAGGCCTCCCCCACGCTACGCCACTGCTCCCGGGAGAAGCAGTCACCAGAGCAATCTCTATCATCTATCGGTCCTTAATCCTGCACAGACCCCAGGAGCACTATCCTACATGCTCAAATGGCAGGTGGGCATTGGTGAGGATCTTGAGCACAAGGATTGGGTGGACATCTGGGAATCCACTCCTACACTAACCTCCTGCCTAACGCATGCTGATCAAGGTTTGAAAACGATGTTCCGCTGGTACCTCACACCGGTTAAGCTACATCATATGCGACTTCTTCTGATGAATTTGTGCTGGAAAGGTTGCGGTCAACCTAGATCCTACCTTCATCAATGGTGGCAATGTCCCTCTTCACACATACTGGGCCACTGTTGCCGTCTGGCTCTGTCGAGTGATACAACGACCTATCAAGGTTAACTGTTAGACATTTCCCCGTTCATGCCACCTTGAAGGATTCTGATGAAGTGAAAATAAACTCATAACTCGTGTTTCCTTGGCAGCCTGCAAAGCACAAGCGAGACAATGGAGTCAATCAGCCAACTTTTCTCTCATTCCTGGAACTTTGTCACATCTCACTGAAGCCCGCACTATGGAGCAACGGAGTTCGCAACTGCACAAAACCCGCATACTTACCTGCGAACATGGGGATCATGGATTAGCGACCCGTCCTTACCCAAGTGGAGCTCATTTCCCCTGTCCCTTAACCCCCTCCCTTCCCCTACTTTTTTTTTCTCTCTTTTCTTCATTTTCTCTCTCTCTCTCTGGCCTATTTATGCCTCTTCTTTATTGAGTACTGATATGCTGCTGCATTTTAGAATTCTTGGCTCACATGCCTCTGATCAATGGATTACTCATCCCTTCTCCACTCGTGCTTCTGTTATTGTGTACCACGATTATTCTATTTTGCTGCTTCACTGCTTAATTTTTACCATGTACTATGTTGAAAAACTTTAATAAAACACAGAAGTTACAGAAAAAAAAGGTATGACTTTTCTGTCTAAATGAACATGGAGACTGAAGACTGGAATTGATTGTTAGAATTGATTGTATTTCCTATATGGAATTAAACAATGACTTTGGGCTGTCGTTCCCAACCCTGGTCCTCAGGGCCCACTAACAGGCCAGGTTTGCCAGACGTCTGAAGCACAGCACAGGTGATATGATTTGCTGCTCAGTGATCGCAGGATTTAGTCTAGATTTCTCCAATGGAATCCTTAAAACCTGGCCTGTTAGGGGTATCTGAGGACCTGGGTTGGGAAACAATGACATAGGGAATTCTTTTTTCATATTCAAGGCTTAACAAATAAAAATTGAATGCAATAAAATAATTGTAAGAATAAAGAATGTTTGACCTCAATCGTGTGAGCGAATCAGTGATTTGTTGGCAAGAATAAGGAACAAAAGGGAGGAAGCGAAGGGGGAGGAAACAATAAAGAGAATGAGAAAGGAAGTGGTATAAGGGTGTTGCCTCCCTATTTGTTTCTTTAAATGAACTTGTCCTGGACCTGTTTAGTGTCCTTGATATTATTACCTATTATTATTGCCCATTGGACTCCATGGAGGGTTAGGCTGCCAAGCCACGAGCCCTACGCGATCTCACTCTTGCGAGATCACGCACCACCGAGGAGTGATCGCAGAGGGTGACTGTGGACTATTTGTGAACCCGATGGACGCATGTCTTTTTTCAGCCTATGTAACTATGTAACCCTGCTCACAGCCAGGGGAAGCGGCAAAACGGGCCACCTTTCTCGCCATGGGATGAGAGGTGAGTGTCTATCTATTGCTCCTGGTTCATAAGATGGCTTTTTTGGGGCATAATTAATACACTGAGCTGCATTGGAAGCTCTAACAAATATAAGGACATATTGTATATTTATGTATATACACGGATCACTTACACCTTTACTTATGTTGGTCCAGTGTAGGCATCGCCATCTTGATGGTCCATGGCCACTGCTTTACAGAACTGACATCACTGCACCTACTCATTCATCAGCATGTCATCAGTTATGGCAAGACCTCAATGAGAGGGTGAACCGCCTTCAAGGAAGCAAATATCCACTGTCACAGACCACTATTTTAGACCTCTATACTAACTAGGGGTCGACCGATTATCGGTACCACCGATATTTGGGGCCGATATTCAGTGATTTCCAGGTTATCGGCATCGGGCTGTTTCACTTGCCGATGTGCCGATAACTCTGAGAAGCTGCGATCTCTCTGGGCATGCGTCCCATCCCGGCACTTCCGCACTCTGGCCGGCAATGATGAGGTCACCTCGAGGTCTCCCCCTTCCACTGGCTCGAACACAGTAAGAAACAGAGGGGGAGGAAGCACATCTAATTGTAATAAAAACAAACAGGATGGTCGGACTGATTTACGGAGGGTCCGTTCCGCTCTGTTGTGCTCCTCCCCTGCTCTCACTCTCCCTGTCTGCTCCTTCACGCTGTGCTACCTGCCAGTCTGTAAAGCTCCCCATCCCACTTCAAGTGGCTGCATAGGAGCATAAATCTTGCTCAACTCTACTGCCCTGACACCGAGATTAAATAAATAAATAAAAGCCTCAAATAGTTCACGGCACCCTTTATCTGCCAGCCATTTAGTTTTGTCTTGGCAGGTGCAGGGATTTGAGTTCACATTAGGGAAAATTTGATTTCTGACCCCAGGAGCTTACAATCAGCTTTCTAGGGAGCCACCTGGGGACAAGGAACTGAGTTTGCAGATTTTGTTTTTAGTAATGATAGAAGCCACAGTTAGGGTTTTAGTGGTCCTGGGCTACCCGACTGCCAGCTTCTGTGTCACGGCCCCTTGCATAAAAGTTTGCTATAAAGTAGTGCTGCACTTTTTACAAATGAGGGGGTACTGATTTACATCTTCCTGGGTCTCTGAACCCCCCCCTCCCAGCAGTGGATTCTAGAGATTCTGTTTACTGTGCCCCAATAAGTGCAGAATATGCCCTGTGCACAAATCCTGCAAACATCTGACTCCTGCTGCAAACACCTCTGCAGCCACCATACCTGAGCCTGACAGAGTCGAGGCAACACCTAGGAGCCAGGCCAGGCATGCTTTGCATAGAATAAACCTGAAATTTATGACCCGCATGGCAGCAAGGACAGCCAACAGGAAGAACAGTTTAGTGAATAAACCCCTTAAATGAATTGTAAGGTCCTGTGAGCTGGTCCCTCTGCTCCTCTATATTGTAAACTCCTGTGAGCCGAGCGGCTGGGACCAGCATTTTACAGATCATCACTTCTATAGCACCAGCAGGTTCCGCAGCGCAGTACACCAAGGAGCGGGGAAACAAAATAAATAAATGCCTCAAATAGTCCCTTTATCTGGGACTATTTGCATTGCAGGTTGCTTTGTTGTACCAAAAAAGAAGAAAAGCTGGAGCTTCTGAAAGAAAGAAAAATGGGGTGGTTGCGATTTCTTAACCATCACACTTTTTTTCAAGCACTTTATTTCTCTCAGCTGGTATGTTTACAATTTTGACACCAGATTTATGTAGAAATTGTGATTCCCCCCCCCCCTCGAAAAATTTTAATGTACAGAATATCGGCACCCGATATCGGTTATCGGCCTGAAAGGTAGCCGATTATCGGTATCGGTATCGGCACCTAAAAAGTGATATCGGTCTATCCCTAATACTAACAGAGGCTGGTGGCAATTTGAGAAAAACATAATTTAATAGAGAATAATAAGGAATTAATAAAAATCGATAGATCACTTAGACATTTGGCTAGAACAGTGGATATATAGAATTAAATTCTATATTAAATGATGCAAAGAGCCGTGATTGGTCCCTTTAAAACTGAATTATGAATTCTGACAGATACCAGTAATGTGCTATGCACAGGAGTGTGACAGATGAGGATCAACCCTTTTGCAACCTTGATCGGCATTAAATACTGTGATATAGCTACTTTGCACACCTGATCAATGCTTCAGGCTTTTCTTCAGAGAAGGGCTACTAAAATGGTGTACGGCTTGAAGGAGAAAAGTTACCAGAAAAGGCTTAATGATCTTAACATGTATAGCTTGGAAAAAAGACGAGACAGAGGAGATATGATAGAAACATTTAAATACGTAAAGGGAATCCACAAGGTAGAGGAAGGGAGTATATTTAAAAGGAAACAAAGTAGCAAAACAAGAGGACATAGTCTTAGATTAGAGGGGCAAAGGTTTAAAAGTAACATCAGGAAGCATTAATTTACTGAGAGGGTGTAGGATACATGGAACAGCCTTCCAGTTGAAGTGGTAGAGGCCAAAACAGTAATTGAATTTAAGCAGGCATGGGATAGGCATAAGGCTATCCTAAACAAAAGATAAATCCAGGTAAAGTATCCATGTAATTGGGCAGACTAGATGGGCCGAAAGGTTCTTATCTGCCGACATTTTTCTATGTTTCTATGTTTATTGGGCAGCCATGGTATGTGCAGAATACTCCATAAAAAAGAAAATAAAACAAATATAAACCAAAAGCCTACTCCTTCTGAGGAGTCTAACCAAACATTTGTTTCCCCTCGCTACAACATTGGGCAGCTAAGCCGCTTACCAATAAGCAAAACAAAATAAAATCTACTTTCCTTTAGTAGTTTCAGGGTTTTCTGTCCTTCCCTGCTGCACCCATCACAAGACAGACCTCTTAGAGGAAACCACCTTACCTATAAAGGCAGAGCAGACTTAATCAAATAACCCAGTTGGGGAAAAGGGCCCAAAATTCTCCATCCGCCTGCTAATAAAACTGTGGTCTCTTACACTGCCCCTAATCACACTGGCACAATACCTAACCTTTTCTGATGCAGAACTTATAAAACACCACAGTTGTTGCCTCTTGATTGTGAAGGTCCCACTATCTATTTAAGACTGTTGCCCTGATTTTTCAGTGCTCTTTGCATACTTGCTCTTGGAATGCACATAGCCCTGTCTCTATAACAAGACTCTACTTGAAACCTTGTATTCTTTACTGTGTTCCAGAATGCCAACAATTCCTTACCATGTTCCAAATGCCAGCACTTCAAAGTGCTTCCAGAGTGCCAGCGTCTCACCATGTTCCAGACTGCCATTTCACTGTGTTCCAGAGTGCATTGCCAAAGCCAACTCACCGTGTTCCAGAGCCACCTCACCATGTTCCAGAGTGCCAGTGCCACCTCACTGTGTTCTAGAGTGCCAGTGACACTTCACTGTGCTCTAGAGTGCCAGCGCCACCTCAATATGTTCCAGACTGCCTGCCTCACAATGTTCTAGAGTGCTAGCAATAGCTTACAGTGTTCCATACTCTCTCCAATTGTCTTGTCTCAATACTTACTCTGTGTATCCTGGAAAATCAATCCTTCTTTATGGCACATATGGCATTATTTAAAGTGATGCTGTCATGCACAGCATATTTGACAGGACTTATAATCCTGTCCCTACTTTGCGTTAGATTTTCTAGAAGTTGGGGGTAGGTGGTATCAATCAATTCACCTGTATTGAAGTCTGTGCCAATGGAGGATAGTTTGACAGGAGAGATCAGGTGAATCTTCCTATGCTGACCAAGCTGATGTATTGACAGGAGGGCTGTGACACTGGGTCTGAGATAGGTATAATGTCCCATTAAACAATGCCATTTATCACTGATCTTTATGATCAGATCCATGATATGGTTTTATGTCATGTTGGGTCATAACATGAAAAGTTGCTTTTTTTCGCATCAAGATCACTTTAAGACAGAGCTCACATATTAGCACTTGGTAAGAACCCTGCAAATGTGCACATTGGTTTGTGAATCTTTGAAAACCACAATTTGTGGTTCCTAGCGCACGGCCTTTGAGTAGGCCTATATTATTTCCTATATAGGATGTGGTAACTCTTTGACATCTATCAGTTCTTAGAATTTCATTCAATTTCTATGTGCCGAGCAACACCACTGTCCACGTGTCACAGCAAAAACGTGATATCTTAATGATATCTATAAATTAAATTAAAATAGGATTATTGGTATATTCATATATGCTTCTTTATGGGACCGTCTTTGGTTAAAATGGGAGAGTGGGGGGGAGAAGGCTTTAAATATTAACCCCTCCTGACCACCTCATCCCATTATAACCATTGGCTTGTGTGTCCATTAACACATACCTTAAATCCAGCTCAGCAAATTCGGAAAACACAGATGTTTGCCAAATAACCCCGTGTGTGTTAATAGGGTGGTTATTATTAATATAATATTGATCCATTGAAATCTGACTTCCATTACAGAATCAAGGATTTCAGTGTTTGGTTTCATGTTTGGTTTTTGCTCTTTTTGCATCAATATCAGAGGTGTGTGAATGATTGAATATGGTCTGGCACAACCCACCCGTCAGTAAGGGGTTTAAGGTTAAAACCCCTGTAAAACAGAATTCCTTTATTTTTTCAGATCTAAAATACAGATTGGTCACGCCTTATCAGGAATTCTAAGAACCGGAAAATCTGGAATTCTACTATGCAGAAAATCAGGCTTTTTTGGATTCTTACAAACTTCAGTTTTACTTGCCTCCCTGACACTCCAGATGGGTCCTGCTGCACACCGACACTCCTCCAAGCCTGCAGCACTGCGAGGAACATGCAAATCCAGGCTGTGACATGCTGAACAGAGACAGGCTGGCTCTATACAGCATGTTCCTCGCAAAGGGCTGAGCAGCATCACCCACCATGTATACACAGTGGTGCTGCAGCAGCAGTGCATTGTGGCTCCCCTGCCACATCCCCCCTCCAATTTCGGATTCTCCCGGATTCCAAAATCCAGAAGAATAGGAAATCCAGAATGCTTGGGAATCCCGTGCATTGCAGATAAGGGGTGCTCAACCTGTAGGTCACCTCTTTTTCTTTGCCCCGTGACCTTTCTCTGCTAGTTGTCTGTAAAACACATGTTACAGTTACAAGCATTTATAAAGTGCCAACAAGTTCTGTAGCGCTGTACAAAGGAGAGACAGAATAACAAATATACATACACATCACACAGAGAGCAGTAAGAGAGAGGACCCTGCTCGAGAGCTTACAATCTAAGAGACATGTCAACTCTTGGCTGTGAAAACAACAAATGCTATACTTTTATTTATACTGTATATATTTAAAAATATTTTGTACAGCTCCTTATACAAACTGAGAAGAACTACTGTAGTTACATGATTCATTGATTAGCTATTTCTTGTATCAATGTCAACCCAACACATACAAGCATGTAAACATGCTCAAGAGGTTCAGTTGTTATCCTGGTGACAAGGACTGGACTCTATAAGGAATGCTTCCAGCATCTTGCTGAATACATGATATAATGAATTCAGGCTGTTCTGGGTAAAGAATTCGAATGATATTCCTAATCAAGTAACCAATGAAAGCTGTCAATATTTAGCATTTAGATACACTCTTACTGACACTAAAAAAAAGTACTTAGACATCTTACAAGCCCAATTCTGGACGACATGCGCGCAGTTACTCTGCAAAGGATTAAAATATAATAAGATGCATAAGCATCAATCTGATACTAGAATGGTGTATATAGTAAAACTTTATAAATGTAAGGAAAATAACTATATACCCATGGGGAACTAATAGTTTACTAAATACACAGTTAAAATGAATTTTTAAAAAAAGCAGTTTAAAGATAACATTTATAATTTCTCATTAAAGCTATTTAATTGCGTTTGCATTTCATCCAGTCTCATGTCAGTCAGTCACTCTTTTAATAAGGTTTGAGAATAAATAGTTTGCCTACAAGACTCCACTGACACCTTGTGAAACTAATTTCTTTTTTTTAACTACTTTCTTTTGCTGTCACTAACAAAAACATTCATTTCAAATTTCATTAACCACCATTTCCTTTCCCTGCTTTACCTGCGTCAATGTTACATAACTTTGGGGGCTATTCACTAACCATCCTAGTTCACTGTTGTAATAACACTAAGCTACAAGTATACAATGACTATTGAATAACCCTCTGTGTTAGAATTGTGCCTTCTTTGCTTTCTTTTGGTGAATTAGCAAATATTAATTTAATTTATAGATTCTGGACAGGTTTTTCTCTTAAAGGTGCATCCATGCTTTCAGAGTTTGAAGAAAGCCTTAAAAGTAACGCACTACTATAAGGCTAGGGTCAGACTGAGGCAGTGCGAACGCGCTGTGCAGCCGCACTTAATCACGGCCGCACTAGCAGCAGATGCCGGGCACATGACGGCCAATATACGAAGTACGGTCGCACAAAAAGTCCGGCTGCGCAACGCAAGTGGAAAATGAACGCATTTTTTCGAGAACGTGAAACCGCAGGTACTGACGTACAGAGTGCCGCTGCGTCCGCTAGCGGCGTGTGTGCGTGATTAGGAGACGTCGACGCTGCTAATGTCCGGCCAACATAAACGTCCAGACACAAAAGTGTTTTATTGATGATCCGTACAAAATCACGGACGAAAATGCGCATAGTAATGAACCACTATCACGTATTCTGTGAAAAAATGCGTCCATTCGTTCGAACGCACTCTTTCACAGACAACATAAAAATGCGTTCGTCTGACCCTAGCCTAAGTCCCCCTTAAATAATCAGGCAGATAGTGCTGACAGCAGCTTCCTGATCTTTTTTAACCCCATTCACTGCTGAGCCATTTCAACTAATTTTTACCGTTTTGCGTTCATTATGTTTAAATGCGATTTGAAGTCATGTTTTATTGTAGGGCCCAGACAAATTATATATTTTTTTTTTTAAGCAGACTCATAATATATCAATAGTATATGTATACATCATGTCCTGTCAGAATGCTATAACAATTTTTTTTTAAAAATTAAGAATTTCCATTCAGATTTCAATCATTTACACCGTGTAAAATACATATTTTCTTTTCACATTTTATCATTTAAGCATTTGTGGTTATATATTCTATGGGGCACTCTTGTTATAAAAAATTAGAAATGGGAACCTGTTACTGTATTTTTCTCGGATAATACATGATTTTAACTAAAGCTATAAAACCTAAATTTTTCATTGTGGTAAATAAGAAGGTGAGTTATTGCAGCACCCTTGTTCACATTATAATTGAAAAAGTGAACAACAGTGCTGCATTCTAAATAAATAATAAAGAGGGGAAAAGAAAGAAACGATCCCTGTATCTCTACCATACAGAATTCACTGCTCGGCTACGGGGGAATTCCCTCTCTGACGTCAACGCGCCCATGAGTGACAGAAGGTGACTAGGTATTTAACTAAAAAAGATAATAAATGTAATTCTGTGGCAAGCCTTTTCGTAAGTTTAAAGGGAATCATGATGTACCTGGTATTATATGGGTTAATTTAAGGTACATTTGACCATTACAATAATCTCTGTCTATGCCATGATGACTGAACATTTGGAGAATGAGAATAGGAAAAGTTCTTGTAGCATTCTGGTGTTTATTGGTAATACTTCACATACAATATGCCTCTCCTGCTGGTGCTATTCTAGATTAAATTATTGAAACTGTATCTATACACACAATCTATTCTACAGCAGTATTCACTTGGGGTTGGTCTGGAGCCGTCGTTCTCGCCGTGGAATGAGAGGTGAGTATGTGATTGGGGGGGGGGATTTCTGCTGGTCAAGATTAGGGATGAGGCGAACACCCCCCGAGTTCGGTTCGAGGCCGAACCCGAACTTCCCATTTGTTCGGGACCGAACTAGAACCCGAACTCGAACTCCATGCAAGTCAATGGGGCTGAAAATTAGTTTTTTTAGAGTGCCCTCCAAGAGGGCATATATGCTACATATTTGCCATAAAAGGTGTATGGGGGTCCGGGTAGTGCCCTGGGGGACAGGAAACAAGGACAAAAAGTAAAAAAAACACTTTTTAAAGGGACAGTGAGTTTTCCATGAAATAAGGGTTAAAAATAAAAACCAAAAATTCCTTCAAATATCGTGCCTAGGAGGTCCCCATAACCTGCCCGTGAAGTAGCGGATTTCTAGGATGTATAGAAACACTTAAAAACCCAAAAATGACGTTTCATATGACGGTAAATGCTTTTCCTTTAATCTATCCATAAACAACTGCTTCGGGCGGCTGTTTGTATGAAAAGACATTTTAGGACGCGCAGAAAAAGTTTAGTGATTTTTTTGGCTAAATTATTGTGAAACTTATGCAGGCTTTGGATGAAAGTAACAATAGGTGCTTTAAAATTGGGCTTTTAGCATCGGCAACAGTGCCGTCACAACGTAACCCCTCTGAGGATATGAATCTGATACAGGCGTCAGTGGAAGTGCACCCAGATATTGTGCCTTTAGTGCCAGGCCTGCAAGTACTATCATACAGTAACCCCTCTGTGGTATTGTGGAAGAATGCAGGGGTGGACCATGCGGTCCTATATTAAAAAGATATGAATCTCGGAATGGGCGTCAGTGCACCCAGATATTCTGCCTTTGGTGCAAGACTGCCAGGCCAGCAAGTATCATCATACAGTAACCCCTCTGTGGTATTTTTGTCGAAGAGTGCAGGGGTGGACCATGTGGTCCTATATTGAAAAGTTTTTGATCTGGTAATGGGCGTCAGTGCACCCAGATATTGTGCCTTTAATGCCAGGCCAGCAGGTATCATCATACAGTAACCCCTCTGTGGGATTGTGGAAGAGTGCAGGGGTGGACCATGTGGTCTTATATTGAAAAGTTTTTGATCTGGTAATGGGCGTCAGTGCACCCAGATATTGTGCCTTTAATGCCAGACCATCAAGTATCATCATACAGTAACCCCTCTGTGGTATTGTGGAAGAGTGTAGGGGTGGACCATGTGGTCCTATATTGAAAATCTTTTGATCTGGTAATGGGCGTCAGTGCACCCAGATATTGTGCCTTTAATGCCAGGCCATCAAGTATCATCATACAGTAACCCCTCTGTGGTATTGTGGAAGAGTGCAGGGTTGGACCCTGCGGTTCAAAAAAATAAAAATGATATAAATCTGGCACAGGTGTCAGTGCAGCCAAATATTGTGCCTTTCATGGCAGCAAGTGCCTTCACACCGTAACCCTTTTGTGGTATTGTGGAAGAGTTCAGTGCTGGAGGTTTTGTCAATGTAGAAGAGGACATCCCCTATCTATTCCATTACTTCAGCATCAGGGGATTGATAGCTGCTGATCCAGGACTGATTCATTTTTATAAATGTCAGCCGGTCTACAGAGTCGGTGGACAGACGCACTCTTTTGTCTGTGTCAAAACCTCCAGCGGCACTGAACGTCCTTTCGGAAAGCATGCTAGATGAAGGGCAACCTAGTAGCTGCATAGCATATTGACTAAGTTCTGGCCAGTGATCCAATCTCAACACCCAGTAAGCCAGTGGATCATCTGCTGGAAAGGTATCCAGGTCTGCCCTTGCCCCTAGGTAGTCCTGCACCATATTGAAGACGCTGGCAATGGGTGCCTACATTTGACGTCCTTGGGCGTCGTGGACTAAAAAAATTTAAAAAAGCATCAGTCAAGCGGCCCTGGCCTTCACCGCTATTCCTCTGATCACCCGCAGCCTCAGAAGCACGTGTGTCAGCACTTGGTAATCTACCAGTGCCTGGAAAGTGTTACACAAGTGTCGCTTTAGAGCATCCTCAAGTTTTTTCATCCTGTGCTCCCTCTGTGCGGGCAGGATGAGCTCTGCAACTTTCCCCTTGTATCGTGGGTCAAGAAGGGTTGCCAACCAGTAATGATCCCTCTCCTTGATAGCACAAATCCTGGGGTCCTTTAGCAGGCTTTGCATCATTAGGGAGCCCATGCAGCGTAGGTTGGAGGTGGCATTAGCTTCCGAGTCTTCCTGGTCAATGAGGATGACCGTATCGTGCACTTCCTCCTCCCAGCCACGCACAAGCCCTTCTGTTTCTGGGCACACAAAACCCTCCCTTGAGGAATCCCAACCTTCAATGCCCCCACTACTTAAATAGTCCTCCTCCTCCTCATCCTCCTCCTGTCTGATCTGAGTAGGACCCGCTGGAATGCTGTCTGCGGAAAGACTGGGGCTTGAGAGCTATGGAAGGCCTCCTATTCCTCCCGCTGCTCTGCCTCTAGAGCCACATCTATAATTCCCCGCAGAGTGTGCTCCCGCAGGAACACTAAAGGAATTGTGTCACTGATGCATGCACTGTCCCTGCTCACCATCCTCGTTGCCTCCTCAAATGGTGACAGTACAGTGCATGCATCCTTGATCATCAGCCACTGCGGGGGGAAAAAAAACAAGTTGACCTGAACCTGTCCTTGTGCCATACTCACACAGGTACTCGTTGATGGCCCTCTGCTGCTTGTGCAGACGCTGCAGCATTGCTAATGTCGAGTTCCACCTGGTGGGCATGTCACAGATCAGACGGTTTGTGGGAAGGTGGAATTCTCTTTGAATTTCTGCCAGTTGAAAGCTTGCTGGGAATGAACATCTGAAGTGGCTGCAGACGTTTCTGGCCTGGATGAGAAGCTCTGCCAGCCCTGGGTACTTGGTTAGGAAACGCTGAACCACCAGATTTAGGACGTGTGCTAGGCATGGTACATGCGTCAATTTACCCTTGCGTAGGGCGGAGAGAAGGTTGCTGCCATTATCGCAGACGATCATTCCCAGCTCAAGCTGGCGTGGTGTTAACCATCTCTGCACCTGCCCCTGCAGAGTTGACAAAATTTCTGACCCGGTGTGGCTCCTGTCCCCTAAACAAACCAGCTCAAGCACAGTATGGCATCTTTTTGCTTGAGCCATTGCGTAGACCCTGTCAGGCGTCGGTTTAACTGCCACTTCGCCAGAGACAGAGAAGGAGGGGGAGGAGGAGGAAGAGGGAGAGGTGGTGGTGGTGGAGCAGACAGACCTCATACAAGCAGCTTTCTGGAGGCGTGGTGGATGAACAAGCTCCAGCACAGAGCCGCGTCTTGGATCACTCCCAGCTGCAATCAGAGTTACCCAGTGTGCCGTGAAGGAAATGTAACGACCCTGTCCATGCTTGCTGGACCACGTGTCTAAAGTGACATGCACCTTGCTGCTGACTGCCTTTCCCAATGACTGGATAACATTGTCTTCCACGTGCTGATATAGTGCTGGAATGGCCTTGCGTGAAAAGTAATGGCGATTTGGAACCTGCCACTGTGGTACAGCGCATTCAGCAAATTCACGGAAGGGAGCAGAGTCCACCAGCTGGAAAGGCAGCAGCTGCAATGCGAGTAATTTTGCTAAGCTGGCATTTAGACGCTGTGCTTGGGGATGGTTGGGACTATATTTTTTCTTTGCTGCAGCAGCTGCGGCAACGTAATCTGACTGCGTAAATCTTCAGCTACTGGGATGATGTCACATTGTGAGGAAGGACCTGGTACATCCATTACTGTAGCATCATCCCTGTCGGTGGAGGTTGTAGGCAATGACATGGCAGGACATACAGTGTGGGTAGAGACAGATGAGGAGGAGGAGGACCTACGCAAAGTTTTGCGCCAACGGGATGTGTGGCACTTGTTCATATGTCGCCTCAAGCACGTGGTACCCAAGTGTCCGGTGTTTATCCCACGCTTCAGCCTCATCTGACATAGATTACAAATAGCAACGGTGGGGTCTGCTGCACATTTCTTAAAGAACTCCCAGACAGCAGAGTTCCTGCATGTGTTCTTTGAGACAACAGCGCTCTGCACCGGAGCAGCTCTGACATCTGATGCCTTGGACTGGCTAGTGCTACGGTTGGTCACAGAGGATGTTGTGCCTCGTGTTTGCTTTGCCTCCTCCTCCCCCTCCTCCTCACTTGATTCCTCAGTTCGATCTGGCACCCAGTGGAGTCAGTGACCTCATCATCAATGTCATCTTCACCCCCTATCTCCTCGTCACTGGAGCCAACTTGGCAGTATGCTGCAGCTGCTGGGGCAACATGAGTGCCAGTTATTTGTGTGTCATCACTGGCACCCCCTTCCTCTAGGTTGATTATACTCCCTTGCTCAACCTCAGAGATTGAATCAGAGCACTGTACTTGCTGCGCATCCTCAAGCAGCATGTCACTCTCATTGTAGTCAAACAATTCAGCTGACTCCTCCGTGTGTGATAGCGAGGCTGCGGCAGGAGTAGCTGTGGACATGGAGGCTGCATTAGATGCTTTGGCAGCTGAGGTGGACTGTAAAGCACTAGAAGCCTGGCTGGCAGAGGACTCAGAGGATGAGGATGGCCTGGTTAGCCAATCCACCAACTCCTCTGTATGTTGCTGCTGCTTAAGACGGCCAGCACCAGTTAGAAAGGACAAGCGTGCCCCTGCAGAGGATGCACCACGTCCACCACGACCAGAGACACAGCCTCCCGACACAGGGGCTGCTTGCCCTCTTATCTGTGTCTGGGAGCGTCTGCCTGTCCTTTTTGTTCTTTCAGACTGTCACGGTTCCCGGATCCCACCACGCAGTACTTAACCCCCAACACTCCACAAAACTCAGAAGCTACCAACAGTGTAGCTGTGAATGATCCCTATCTGTCTGGTCCTTAGAATTGGCCAGGTAAACTAGCTAGACAGAAAAGGGTTAACAATACGGAGAGGAGTCAGCCGAGCCAGAATCAGGAATACAGAGTTCAGAATGGTCAAATGGAATAGCCGGGTCGGTATCAGAGCAGTAGCGTAGTACAAGAAAATAGTCTAGGGCAACAGAAGGCAGAATGGTCAGAACACAAGCAGAGGTCAATAACAGGTTAAATCAATTTAGCAGTCAGGTACAAGGAGCTCAGGTATGGATAACCACGATCTGGCAACTTCTGAAACTATACTGAGGGTTTTTAAAGACCTTCACTAGACCACGCCCCCCACTCAAGCCACACCTCATGCAATCACCTCCCTGCCTGTCTCCATTTAAACCGGGCAGTGGTCAGCGAGCAGCATCAGACTTGCTGTCCTCAAGCACACAGGTAGGGCTGGAAGCCCCCAACGTTACAGTACCCCCCTCTCCACGGGAGGCCACCGGACGACCAACAGGACGAGCGGCAATACGACCACCAGGGCGATCGGGGTGCGAGGCATGGAACGCCCTGACCAACCTAGAGGCAGACATGTCGGAAGCTGGAATCCAGGACCGGTCTTCCGGGCCATAGCCCACCCAATCGACCAAGTACTGCAGAACACCCCTGCACAACCTAGAATCCAAAACCCTCCTAACCTCATACTCAGATTCACCATCAACCTGAACAGGTGGAGGAGGAGGAACGACCCGCGTGTACCTGTTACACAACAAAGGTTTCAGTAGGGAGGTGTGGAAGACGTTGTGCATGAGAAGATGTTTAGGAAGGGCAAGAGCATAAGCCACAGGATTAATGCGGCGAATGATCTTATATGGACCTATAAACCGAGGTGCCATTTTCATAGAAGGCACCCGCAACTTCACGTTCCTAGTGGACAACCAAACTCTATCCCCAACGTTATAGGAGGGAGCTTGTAACCAATGCCTGTCAGCCTTGCGTTTCTGGACAGCAACATTGCGCTCCATATTTACGCGAATTTGTCTCCAAATCTCTTGTAGTTGAGTGAGATGGTCATTGAGAGCCGGGATGGCCTGTTCATTAAACTGAAGCGGTAGAGCCGGAGGGAAAAAACCATAGATAGCAGAAAAAGGAGAGTGGCCAGTGGTCTCATTAACGGCGTTATTACGTGCATACTCAGCCCAGGGCAACAACTCCGACCAATTGTCTTGTTGTTGTGTGGTAAAGCAACGTATGTACTGCTCGAGACCCTGATTTGCCCTCTCTGCTGCCCCATTGGTTTGTGGATGGTATGCTGAAGAGAAGGCCAATCGCACCCCCATCTCCGCACAGAAACCTCCAGAAACGAGAGACGAACTGAGCTCCTCTGTCAGAGACTATTTCAGACGGAACCCCATGTATTCGTACAATCTCTCTAGCAAAGACAACCGCCAGTTCTTTGGCTGTAGGAAGCTTAGGTAAAGGGACAAAATGAGCCATTTTGGAGAAGCGGTCTACAACTGTCAGAACCACAGTATGACCTTTGGACTTCGGCAAGTCCACAATAAAATCCATAGATAGATGAGACCAAGGCCTCTTAGGCGTGGGTAAAGGCTGCAATAGACCGACAGGCAAGGTTTTACTGGTTTTGCTTCTGGCACAGATTTGACAAGCCAAAACAAACAGGCGTACGTCCTGTCGCATGGTGGGCCACCAGAACTGTCTGGAAATACTGGTAAGAGTCTTAGTAATACCAGGATGACCTGCTGGTTTAGAATCATGAAACATTATGAGTAATTCTTGTCTTTCCTTTTCAGGTACAAACAACATATCTGGAGGCTTGTCAGGTGGAGTCCCCACTTGAGCTGCCTGGAGACGTTCCAGGAAAGGCGAGGAGACAGACAAGACTGTGGAAGCCACAATACGTTCAGGAGGAACTATAGGATTGTGGTCTTGTGTATTAGATTCATATGGGTCATATTGACGAGATAAGGCATCAGCCTTTACATTGCGGTCACCTGGTCTGTAAGTCAATACAAAATTAAACCGGGACAGTAGCAATGACCACCTGGCCTGTCTCGAGTTCAACCGTTTAGCATCCCCGATGTACGTAAGGTTCTTATGATCAGTGATTATCAACAAAGGATCAAGAGTACCTTCCAACAAATGTCTCCACTCTGACAGGACAGACACAATAGCAAGCAATTCTCTGTTACCGATATCATAATTGCGTTCTGCTGGTGATAATTTTTTTGAAAAGAACCCACAAGGATGTAGTGGTTTCCCTGGAGATTCTCTTTGAGACAGGACAGCCCCAATGCCTATCTCAGAAGCATCAACCTCAAGAATAAACGGAATCCTGGGATCAGGATGCCGTAACACGGGAGCGGAAGTAAAAGCCTGTTTGAGAAGACCAGATCTGGTTCTTCAGACCTTTACGTGTCATATTAATGATAGGAGAGGCTATAGCGGAATAATTCTTGATAAATCTCCTATAATAGTTAGAAAACCCCAGAAACCTCTGTATGGCTTTGAGACCTTGAGGAAGAGGCCATTCTGAGATGGCCGTGAGTTTAGAAGGATCCATCTCAAAACCCTCTGGAGTGATAATATACCCAAGGAATTTCACAGTAGTAATGTCGAATAAACACTTCTCTAGTTTGCAATAAAGACCATTGTCCAGTAATTTAGCTAATACCTGTCTGACATGTGCATGGTGGGTTTTCAGATCGGGAGAGTAATCAATATATCGTCTAGGTATACTATAACAAAGGTTTGCAAGAAATCTCTGAGCACATCATTAATAAAATCCTGGAATACCGCTGGAGCATTACAAAGACCGAAAGGCATGACCAAGTATTCATAATGCCCACTCCTGGTGTTAAATGCTGTTCTCCACTCATGCCCCTCTTTTATGCGTATCAAATTGTAAGCTCCTCTTAAATCAAGTTTAGTGTATACTGCTGAACCCCTTAACCTGTCGAACAGTTCCGATATGAGAGGGATAGGGTACACGTTCTTAATGGTGATCTTGTTAAGCCCCCTATAATCAATACACGGGCGTAGATCTCCCTCTTTTTTCGACACAAAAAAGAATCCAGCCCCTGCTGGAGAAGAGGAACGTCGGATAAAACCTCTCTCCAAATTCTCCTTGATATACTCCTCCATAATTTGGTTCTCCTTTATGGAAAGAGGGTATACTTTGCCTCGGGGAGGCATGGTACCTGGATGAATATCAATAGCACAATCATATGGTCTATGTGGAGGTAGTTTGTCTGCCTCTCTTTTTCAAATACAGCCCTGAGGTCTGCATATTGCTCAGGAACTTCAGTAGACAATGGAGGGGCTGTGGGTGTGTTCAGGGCACCGACATGCTGAATGGGTATTAAACAAGTCCCAAAACATGCAGAACTCCAAGACAGTATCTCTCCTTTAACCCAATCAATAACGGGATTGTGTTCCACCAACCAGGGGAAACCAAGTACAACAGGATTGGAAGGTGAGTGGATAACTTGGAATATGATCTTTTCTTTATGCAAGAGACCAGTAGTAAGAACTACTGTAACCGTATCGTGAGTAATCCTAGGGCAGGATAACGGCCTGCCATCTATGGCTTCAACGGCTAAGGGTGTCTCTCTTACAACCAGAGGTAGAGAAATGGAAGAAGCGTAGTTAACATCAATAAAGTTACCAGCAGCCCCAGAATCCACAAAAGCGGTATTATGTGTGGTCTTGGTCTCCCAAGCCAAGGATACTGGTAACATAAGTTTTGTGTCTTTGATAGGAGACATGCATGTCACACCCAAGGCCTGTCTCCTCAGCTGCCTTAGGTGCGGTAGTTTTCCGGCTTATCATGCATCTTAGGGCGAGTAGGACATTGAAATCGTACATGTCCCTCCAAACCACAATACAGGCACAATCCCTCACGAAAACGCCTTGTTCTCTCCTCCTCTGTAAGCCTAGTACGGCCTAGTTGCATAGGCTCTGAGGGAGGAGATAACTCTCTGGGTGGTGCTTGAAAGACAGGGGCCAACCTAGGTAACGGTCTCTTGGGTCTCTCTCTTGGAGTCCTTCTATCCCTTATCTGATTATCCAGATCTATACAGTAATCAATGAGTTCACACAATACCTCAGGTAGTTTACGTGGAGCTAATTCATGCATCAACGACTCTGATAACCCCTCCATAAACGCCAGAACCAGTGTCTCATTTGTCCAGTTCACATCAGAAACTAAGGTTTTAAATTCTATGGCATAATCAGACACAGTCCTGTTCCCTTGACGTATGCGGAACAAGGATTTGCCGGCTATCGTGGCCTTTCTGGTAGGATTAAAAGTACGTTGTAACTCGGCTATGAATTCTTTATAATCCCGTACAATAGGTCTTTCTGCCTCCCATAAAGGAGTCGCCCATGTCAACGCTCTGCCAGACAGATGGTTAATAATAAACCCCACTTTGGCAATGTCAGAGAAAAACATTTGTGGATTTAATTTAAAATGAATATCCACATGGACCAAAAATCCCCGGCACTCAGAGGGAGTACCGTAAAACCTCATAGGAGCGGTCATGTGTACCTGGGATGTCTGAACGACAGGGGTCACAGGTATAGCAGGCGGGGGTGCAACCCCAACTGGTTCCAGGTGTGCAGTACGATTCAGGATAGTTTGTAAGGCAATGGCAAACTGATCCATCCTATGATCCTGCTCATCCTGTCTGGATACAAAGGTAGCCAAGTGCTGTGTTAAATCTGCGGGATCCATATTGGCCAGATCGTAATGTCACGGTTCCCGGATCCCACCACGCAGTACTTAACCCCCAACACTCCACAAAACTCAGAAGCTACCAACAGTGTAGCTGTGAATGATCCCTATCTGTCTGGTCCTTAGAATTGGCCAGGTAAACTAGCTAGACAGAAAAGGGTTAACAATACGGAGAGGAGTCAGCCGAGCCAGAATCAGGAATACAGAGTTCAGAATGGTCAAATGGAATAGCCGGGTCGGTATCAGAGCAGTAGCGTAGTACAAGAAAATAGTCTAGGGCAACAGAAGGCAGAATGGTCAGAACACAAGCAGAGGTCAATAACAGGTTAAATCAATTTAGCAGTCAGGTACAAGGAGCTCAGGTATGGATAACCACGATCTGGCAACTTCTGAAACTATACTGAGGGTTTTAAAGACCTTCACCAGACCACGCCCCCCACTCAAGCCACACCTCATGCAATCACCTCCCTGCCTGTCTCCATTTAAACCGGGCAGTGGTCAGCGAGTAGCATCAGACTTGCTGTCCTCAAGCACACAGGTAGGGCTGGAAGCCCCCAACGTTACACAGACATGGGGAGTGACATATAGATTAATATATACAGAACTCTGATTCAACTCTGGTATAAAGATTTAAAGAACTCTGGTATAACTCAGTGAGACACACTGATAGCTGGCAGCCAGTGACGAGACACAGATCACCTCAATTCACAAATGTTTTAAAGAAATTAGTGAGCCCCAAAAAAACTTGCTGGCTGTGTGACGAGACACAGAAGATCACCTCAATTCACAAATGTTTTGTAGAAATTAGTGAGCCCCAAAATACAGCGTGGTACTGGATGTGTGACGAGACACAGATCACCTCAATTCACAAATGTTTTGTAGAAATTAGTGAGCCCAAAAATAATGCGTGGTACTGGTTGTGTGACAAGACACAGATCACCTCAATTCACAAATGTTTTGTAGAAATTAGTGAGCCCCAAAATACAGCGTGGTACTGGATGTGTGACGAGACACAGATCACCTCAATTCACAAATGTTTTAAAGAAATTAGTGAGCCCCAAAATACAGCGTGGTACTGGTTGTGTGACAAGACACAGATCACCTTAATTCACAAATGTTTTAAGGAAATGAGTGAGCCCCAAAATACAGCGTGGTACTAGATGTGTGACGAGACACAGATCACCTCAATTCACAAATGTTTTGTAGAAATTAGTGAGCCCCAAAATACAGCGTGGTACTGGATGTGTGACGAGACAAAGATCACCTTAATTCACAAATGTTTTAAATAAATTAGTGAGCCCCAAAATACTGCGTGGTACTGGATGTGTGACGAGACACAGATCACCTTAATTCACAAATGTTTTAAAGAAATTAGTGAGCCCCAAAATACTGCGTGGTACTGGATGTGTGACGAGACACAGATCACCTCAATTCACAAATGTTTTTTAGAAATTTGTGACCCCCAAAATCTTTTGAAATCTCCTCTGAAATACGTGCAGAATCGGTGCGTGGAAACGTTATATAGTGTGCTGCGGGACTTAGCTCTGTGAGCCCATGATTGGCCAAAATTTGCCCAATCAGGACTCTGAGCGGTGATTGGCATAGTGTTGAACCAGTCTTGCACCAGACCTGTGGTCAGGTGCAAGGCTGTAGCCAATTACGAGCTTCAGGCCAGTGGGAAAATGCATTGTGGTCCATTGTGGTCGAACATGCGGCGAACACCCGGAAATGTTCGGTGTTCGCGATCTACTCGAACAGGCTAAGTTCGGGTCGAACCCCGAACTGTCCGAACCCGAACCGCTCATCCCTAGTCAAGATGACTGATTCTGCAGAAGCCGTATCAGTTAGCACCAGCTCCTAGCTGTGGTTAACTTTTCAGTAGCCACAGCAGGACGTTAATCAGCATTAGGACTTTGTAATCCTAATGCTAATAAACACTTTGCGCTCCTCATGTTAAGCATAGGGTGCGCAATGTACAGTAACCCCGCGCTGAAAAGCACAAGGTCCAAATCGCTAAAGATTTTTTAACCTATTACTGTTTGGATTGTAATATGGTCGACCTGCGCTAGGGCAACCAAGGCTAATGTTAACGCTCACACAGGTGAACGCTAACGTTAGTGCTATGACTGTAATATGGCCCAAGGTATTTTCTTTACAGATCTACTTCTATGGGTCAGCAAAAGGATTTGCTACTTACAGATTAAACTATGAGTAATATGACTTTATGTGCACACAGTCTCCCTATAAAGCTGTCAATGTGTCAATACAAGCCTTAGCCCAATCATTTCCAGCCAATAGTTAGTTGAAATTCACAATGTGTAAGGGACAGTGTATACAGGTTAGTTATCTGAGTAGGTGGTAGAGTGTGGGTAGAGTGTGTAGGTGGTGCAGTCATAATGAGGGCAGATATGTCATGGAGGACCAGGTGCCCAAAGGTCCTGTGCATTAACTTAGTTAACAGGTCATGACGAGATGAGTCTTCCCACCCATCACTACTGCTCTGTTTTCCCTGTGATAGCATTTCAAAGAAGAGTGCTTCTGTCGGCCCAGAAGGCTCTCCATCTGCTTACAATGGGCAGTCTTCAGGGGATCCGATCAGCTTTGCACAGGTTGTACAGAGCTGATTGAATAATGTCTTAACAAAGAAGCATTGACAGGCTTCCTATTGGTTGATGATCGACACAGTGACAATTCAAACAATTTCAGTGTTTTGTGTGTCACTGCAATTCGCTGCATTTCAGCAATTCCATTTCTCTGAAAATACAGCAAATTCACCATTTAGATGGTCACCATATTTTGCTGAAATTGGAGTCGCTGAAGTAGTTATGGGACGTCGGCGAAAATTGATGACTTGCACAGACAACCACCGAATTGCACGGAATTTTATTTGCATTGCCGAATTCTGTCGAACTGCAAACATAAAAAGGAAGAAATCAATAAAATGTGTCCAGAAAACAAAAACGTCCTTTAAAAAAGAATGAAAAGGTCTGTTACTTTTTCAAAGGCGTTTTTTTATCATGTAAGAAAACCGAACATGTTATCTAAAAAAAATACAAAAAAATACTAAAAGGTGTTCTAAAAAATAAAAAGGGTTTTTGCAAAAAAATTAAAAGACTACACAGTGCTAACATTTTTAAAAAAAATATATTACATTTTTACATTGAATCTTATGGGATTCAGCTGTTTAATCCTGTCGAACTGAAACCGAAAATCAGAACATTTCGGAAGAAATCTGGTGCAGTTCGCCATGAATAGAAGACACTATCAGGGTTACTCAAAGAGATCCGAATTGGGTAATCGAACAGTGAAATTCAGCGTACCTTTCCTGGCAATTCGGCTATTCAGAGAGCAGGCAGTTCGCCAAATGTTGGCGAATTGCCTGCACATACGGTGCCTGTTCAAGGGCAGTGAAATCCTCATAGAGAAGCATTGCTTCGTCTGTTCAGAGAACACAAACCAGCAGTGAAAAGTTGCCAAATTTCCCTGCTGTTCGGTGGTTTCATTCGACAGGTTTATTCAGGAGAATCCCATAGGCTTCAATGTAAAAAATATTGCCGTTTTAATCCAATATCTAATAAACCGTTGATTATTATATTCTGCAGTAAAAAGTCTCTTTAGTTATAGATTTTTTAGGATCTTTTAGGCATTTTTCGAGATTTTCTAGTGAATAATTGTTTCTGTTTTTTTAAAATCATTTTTTCTTTTTTCTGTAACAGCCCTTTTTATTATCATTCATTGGACCTTATATGTAAATTTCAGACATTTTCGTTCTGTAGTTTCTTTGCAAACAGCGTTTCACTTTTCAAACATTCAAGCGTACTGTTTTTGTTTTTTTGTTCACTCCATTCGTCTGCGGTGTTGGCTTTTTCTGGCGGCTTCTCTGCGCTGTGATCGGCGGCTGCTCGGGTTTCTCCGGCGTATTCGGCGGGGTTAATCCAGATGTTTTTGTGGGTTTCGGTGTGCGTTCGCTGGGTTCTGCAGTGATTGTTCAGCGGGTTTGCAGCGGCTTTTCCCTGCACTTCGACGGCCCTGTGGTGCTTGCCGAATACACCGCAGGGTCGCCGAAATGGGATCGCCAAATCGCACCGAATTGAAGAGAACGAAAAGTCACCGAACGTGCGGTGACTTTTCGATTCTCTTTGAATAACCCTGAATAGATTTCTATGGGGCAATTTTGATGCTGGCGAATTGCACCATATTTTGCTGTCAATTCGCCAGTATGTGGCAAACTGAGAGCTTAGTGAATAGACAAATTGGCCAAAAATTGCACCGAATGGTAAAATTCACTGTCTGGTGCTATTACGGGGCCAATTTGGAGGTTAGTGAATAACCTCTCTAGAGTGCACCTTCAAAGGAACCTGACGCAGTGAATGTACAATATGTGATGAAAAGACAGTCTGGTGTAGTGATTTTCAAGCACCGTGCCATGTCACAGCGATCTGCTACGTATGGTCCTCAGGTGTGTCTGTGTCACGGGTATTCATTTTGCATAATGATTTGTATGTGCCACAGGGCAGCAACAAAATGTAGATATCATGTAATGGAGCAATGTCACCTACTTATAAATGATAAGATATAGCTTTAAAAAGTGGCATAAAATGCTCAGAAATAAGGCTCAGTAGAATACCGGTTGTTAAAAAAATGTATTTATATGAATAACCGAAACAGATTGCGAAGGCATCAAAATGGAAATGGTATATAATACAAATAGTAATGAACTAAGACAGTATAGGAAACAGTAGCATTGTTTTATAGGTATATAGAAAAAAAGTTGTTGTATTAGAACTCTAAATTAGAAGAAATAACTACTGGGTAAAATGTGCCATCTACTGGAAAACACACATCATGAATTCTGAAATTCAAGTTGAAAGGGATACTGGCAATGGGTTATTCACATTGTGTAAGCCTCGATGGTCACTATTTAAAGCAGGTGTGGGCAACTATGGCCCTCCAGATGTTTTGAAACTACATTTCCCATGATGCTCGGCTGCTCATTAGGTTTGCAGAGCCTCAAGGGAAATATGGTTCCAAAACATTTGCAGGGCCAGGGTTGCTGACTCCTGATTTATAGGAATATTTAATATTACAATATGTCATTTTGCTGCCCTGTCCTGGGATACTTGGAATTAATAGAAATCCTGGTGGAATTTGCTTCTGATAGATATCTACAAAATGTTTATCAGAAACAAATTCCACCCGGATTTCTACTAACAGTGAGGAGCACAGCCGCGAGCATCCACTCACTGGAGTCCATAGGACTCCATTGAGGTCCTCTCTGTCGCATCGCGAGATCCGGCCGGTCGGCGTAGTGATACGCAGGGAGAGACAGGGGGAACTTTTTCCCCCTGTCTTTCCCTGCTCCCGCCGGCCGGAGGAGGTGACCGGAGCCGCGGTCCTCACCGCAGGACAGAGGGTGAGTATCTGTTTTTTTTTCTTTACTGTTTTAAGCTGGTGTTAACGGATTCTGCACCAGCGGAATCCGTTAACACCAGGTCCTGGCTCTGGTTAACTTTTCGTTGACCAGAGCCAGGCGTTAATCAGCGCTGGGACTTTGTAATCCAGCGCTGATTAACACTTTGCGCTCCCCATGTTAAGTATAGGGAGCGCAAGTGCAGTGACCTCACGCTGAGAAGCGCAAGGTACCAAACACAAACGGGTTTTTTAACCCGTTTGCGTTTGGATTGTAATATGCCCTAAACAGACGCAGCTAACAGTAGTGCTCACGCAAGTAGTGAGCGCTACCGTTAGCGTGCAGAGTGTAATAGGGCCCAGGATGTGTAGCTAACAATTAACCATAGGATGAAACAGCAGTTTTGCATAGCGACTTTTATTTAAATTTTTTAACTATCTCTGAATAACATAAATGTACTAATTTTTTATTCTTCATGTATTTATTTATAAAGTATTGTACCAGGAAGGATACATTGAGATTTCTCTCGTTTTCAAGTATGTCCTGGGTTCAAGAACATCGAAATGTTACAGTTACAGAAATACAAAGTAATATATGCAAGATATTAAAAACAAAACACAAATATACAGATTAACATAAAATAAATATGTAGGAAATAGTCATTATGTTACATGTTTACAGGTGCATTCCGTATTGAGGTATGTTAATAGGGAGCTCTTAAGTGACTTTAGACTGGGGGAAGATTTGATGGCGTCTGGGAGGTTATTCCATATGAAGTGGAATCAGGCTGGTAGATGGTCACCATTATGAGCCAGGCGGCCATCTTGTTCAGAATATTGGTTTATTTGAAAATAACTAGGTAGGTTTTAGGTGAAACTAGAATGAAGCATACGTAGAAATTTAGGAATGTGTTAGATTAGCAGAAAAGCAATTAAAACCTGAGAAAGATCCAGACTGTTCCTGGCACGAAGGGACAGAATGAGAAGTGGATACACCAAGGTCACAGAGGCCCGCAGAGAGACAAAGGGGAGCATAGAAGACAGACCAGGTGTTATCCGCAACAAATAAACACAGGTGCTAGGGAGGTGAGCACAGCCCGGACTGAGTGTAGCAGCAAATCACGTTCTGTCAAACTAACATGAAGTTTGCCAATTTACGGGCAATGTATGGAATGTCTTTGTAATCGACCAAGGGAGGTACTAACCCACGTGGGGTGGGATACTGTCACCGGGAGGTGGGTTAATTGGGATGTACCTAATTATGTATTTGGGGTATAAGATCTCATGTCACGGTGAGTTCGATACTCACTCTTTGCGATTCAATCCTGTGTGAGCATTTGTGTGACGACACAAATAAAGTTTGCCTTTCCTGAAGAGACTCGTGTTCAGACAATCCTTGCTCGTGTCTGGTCCGGCCTCGTCCCGAGTGAACCTAGCAGATTCCGGTTACATTTCTTGGGGGCTCGATAGCCGGGATACGGGCCCTTGCCGGCATGGCAACGACTGCTGAACACTGTAGCGGTTGACTGCAGGTGCGAGTGATCCCGCTGGTTGGACGTCCGTTGAAGGTGAGCTGACATCTGCAGGCGCCAAGCAGGATTTCCTGTTCAGTGGACCTCGTCTCGTCCCAAACGGACCCCCGGCCCGGGAACACTGGGACACCACCGAGTCCGAGGAAACAGCAAGCAGCGCGGCGATAGGTAAAGTGTCTTCTATGTTTGTATGTCTAATGGAGATACCGGTATAAAGGGAAACGTCCGGCCATAGTCGGATAAGGAGACCCGCGGCCACGGTCTCGTTGACATACCGCACCCCACGCTGACAGCACGGACAAGCAAAGGAGCCAGAGTGGCTAGCGCGTGTCTGAACCCGGGGGATCGGATGTTAACTAAACGGTAGTTCTGTATGTGAGGGAGAAGGGAGCCACGTGGAGTTGCATAGTCGTAGTCAGTGTTTGTAAATAGAGCTTCTGCACGTGGACTGTGTGAGAGATAAAAGCCATTTTTGTTATGTTAGTAGGGTAAAGAAAAAAAAAAGTATGCCCTCAAATAAATATAAATATGAATGTGAAAATAAGTCTATATATATATTTAGTGTTTTAATATACCAGTAAATTAAACAAAGATAATTTACAAGCTTTGTGTGTGGATTATGTAATGATCTGCAGGAGTCTCTGAGCCCCCACTTCCTCCTGGGCCAGAAGAAAGAGAGAACAGCTTTTTTTGGGGGTTTTTTCCTTATTCGCTCCCCCCCCCCCTCCTTTCTGGCACACACTGTCTGCACGGAGGAGAGGGAGGGAGTCAATTTTTTTTGTTCTCTGATGAACAGAGAAAGTAACCCTTTATGTGTCTGTGCAGCGAATTTTAGTTTACCAGAGAAATAAAGAAGAAAAATTACTATGTTTAGCTAATTTTTAATGTGTGCTACAATAGAATGCATGAAGTATGTATGTTTTTATTTTGTGTTGATATATTTGGTTAAGTCTGTCTTGACAGACTATTTTAAAATAGTTTTATATAATCTAGGCTATATGTAAGAAAGTTTTATATTGTCTAGTATTGTTGTCCGTTTGTTTCAAGCAATATTGTGTAATGTGTTGATATTATTCCAAAAACTCTAGTTTTGTTCACAGAGCTAGAATTAAATAAAAGAGGGTGTCCTGGTTTTTATATTGTTACAGAGTGTAACAATAGTGAGTATTTATAATACAACATGTATTTTATGAAGTAAAATTAACCCTTTCGCTGCTGAGGCTTTTCCCGCCTCTGTGCTGAGGTCATTTTTACCGGTTTTGCTCATCATGTTTAAACGTGTTTTTAAGGCTTATTTTAGTATATGACCCAGACATATTATATATCGTTCTTTCCGTCAGACTCAGTAGATTCATAATATGTCATTATTATATGTATACGTTATGTCATGTCTGTATATTATAACAAAAAATGCAATAAAATATGTATTTTCAATAATTTACAACGTGTAAAGTGTTTTTTTTCACATTTTAACATGCGAGCAATTGCGGTTATATTTTGTATGGGGTGCGCTTGTTAAAAAAATTAGAGATGGGGTCTCGTTACATTTTTTTTGGGGGAAAATTACGCGATTTTTAACAAACGCACCGCATACAAAAATCGTTAGTGCAGCATCATTGTTCACATTATAATTGCAATGGGAACAATATTGCTACACTAACAAACCAAAAAAAAGAAAAAAAAATGTTTATTTTTTTTTTATAATTTTTTTTTAAAATATATTTTTATTTTTAATTTTTATTTTTTTTTAAAAACTTTTTTCACATTCAAGTTTGGTATTGTTGGAACGGCCATGCTCTGGCCGATCCAACCATACCAAACATTAACCCCTAACTGCCACGGATCGGGAGATAGGGAGTTCATTGGAACTCCCTATCTCCACCGTTGGTGGCAGTTAGGGGTTAACTCTAGGACTGGCGTCATCGTGCTACGCACGATGACGCCAGTCCTCAGGGGGAGTTCCCGGAGGCTTGGCCGACATCCAAGATGTCGGCCAGCTCCGGGAAAGGATCGCGAACCGGCGCTTTTCAGCGCCGATTCGCGATCCAGCTCCCCAGGGGTTAATGCCAGGTACCATTTGGAAGGGCAGGCTGTGCCCTTCCAAATGATGCCTGGGTTAACCCCCGCAGAGCCGCCGATCGGGAGGGAGAGAGGTCCGAAGGACCTCCCCCCTCCCTTTCAGGCGCCTCCTCCGCACATGCGGGGGGAGGGCGCCTGAATTAGGTGTCATCGCGCTGCCGCGATGACACCTAATTCTGGCGGCTGCGGTCCCGGATGCGCGGCTGACATCGAGGATGTCAGCCCGCACCAGGGGGGCCAGCGATCGGCCGGAATCCGGCCGAACGCTGACCCCAATGGGAGGACGCGCTCAGCGCGTCCTCCGCACAGCAGCGGGAATGCGGAGGACGCGCTGAGCGCGTCCTCCGCATTGAAAGGGTTAAAGTATATAATAATATACAATATTGTCTACCAAAATAAAATAAAATTTATTAACAAATTAAATAGAAATATATGAAACGGTTAGAAGATAATATTAAAAGAGCAGTTCGAGAAATAATTAAAGTAACTAGTTTTATACTGTTTCATGTCCTATATAGTTAAGATATAGCGAAAGTATGATTAAAAAAATTCAAAAAAAATATATTTCTATTTAGTTTCTGATGAGATAGTTATTCTATTGTTATAAGAGTATTTTATATGATTACTGATTTTTTTTTTTTGATTTTTTTTTTCTCTGATGTGGTATTAAGAGTCTGTTTTGGCTACGGGAGAGAGACCTCTGTGAATATTGTTTGTATATGTAGATGGTTTTTCTTTTTAGTTAAAATATACAATGTGTATATGTACTTTATAAAATATTACACGGTGCTTGATTTCAAGGACGTTTTTTCCTGCATCCGTCTGGCTCCGGCAAGCCAACCCCTTTTTATTTTTCAGTGGGAGGAATCTACAATGGATGCGCGCTCAGCCAGGACCTCCTGTCCTTCAACGCTCAGCCAGACAAAGTTGTTTTACTACAGTATGTAGATGATTTATTACTGGCTTCTCCCACAGAAAAAGACTGTTTCTCTGTCACAAAAGCCCTGCTACATCTGCTATGCCTTGCAGGTTACAGAGTGTCCAAAAAGAAAGCGCAAATATGTAAACAGACTGTAAAATATTTAGGTTTTCAATTAACAGGTACCAAGCATGCATTGGGGGCAGAGAGAAAAGAAGCAGTATGCCGAATACCCCAACCAAAGACAAGGAGACAAGTCCGTGAATTCCTGGGAGCTGCAGGCTTCCGCCGCCTGTGGATCCCCAACTTCGCAGACATTGCTGAGCCCCTCTATCAAGCCACCAAGGAAAAAGAGCATGACCCCTTCCTCTGGGAAGAAGAGCAAACAGCAGTTTTCCTGAAATTAAAGACTCTACTAATGGAAGCTCCAGCACTGGGACTGCCAGATCACAGCAAGCCCTTCCAGCTGTACGTGCATGAACACAATCAAACAGCTACAGGAGTGCTGATTCAGAACTTTGGCTCATGGCCAAGGCCTGTGGCCTATCTATCCAAGCAACTTGACCCTGCGGCCTACCCCCATGTCTGAAAGCTGTGGCAGCCACCGCAATGCTGATAGCAGAAGCAGACAAGCTGACCCTTGGACAAGTTCTTCATGTCAAGGTACCACATGCTGTCAAAGCCCTGCTGGATGTAAAAAGGAAGCTACTGGTTCAGCAACAGCCGGATGACAAAGTACCAAGCTATGATGTGTGAGACTCCACGGGTTCATTTGGACCTCATCGCTACCTTGAACCCTGCTACTTTACTGCCTGACTTGAAGAGGATCAAGATCATGAATGCCTCCAAGTCATGGAAGAAGTATTCAGTAGCAGGCCAGATTTGAAAGATGTACCCCTAGACAAATACGATTTACAGCTATTCACTGATGGTAGCAGTTACATGGATGATGGAAAGAAAGTCTCCAGCTATGCAGTCATCTCAGCAGAAGAAATTATTGAAGCAAATTCTCTACCAGGCCATACATCTGCACAACTGGCTGAGATAACAGCTTTAACCAGGGCTCTGGAAATCTCCGAAGGCAAAAGAGTGAATATCTACACTGACTCCAAATATGCCTTTATGACTGTCCATGCACATGCTGCACTCTACAAAGAAAGAGGCCTACTTATTTCCTCAGGACAACAAATCAAGTATGCAGCTGAAATCGCAGCCCTCCTAGAAGCTGTATGGAAACCAAGTGCTGTCAGTATTATGCACTGTCGTGGCCACCAGAAAGGTCATGATGAAATCACAAAAGGCAACAGGCGCGCTGACCAGGCCGCAAAAGCGGCTGCAAAACCATTGCTAACAACTGATCAAGCCAAAGTCCTGCTCTGCAAGCAAGAGGCCCAACCTCCCATGCCAAACTACGAATTCTACATGAATTGGAGAAAATTTGAACCCAAAGGCGAATTCATTGAAATTATTCTGCACAAATGGCACAATGATTACGGACTATTAGAACTCAATCATGATTATATCCAGTGGCTTTTCCCAACACGGCCCCAAGGCCGAAATTTCTACTCCACTTCTCTGAACCCTCAAGAGACACGTCTTATGATTAACACCTCAGAAGTTCAGCAAAGACTCCGCAGAGTATACAAAATGATGCTGAAATTCTTCGGCGTAAAATTAATGGGGGAGTAATGGAGAAGATACAAAAGTAACCGAAGTTATTAAATTATTAAATTTCGCCTCACGTTTTGACAGCCTAACAGCCAACCCTTATAATAATCTGAGGATCACACGAATACTGCTAAATTTGGGAGAGTTGGGAGCAGAAGAATATCAAGCTCCGCTGGTGAGGTTCTTTCTCAAAGAGACCCTTATCAAAAACAAACTGCCAAGAATGAAGAAAAGTCTGATGAAGGAAATAATTATTATTATTATTATTATTATTATTTATTTATAAAGCGCCAGCATATTCCGCAGCGCTGTACAATAAGCACAGTACAGACAGGGTTACAATACATTGAACAACATTGACAAACAGTACAGGAGGAGATGAGGCCCTATTCCCGTAGGAACTCACAATCTAGGAGGGTTGGGGTTGGAAACAGGAGGAGAGGACTGTAAGGTGAGAGTGATGATGGTTGCGTCAGTGAGTTGGGTGGTAGGCTTCCCTAAATAGGAATGTTTTAAGGGAGCGTTTGAAGGAAGAGAAGTTAGGGGAAAGTCTGACAGCACGAGGGAGAGCGTTCCAGAGAGTGGGGCTGCGCGTGAGAAATCCTGCAGTCTATCATGGGAAGAGGTGATGCGGGGAGAAGCTAGGCGCAGGTCACTGTTTGACCTTAGGGAGCGGGCTGGGGTGTATTTGTGATTAGTGAGGACAGGTAGTGGGGCGCTGAGTTAGTGAGGGTTTTGTAGGTAAGGATAAGGATTTTGAACTTAATTCTGCAGTGGATGGGGAGCCAGTGAAGGGACTCGCAGAGGGGAGCGGCAGAGACAGAGCGGCGGGTGAGGTGAATTAGCCTGGCGGAGGCGTTCAGGATGGATTGTAGGGGGAGAGGTGGGACAGAGGGAGGCCAGATAAGAGATTATTGCAATAATCGAGTCGGGAGATTACCAGGGCGTGTATGAGTTGTTTTGTGGTGACTGCTATGGACTTCCTCTCGAAATAGGGTCAGACAATGGCCCCGCATTTATACAGAACTGTCTACAACAGTTTGCCCGCCTGTTGGGCATCACCTGGAAGCTACATACTGCTTACAGGCCCCAAAGCTCGGGAAAAGACGAAAGAATGAACCGCACCCTAAAGACTTTGATGTCCAAACTGTGCCAAGAGATGTCACTAGGCTGGTTGGATGTGCTGCCAATAGTTCTATTGCACATTAGGTGCAGGCCAACACCCCCAATTGAAGCTAAGTCCGTACGAACTCATGTTTGGACGGCCTACCCCTCTGATTAATGGATTAAGGGGGGGACCTTCGGGCATTGGGGGAAACTAAATTAAATGATCAGGTTGTACTGTTGGGTAAAGCAATGCAGAAATTAAATACTTGGGTGGGAGATAATATACCTCACTTTTTATACCCCCCACTGCATAAGTATTTAAGTATTGTCCAGGTGATTCAGTATGGGTGAAGGAGTGGAAAAATGACCCACTAGGCCCAAAATGGAGAGGTCCTTACCTTGTCCTGTTATCAACCCCTACAGCAGTGAAGATTGCCGAGGTGGTCCCGTGGATACATCACTCCAGACTGAAGGTAGCTGCAGCCAATCCTGAACCAGCATGGAAGGTCGTCACCAACGAGACCAATCCACTGCGGCTAAAGCTGACAAAGACCACAGTCGTGAGCACCTGAATGATCCTACTGAAAGCACCTAAAATATTCAACAAGTGCATACTTTTGCTGGTAGGACCCCCATCACCCAGTATTCGCAGGCACCCACATTGTAACGTTACCTTGGTCTTTTTCTGTTTTTTTATTTATTTTTGTTTTGCTCCACCATTTGCTTTGCTAATTAGCATGTGAATCTCCTGCCCTATTGACACAGCCCATCCAGCTTCAGGTGTTTACATTTTAACTGCCTGAATGCAATCAGTCTGCCCTATATAACCACTAAGACTGGCTCTAGTGAGCCTTGGCTCCAGTGACCTCCCCAAGTGGCATCCTAAGTGGACGTTCAGAGTTGATTTCCTGGAGTTCAGTGGCATCCTAAGTGGACGTTCAGAGTTGATTTCCTGGAGTTCAGTGGCATCCTAAGTGGACGTTCAGAGTTGATTTCCTGGAGTTGCACGACTGGAGGAAGGAACTGCAAGGCCCACTTTTTACTCTGGGTAAACACATGTCTATATCATGCTTTCTCTCATGCTTCTACTCTTTACTTCTACCTTTCTCCTTAAATGGAACTCCTGCCCCTCTACCACCGACCCCTACACTATCTGCATCTTTCCCTCCCTCCTCTCGTCCCACATGATGGCCTCGCATGAGCTCCTTTGTTTCCTCAGAACATGGTCTCCCTCTAACTCTCGTGCTGCCAATCACTCCCACAAATTATTATTATTATTATTATTCTTTATTTAAAAAAGCGCCAGCATATTCCGCAGCGCTGTACAATAAGCACAGTATAGACAGGGTTACAATACATTGAACAACATTTGACAAACAGTACAGGAGGAGATGAGGGCCCTATTCTCGTAGGAACTCACAATCTGGGAGGGTTGGGGTTGGAAACAGGAGGAGAGGACTGTAAGGTGAGAGTGATTGATGGTTGCGTCAGTGAGTTGGGTGGTAGGCTTCCCTAAATAGGAATGTTTTCAGGGAGCGTTTGAAGGAAGAGAAGTTAGGGGAAAGTCTGACAGTACGAGGGAGAGCGTTCCAGAGAGTGGGGCTGCGCGTGAGAAATCCTGCAGTCTATCATGGGAAGAGGTGATGCGGGGAGAAGCTAGGCGCAGGTCACTGTTTCACCTTAGGGAGCGGGCTGGGGTGTATTTGATGATTAGTGAGGACAGGTAGTGGGGAGCTGAGTTAGTGAGGGTTTTGTAGGTAAGGATAAGGATTTTGAACTTAATTCTGCAGTGGATGGGGAGCCAGTGAAGGGACTCGGAGAGGGGAGCGGCAGAGACAGAGCGGCGGGTGAGGTGAATTAGCCTGGCGGAGGCATTCAGGATGGATTGTAGGGGGGAGAGGCGGGACAGAGGGAGGCCAGATAAGAGATTATTGCAATAGTCGAGTCGGGAGATTACCAGGGCGTGTATGAGTTGTTTTGTGGTGACAGCGGTAAGAAATGGCCGAATTCTGGAAATATTACGCAGTTGGTATCGGCAGGAGGAGGAAAGAGACTTGATGTGGGGGATGAAGGAAAGAGCAGAGTCAAGTGTAACTCCAAGACAGCGAACTTGGTTTGATGGGGAGATGGTGATACCCTCCACCGTGATAGAGAAGTCAGGAGGTGGGGAGGCATTGGAGGGAGGAATAAGTAGGAGTTCAGTCTTTGACATGTTGATCTTTAGGTGGTGGGAGGCCATCCAGGAGGAGATGCCAGATAAACAGTCACTGACTTTTGAGAGGACAGGGGGAGAGAGATCAGGGGTAGAGAGATAGATCTGAGTGTCATCAGCGTAGAGGTGGTAATTAAAGCCAAAGCTGTTGATGATTTTGCCCAGGGAGGAGGTGTAGATGGAAAAGAGCAGAGGACCAAGGACAGAGCCTTGAGGTACACCAACAGATAGAGGCAATGAGGAGGAGGAGTTACCAGCAAAGGACACACAGAAGGACCTGTTGGATAAATAGGAGTCAACCCAAGCAAGTGCAGTGTCACCGAGACCCAGAGAGTTGAGGGTCTGTAGAAGGAGGGGGTGGTCAACAGTGTCAAAAGCAGCCGAGAGGTCAAGCAGGATGAGAATAGAATAGTGGCCGTGTTTTTAGCAGTTAGGAGGTCGTTGGTGACTTTGGTGAGGGCAGTTTCAGTTGAGTGTAGGGGACGGAAGCCAGATTGCAGGGGGTCAAGTAGGGAATTGGAGGACAGGAAGAGGAGAGGCAGTTGAAGACTAGTTTTTCTAAGAGCTTTGATGTGAAGGGAAGCAGGGATACAGGGCGGTAGTTGGATGGAGAGTTGGGATCTAGGGATGGTTTCTTTAGTAAAGGGGTAACTAGCGCGTGTTTGAAGGTGGATGGAAAGGAGCCAGTGGAGAGAGATAGGTTGAAGATGTGTGTGAGAGCAGGGGTGAGGGAGGAGGAGAGGGGAGGAATTAGATGTGAGGGAATGGGGTCGAGCGGGCACGTGGTGAGATGTGAGGGGGACAATAAGGAATTGACTTCCTCCTCAGTGGCTGGGAGGAAGTGGCAGAGGGTGGCAGAGGGGACCTCTGGGAGTGGAGGTGGCAGATAACTATCTTGTGTTGGGATGTTGCTTCTGATAGTTAAAGTTTTACTGAGGAAGTAGTCTGCCAGGTCTTGAGTGCTGAAGGCAGCTGTGGGGGGAGGTGCAGGTGGGTAGAGGAGGGTGTTGAAGGTGGACCAGAGCCGTTTAGGGTTGGAGGACAGCGTAGATATAAGAGATGAGAAGAAGGATTGTTTGGCCAAGTGGAGGGCAGAGGTGTATGACCGGAGAATAAACTTGAAGTGAACAAAATCAGCTTCAGAGCGGGATTTCCTCCAGGCACGCTCTGCGGTGCAGGAGCATCTTTACAGGTAGCGAGTCTGGAGGGTGTGCCAAGGCTGAAGCTGGCGGCGTGGGGCCTTACAGAGTCGAAGAGGAGCAAGAGTGTCTAGAGCAGAGATAAGCGTAGTGTTGTAGTGATTAGTGGCAGCATCAGGGCAGGTGAAGGATGAGGTATGAGGGAGGTGGTGAAGTAGGTTGGAGAATTGATGGGGGTCCACAGCATGTAGATTTCTGCGAGTGTGTGTGCGGGGTGGGGGAGCAGGGTGTTTAGGAAGTCCAGATAGGTTGAAAGAGAGAAGGTGGTGGTCAGAGATGGGGAAAGGGTGACATTTGAACTCAGAAATGGAGCAGAGGTTGGAAAAGACAAGGTCAATAGCGTGACCATCGCGGTGGGTAGGGAGGAGGGAGGATTGTGTGAGTCCAAGGGAGGACGTGAGTGAAAGAAGTTTGGAGGCAGCAGGGGCAGAAGGATCGTCAATGGGAATGTTGAAGTCCCCGAGAATTAGGCATGGAAGATTAGAAGACAGGAAGTGAGAAGGCCAGGTAGCAAAGTGGTCAAAGAACTGGGAGGTTGGTCCCGGTGGCTGGTAGATGACAAATCCCATTCCCACCTTCTCTTTCTCACCCTCCTGCTGTTACTCTATTCAGGTGACATATCCTCTAACCCTGGCCCCACAACACATCCAATACTTCCCTCTCATCCTATCTCCATTGCATATAAATCACCTCCCTGCAAGCCCAGCAACCTCATTCCCATAATCCCTCAGCGCCTGTCCTCTTTCTCCTGCGCCCTCTGGAACGCTCACTCTGTGTGCAACAAACTCACAGCAATCCATGACCTCTTCCTTTCAAACTCCTTCAACCTCCTAGCTTTAACTGAAACCTGGCTAACTCCATCTGACACGGCCTCCGTTGCTGCTCTCTCACATGGCGGTCTACACTTGAGCCATACCCCCAGACCGGATGAGAGAAATGGTGGCGGGGTCGGAATCCTGCTCTCTCCCACCTGCACCTACCAGCATCTCCCTCCACCCCCATCCCTCTCCTTCGAGACACACTGCATCCGCCTGTTCTCTCCTCTGGCTCTCAGGGTGGCAGTCATCTACCGCCCACCGGGACCAACCTCCCAGTTCTTTGACCACTTTGCTACCTGGCTTTCTCACTTCCTGTCTTCTAATCTTCCATGCCTAATTCTCGGGGACTTCAACATTCCCATTGATGATCCTTCCGCCCCTGCTGCCTCCAAACTTCTTTCACTCACGTCCTCCCTTGGACTCACACAATCCTCCCTCCTCCCTACCCACCGCGATGGTCACGCTATTGACCTTGTCTTTTCCAACCTCTGCTCCATTTCTGAGTTCAAATGTCGCCCTTTCCCCATCTCTGACCACCACCTTCTCTCTTTCAACCTATCTGGACTTCCTAAACACCCTGCTCCCCCACCCCGCACACACACTCGCAGAAATCTACATGCTGTGGACCCCCATCAATTCTCCAACCTACTTCACCACCTCCCTCATACCTCATCCTTCACCTGCCCTGATGCTGCCACTAATCACTACAACACTACGCTTATCTCTGCTCTAGACACTCTTGCTCCTCTTTGACTCTGTAAGGCCCCACGCCGCCAGCTTCAGCCCTGGCAAACCCTCCAGACTCGCTACCTGCAAAGATGCTCCCGCACCGCAGAGCGTGCCTGGAGGAAATCCCGCTCTGAAGCTGATTTTGTTCACTTAAAATTTATTCTCCGGTCATACACCTCTGCCCTCCACTTGGCCAAACAATCCTTCTTCTCATCTCTTATATCTACGCTGTCCTCCAACCCTAAATGGCTCTGGTCCACCTTCAACACCCTCTTCTACCCACCTGCACCTCCCCCCACAGCTGCCTTCAGCGCTCAAGACCTGGCAGACTACTTCCTCAGTAAAACTTTAACTATCAGAAACAACATCCCAACACAAGATAGTTATCTGCCACCTCCACTCCCAGAGGTCCCCTCTGCCACCCTCTGCCGCTTCCTCCCAGCCACTGAGGAGGAAGTCAATTCCTTATTGTCCTCCTCACATCTCACCACGTGCCCGCTCGACCCCATTCCCTCACATCTAATTCCTCCCCTCTCCTCCTCCCTCACCCCTGCTCTCACACACATCTTCAACCTATCTCTCTCCACTGGCTCCTTTCCATCCACCTTCAAACACGCGCTAGTTACCCCTTTACTAAAGAAACCATCCCTAGATCCCAACTCTCCATCCAACTACCGCCCTGTATCCCTGCTTCCCTTCACATCAAATCTCGTAGAAAAACTAGTCTTCAACCGCCTCTCCCTCTTCCTGTCCTCCAATTCCCTACTTGACCCCCTGCAATCTGGCTTCCGTCCCCTACACTCAACTGAAACTGCCCTCACCAAAGTCACCAACGACCTCCTAACTGCTAAAAAACACAGCCACTATTCTATTCTCATCCTGCTTGACCTCTCGGCTGCTTTTGACACTGTTGACCACCCCCTCCTTCTACAGACCCTCAACTCTCTGGGTCTCGGTGACACTGCACTTGCTTGGGTTGACTCCTATCTATCCAACAGGTCCTTCTGTGTGTCCTTTGCTGGTAACTCCTCCTCCTCATTGCCTCTATCTGTTGGTGTACCTCAGGGCTCTGTCCTTGGTCCTCTGCTCTTTTCCATCTACACCTCCTCCCTGGGCAGAATCCTCAACAGCTTTGGCTTTAATTACCACCTCTACGCTGATGACACTCAGATCTACCTCTCTACCCCTGATCTCTCTCCCCCTGTCCTTTCAAAAGTCAGTGACTGTTTATCTGGCATCTCCTCCTGGATGGCCTCCCACCACCTAAAGATCAACATGTCAAAGACTGAACTCCTACTTATTCCTCCCTCCAATGCCTCCCCACCTCCTGACTTCTCTATCACGGTGGAGGGTATCACCATCTCCCCATCAAACCAAGTTCGCTGTCTTGGAGTTACACTTGACTCTGCTCTTTCCTTCATCCCCCACATCAAGTCTCTTTCCTCCTCCTGCCGATACCAACTGCGTAATATTTCCAGAATTCGGCCATTTCTTACCGCTGTCACCACAAAACAACTCATACACGCCCTGGTAATCTCCCGACTCGACTATTGCAATAATCTCTTATCTGGCCTCCCTCTGTCCCGCCTCTCCCCCCTACAATCCATCCTGAACGCCTCCGCCAGGCTAATTCACCTCACCCGCCGCTCTGTCTCTGCCGCTCCCCTCTGCGAGTCCCTTCACTGGCTCCCCATCCACTGCAGAATTAAGTTCAAAATCCTTATCCTTACCTACAAAACCCTCACTAACTCAGCTCCCCACTACCTGTCCTCACTAATCACCAAATACACCCCAGCCCGCTCCCTAAGGTCAAACAGTGACCTGCGCCTAGCTTCTCCCCGCACCACCTCTTCCCATGATAGACTGCAGGATTTCTCACGCGCAGCCCCCACTCTCTGGAACGCTCTCCCTCGTACTGTCAGATTGTCCCCTAACTTCTCTTCCTTCAAACGCTCCCTTAAAACATTCCTATTTAGGGAAGCCTACCACCCAACTCACTGACGCAACCATCAATCACTCTCACCTTACAGTCCTCTCCTCCTGTTTCCAACCCCAACCCTCCCAGATTGTGAGTTCCTACGAGAATAGGGCCCTCATCTCCTCCTGTACTGTTTGTCAAATGTTGTTCAATGTATTGTAACCCTGTCTATACTGTGCTTATTGTACAGCGCTGCGGAATATGCTGGTGCTTTATAAATAAAGAATAATAATAATATTTCATAATTTTTTTAACAAATCATATTGCGATTGGGAGTAATTTCCAAATATATTATGTCACATTAAGGAACAGTCCAGTAAGTGCGCTCCCAAATATTGTATGATGCCACAGTTGCTGATTTCAGCCCTAAAGACATTAACACTTCAGATCCAGGGGCCTGAATAATTAGATTTTCAGAAAACACAGAGAAGAACCCAGCTTTACCAAAACTATAATAAACCTGGTGTAAAGCATTCCTTTTACTCCGTTTTTATTTATAAAAAACAAAACCGCCCCTAGAATAAAAACAAATGAAAGTAACAACAAACCTGCACAAAATAATTCTAACTATAGAAAGATAACCGGAAGTTGGGGTGAAAACGAGGCTTGGTACGCGCTTTTCGCAGCCAGTGACGTCGCACGCTGCGCCCTACTGTTTTGACCGGATCAGCTCAGGAGGAAATCAGACAGGGAGACTCGCGGGGGAGGAGAGTGTCCGGTGCCGGCGGGGTGAAGGTGAGGAGTGCCGTGGAGGTTGTTGGCAGGGCTATAGCTGCAGATAATAGAGTGAGGGAGATAGACGCCATTTTTAGCGCGCCGGGAAACTATCACTTACACGTCACACCGCTGACAGCCTCTCCCGGTGGTATCTGTGCCTGGAGTAGGGAGATTAAGGGCCCGAAAGGAGCCAGGCGGTTCGTCCAGGCTTCACACCTTACACCAGGGCCTGCTGGTACTCACCCGGGGGAAAACACACCGCGACAGCCCCAAATACAAAGCGATGGTTGACATAAACGCCATGACCATCCATTTACACGGGGCCCAGCAGACAGGCGCGGGTCTGTGTACTATACAAACACCGGGGGAGGCTGATCTGTTCCAAGCTGGAGGCTGAAAATCCCACAGTATTGCGGCCTTTAGCATTGTAGCTGTCAGGCCTTCCTGGGATTCTCCCATGATGCTCTGCGGGTTGCTGGCACAGCATCCTGTGTGGTATAGGTCACAGTATGGAGGTGGGTAGAGGCTGACCCTGTATACTGCGTTCAGGTGTATGCAGGTGCCTTGTGAATTTATATATTTATCACTTTCATCTATTTCTCTGGCTTTGTGAACATGATTTGGTTCTGAAGACTCCTGGGCGGTTTGGCTCTTATTCTGTTCCCTGTGCTTATGCTTTTTGTTCTCCTATAGGGGGTTATTTCAGCGCGTTTCGTCGTTTGCATTTTGCCAACCCTGCAGTGAATTCACTGTTCGCCGCAGAGTCGCCAAAGTGACCGTTTACCACAGCTCTGTTGTTCTTCTAATGGGTAAACTGATTTGAAAAAATGCGTCACAATAATTAAAAAGCCCCTTTTTTTTTACAAAAATTAAATTTGGTTTAGATTAAATAAGCTTTTAAAAATTAGGCTGGGGTCAGACGAACGCAGTGCGAACGTGCGTTTAGCCGCACTTTATTACGGCCGTGGTAGCAGCAAATGACGTCCAACGCAGGCCCACACACGAAGTAAGGCCGCATGAAAGTTCGGCTGCGCAATGCAAGCGGCAAACGAGCGCATTTTTGCAAGAACGTCTAACAGCTAGTACTGACTTACAGCGTGCGCTGCGTCTGGATAGCGGCGTGTGTGCGTGATTAGGAGACGTCAGACGCTGCTCATGTCCGGCCAACATAACGTCCAGACGCCCAAAGTCTCCTGGTTTGGATCCGTAAAAAAAAAAACAGCCGAAATTGCGCATCGTATGACCGCTATCGCGTATTCTGTGAAAAAGTTACGTCCATGCGTTCGGCCGCACTTTTTTACGGACGATGTGAAAAATGCGTCCGTCTGACCCTAGCCTAAGGAATCACGTTTTGTCTGAGAAACAAAATACAAAATGATAAACAGGTTTTTTTCGCTGAATTGAAAAGAATAAATAGTTGACTAAAACCATTTTTTTTTCTCACTGAGTCCTATGGGATTCCCCTGTTAAAAAATATCCAACTGAACCACTGAAAATCAGGGCATTTCACTGACCGTTCTGTGAATAGATTAACCATTACTTCTCAGTAGGAGAATTTCTCTGCTGCGAGCTGCACCTTATTTTGCTGTCGTTTCATCAGTATTTGGCAAATTGACAGCTTCATGAATAGCTGCCACGAAATTCACTGTTCGGTCCTTTCTGAATAACCTCTTTTTGTTATGCTCTCTCGTGTAAGTCACTCAGAAAATAAACCTAATGATATTCCTTAGCCTGTTCTAACACGTTGTCGTTGTTTACATGTATCGGCGAAACCGCTGATTGTTGTTCTATCGCCGGGATCTCAAACTCTGCACTGGCAATCTATCACAATCGACATCTGGGGAGGGGTGGCTGGAGTTTGAGATCCTTTCTTATAATTTCCCAAACCATTTTTTTTAGTTAATGCAGTGCTGAGGTGTGCGTCACAGGCGCCCGTGTGGTCACACCATGCTTTTATTTATAGGTTTACGTGTGTGTGTGTGCGCTGCCGCCATTTTTTTTTCTTTCTAGATCTGTCGCTTTCTGTTTTGATTCTCCGACTCTGTGATTTACAGAGTGACAAATACCAAATGTAGATGTATGGTATGGAGGCTGGGACGCTGACCCCTGCCATGTGAGATCGTCATGGCTCCTGTATACAAAGCAGACTGTTTTCTGCATTGAAATATTCTAGATTATTCTTCCATTACAATTCCCAACGGCAAAACGCAGGGATCATTAGTATTAGCTCAGCGCAAAACCCCCTTTACAGCCTCACTCAGGGATCTCAAACTCTGCCCCCCCCCCCCCCCGTAATTGCCTGCAGTTCCCTGAATGCTTTTAAATGCAATAGACGGCCAGTGGATCATAAGACATGTAGTTCAGTAACCTCTGTGGGGCTGCCGTTCGAGATCCCTGGTATCTCTTCTTTAGCTTTGTTTATTGAACAGGCCAGGGTCTGGCAAATTAAGATGAAGCATGGAAGCCGGCAGCACAGTGTTGGGGTGCGGCGTGTTGGGGTGCAGCGCGTGTGTGTAAATGGAACAGAGTTTTGCCAGATGTAAAATTCTAGAAACCCATTACTTCCTGGATTTACAAGACCCCAGTAGCGGGTGTGTAGTGTTACATAAGGGGTTAATCTCAAAGTATCCAGTATAGCAAAGCCAACAAACGCCAGCATTTCACAACATTTAGGCTAGGGTCAGAGTGGGGCAGTCGGAACGCGCGTGCAGGCGCACTAAATCACGGCGGCAGTAGCAGCACATAACGGCCAATGACGGCCAATATACGCAGTACGTGCGTACAAAAGTGCGCCGACACCACGCAACCGGCAAATGAACGCATTTTTCTCAGAACGTGAAACCGCTGCTACAGACGTACAGAGTGCGCTGCGGCCGCATAGCAGCGTGTGTGCGTGATTAGGAGACGTCAGACGCTGCTAGTGTGCGGCCTACATAACGTTCAAACAGCCGGATTTCCCTAGAATTGCGTTGGTGAGTACCTGCGACTGTGGTCGTCTGACCACTTAAGCGTATTCCGTGAAAAAATGCGTGCGCACGCATCGACGTACATTTTGACGGTGGCCGCAGAAAATGCGCTCATCTGTCCCTAGCCTAAAATCCACACAGTGACCGAAGCTGCACTGTGACCCTACAAACACTGGCTCTTTGTGAATACCCCCTTTTAATATTGGGTTTATATTGGTGATTAAGTTGTGCTGCCGTGACGTACGGCACGTGTGGTGTTCCCAATGACTGGTACCGTGAATCTTGTCAGAAGCTGAGCCGCCTTGTTCCCGTTCTAGATCCACACTAAATAAAAATCTGACGTAACAAGCAGCTTGACGAGCAATAGGAGGCGCTCTCACAGCTCCCCGATTGTTTCTGCTGGTACGTCACATAAAACCTACGTTCCTCTACTCTGGATTAAAAGAATGGGCTCTATTCCAAACCTGGTGGCAACTTCCCAGAGCCGTAAAGGGTGTGGAGTTTATAAGTTTACACCGAGGTTTGAATCCAGCCCATTATGTTTTATGGCGTTAGGTGAAGTTTGCATCCACGTACAGGGTTATTCAGAGAGAGGTGAAAACCAGGAGAATGACTGGAGAACTGAAAATTCTAGGTCAAAATAACCAATTTGGAAAGTGAGATAAATGGGAGAATTTTTCTGGTTTGTCCATTTTAACCTAGAATTTTCACTTCTCCAGTCATTCTCCTGATTTTCACCTCTCTGAATAACCCTGATAGTGGCTATTGTAGGAGCCAAGGGTAAAACTCTACAAGCCCATAGCTACCTGCTCCACCCGGGGTTTGTTTTATGTCATAACCTCCCTTGACAGGCTCGAAGAACAAATACAGCCACAGCTCTTGGTGTTTGGGTATGCTTCATAGAAGTTTACGTATAGCTCCCAGGTACTGTAGAGCAGTGTTTCCCACTAACAGGCCAGGTTTGCAGATATGTGAAGCACAGCACAGGTGATATGATTTGCTGCTCAGTGATTGCAGGATTTAGGCTAGGGTCAGACGAACGCATTTTTCACGTGCGTTTAGCCGCACGAAATCACGGCCGTGCTAGCAGCAAATGACGTCCAATGCCGGGGAACATACGACGAACGGCCGCACGAAAGTTCGTCCGTGCAACGCAAGTGGCCAACGAACGCATTTTTTCGAGAACGTCAAACCGCTACTACTGACGTACAGAGTGCGCAGCGGCCGCATAGCGGCGTGTTTGTGTGATTGGGAGACGTCAGACGCTGCTAATGTCCGGCTAACATAACGTCCAGACACAAAAAGTGTTTTATTGACGATCCGTACAAAATCACGGACGAAAAGGCGCATCGTATGACCGTTATCGCGTATTCCGGGAAAAAATACGTACGTTCGTTCGAACGCACTTTTTCACGGACAACGTGAAAATGCATTCGTCTGACCCTAGCCTTAGTCGGGATTTCCCCAAGGGACTCCTTAAAACCTGTCCTGTAGTAGTTGAGGGTTGGAAATAAACTATATCACATTATGTGATACATGTCCAAAAAATAACTAGAACTGGTGAGAAGTCCTTTTCATGTTTGTATGTATTCCTGTATATCTCATCTGGCGCCTAAATTTATTTATTTATTTCTAAAGTATTTTACCAGGAAGGATACATTGAGATTTCTCTAGTTTTCAAGTATGTCCTGGGTGTCCTACACTTCACAAACGCGTGTGCGAGTGTATTCTTATCAAGGGTTCCAGTGTCTGAGCTGCAGGAATCATTCCATGAGGAGATCATGGTATGGGAGCTATAACTTTAAACATCCCCCTCCAAATAAAAAGTTAGGTGGGGGGGACAAGCCAAATGGGCTCAGCAGGGGTTAATATTTCATATTTCCATTTGTTTTCTGGGGCTTGGTTCACAGGCTGCACACCCTCATTTCCTATCGTTGGGCGCTCAGACACTGCTTTAGTTTTCACTTTCTATTTGTGTGGTAATTTACGTGTAACATTACCAAAGCGTGCTGTGCATGTACAGGTATTGGCAAAATGACACACACTTTCCCAACTCCGGGCCCTATTCCACGGTCAGTGTTCATTTAACCAGAGCTGATGTAAACTTACCAGAGTCATTATAGTCTATGGAGTTAAGTTTACACCAACCTTGGAATAGGCCCTTTAAGAAATCCGCTCATCGAAATGTCCCCATTTAGTTCCATACTTTTCATTCTGCGTCAAGCTGCAAAGCTCAGTGTATGTAGCGTGTACTGTGTATACATGTATAACAAGAAAATAGATTGTCATTGGTGTTCCCCATTGTAGCTTCTGTAACTCAAAACAGAGGTTTTGGTTTAAAGGAAATGGTAAGCACCCAAAGATGTGACAACACCCGTCACCTGATGCCAAACTAGATGTGTACGCCCTGGTTTAATTCTATATATAAATAACTCATTTGTATTCTCCCATTAGATGCATGTGAGAGGGTTTGATCCTGTATCATAAATTATTGGGGTCTAAGTTGGCCGATATTTGTTGTTAATTATATGCCATTTGTAGATACATCCGTCCGATTGCCTTTAGAAGATCTTTTGAATGCACAAAGAGAAGATCAACAGAGCATCAGCGTATTGACGGATACCGGAAATTCCACTTTGCAGTGTTTGGATCGCAAAACCTCCTAATACGCATGCGCAAAATGGCGGCGCGCTTTGTGGACTCTGCGATTGAGGCGTGAAACGCACGCCAACGGACTTATGGACATGGGAGGGCATCTATTCTGTAATTGGGGGCACTATTTATTAGGGATGCACCGATACCACTTTTTTAAGACCGAGTACGAGTACCGATACTTTTTAAAAGTACTCACCGATACCAAGTACCGATACTTTTATTTAATGTCATGTGACCGCTTTCCAATAAGAACAGACCATATAAAAATGCCCCCCGCTCACATGTATATCCCCCCGATATATATATATATATATATATATATTCATACTGCCCCAGCTCACTCATGGATTTGCCCCAGCTCACTCATGGATTTGCCCCAGCTCACTCATGGATTTGCCCCAGCTCACTCATGGATTTGCCCCAGCTCACTCATGGATTTGCCCCAGCACACTCATGGATTTGCCCCAGCACACACATGGGTTATTATGCCCCACAGCTCACACATGAGTATGCCCCCCCAGCTCATGGATATGCCCCCACATGGATATTGCCTCCAGCTCATGGATATGCCCCCTCATGGATATACCCCCTCATGGATATGCCCCCACATGGAATATTGCCTCCAGCTCATGGATATGCCCCCACATGGATATGCCCCATCATGGATATTGCCTCCAGCTCATGGATATTGCCTCCAGCTCATGGATATGCCCCATCATGGATATGCCCCCACATGGATATGCCCCCACATGGATATGCCCCCTCATGGATATGCCCCCACATGGATATGCCCCATCATGGATATTGCCTCCAGCTCATGGATATGCCCCCACATGGATATGCCCCATCATGGATATTGCCTCCAGCTCATGGATATGCCCCATCATGGATATGCCCCCACATGGATATTGCCTCCAGCTCATGGATATGCCCCCACATGGATATGCCCCATCATGGATATTGCCTCCAGCTCATGGATATGCCCCCTCATGGATATGCCCCCACATGGATATTGCCTCCAGCTCATGGATATGCCCCCTCATGGATATGCCCCCCAGCTCATGGACCGCCCCCCCCCCCGACGATACTTACCTTCCTGGGCGCCGCCGGGGAATGTCTCCGCGCGCGCGCGTTGGAAGGACCCCAGCCGCGACCACGTGATCCCGGCTGGGGTCCTTCCAACGAGCGCGCGCGCGGAGACATTCCCCGGCGGCGCCCAGGAAGGTAAGTATTGCGGAGAGTGCGGGGCCGGCTGTCCGAATGCCGATAGAGCATTGGGACAGCCGCCGCAGCCCCTCGGATGCCGGAAGCCGGCTCAATGCCGGCTTCCGGTATCGGAAAAAATATCGGGGGTACTGCACGAGTACCAAGTACTCCTGCAGTACCCAGTATCGGCCCCGATACCGATACTAGTATCGGTAGCGGTGCAACCCTACTATTTATACCCACACCACTCGCCACGCTGTAAACCAGCTGATGAAGCCGTAGTACGCGGCGAAACGCGTTCTGGCCTCTTTTATAATTTTTATCCTTAATAAAACAAGGCCTAATTAACCCCTTAGTGACCGGGCGGTTTTACACAAATCCGTCCTTTAGTGACCGCTGCTGTTTTTACGTTTCTGCGCTGCTCGTGTTTAGATCAAATTTTCCTCTTACTCGTTTATTCAACCCACACATATTATACACCCTTTTTCCCGCCATTAAATGGACTTTCTAGAAATACCATTATTTCCATCATATCCAATAATTTAATATAAAAAAAATATGAAATATGATGAAAAAAATGGTAAAAACACACTTTTTCGTAATTTAATCCCCTAAAGCTATAACCACCAATAAAGACCCCGGCTAAATAGTTTCCAAATTTTATCCCGAGAATAGAAATACCCAATTTTTACATGTTTTTACCTTTTAACCCTTTCACTGCTGAGCCAGTTCACCTATGTGCGCTGCGCTCATTCTGACCATTTTGTGCTAATTATTTTTAGATGACAGCCTAGGTCCTATTTAATTAAACTCCCCCCAGACAAAAAAACTTTAAAAAAAAATACATTTTTTTTTTTTTTTAATTATTTTATTATTTTTTCTTTATTTAATTTTTTTTTTACATTTTTTTTTTAAAACCAAACCTGGTCATGTGTGGTATCATTTGAAAGGCCATAATCAGGCCTTTCAAATGATGGCAAATATGACCATCTAGCTGCCATGGATCGGGAGATAAAGGGATCCTTAGGATCCCCTTATCTCTACATGGCAGCTAGAGGGTTAACTGGCCCACTGACATCCTCACACATATGGTGAGGTTGTCAGTGGGTGGGGGGGGACCTGGAGGCTAGGCTGACATCCGCAACGTGATCCGGCGGCGAAATGGTTAATGCCATACACCGCTGGAAAGGGGAGGCTCTCCCCTCTCCAGCGGTGCAAACGGCATCTCCCTAGCTTCAATGGTTGGGGAGATAGAGGGCTCCGAAGGAGCCCCCCCCCCATCCCCTCCATTGAAACACATGGGGGCACCTTCTGATGACGTCACCACGCAGCGTGGCGACGTCATCAGCCTCGCCTGCCCATGTAAATCACATGGGCAGGCTTCCTCCCTGTCAGATCGCCGTGGGATCCGACGAGGGAGGTGAGTATCGGGCGGGAGGGGGATTTGGCGCCGCTGACGTACCCTGTACGTCATCGGGTCTAAGGGAGACCCGAACACAGGACGTACAGGGTACGTCAGCGGTCGGGAAGGGGTTAAGCCTTTTTTAATTTTAAAATCTATTCTTTATTTTTCTTGGCCTCCATGTCCTGATGACCGTTTTTGGGGTTTTTATGGATTTAACCCACAAATAAATCCACATGCCTGATTTCCTAGAGCTGGGTTAAGAGTTCTACCAAACGTGAGTTAACCTCCCATTTCATCTATTCTGATTGAATATCAGCTGATCTGCACTAGGGAGTCTTTCTCTCTGTTTTTCTTCCATTTCCTACGAGCAAGAAAAGTCACATATGCCTTAAAGGTGTGGGCTACCTTCGGAATAGAAGAAAACAACCCAGATGCACTAAACCACTCAGAGCCAGTAATAGGGATCTGTATTTGTGAGTCTGAGAATTCTCCATCATTTTACTATTGTAATAATACAGTCTGCGCTATTATATATTCTTTTTGTTTTTTTGTACATGTTACACATGTGGATGATGTATTTTATATGAGAGACACCCTGGCCCTGAGAAGCGATTGACATCGCGCTACCAGATACGTATAATTCAGAGGTTTTGGTTTACTTGAATGACCATTAAAGTGTAAGCTGAGCCGCCACGGCACCTCTGGGTCAGGTGGGTCCTACCTAATGAAACATAAGCTGCTTTTCTAAGCAACCACATATCCTCATGCTGCTTCTCAGCTAAGAGGCAGACTGATGGGTTTATATTTCTACCCTCACCAGAAACCATTCCGCTTTGAGATTAAAAAGAAAAACACAGAAAGGGGCTGCAGCAATAATGACCTGGCTGGGGATACAACAAAATATACATATATATGCAGAACCCCCCCCCCCCCCAGTTTCACGCCTATTCCCTATCTAGCCTGCTCCATGTATAAAACATAACAAGAAAAAAGGTTATCATTTGCGCTCACCACTGTAGCTCCCTCCGTGCGAAACAAAACACAGGTTTTGGTTTACTTGAATGGCCATTGAAGTGTAAGCCGCCACGTCACAGCACCTCAAGGTCAGGTGGGTCCTACCTAGTGAAACAAAGAGCTGCTTTTCTAATCAGTATACATATATCTATAAAAACATGGATGTAATCTGCAGTAAAAGGCCAAGATTTGATTATTTTTACTTTGTGGGCCCTATTCCATAACAGGGAAAATCTGTGCCTGCCGATTTTCCCCGTAGAGTCCCCATGTTACTGCAGTATTCCGGGGTAGGCGCTACCTCAGCAACTCACCATGGAACGCAATGCTAGCCACTGGGATACACTCGTGCTAGTGCTTCTGCACCACGAGTATCACCTCCTGGAGTCCATAGGTCTCCATAGTGGGCTTCGCTTCTGGACCTCATGGCGAAGCCATAACATTGCAGATCTGGGTTACACATATAAAGGAACGATCCATTTTGAGGTGACGTCCACCACTTTGTTTAAAAAGATGTTACTTGCTGGGTAAAGCCTCAACTGCAGCATTGAATATATATATATATATCTATCTATATAGCAGAGAAATTCCTGCCAATCCTAAACCTTCCATTAGTCCTGAGAGGTTTATTTCTTAACCTCCCCGATGGCTATCCGGAGTGTGTCTTGGGGTTAAATTTCACCGCTGAAAGCGGTAACCTTGGGCCACACTCGGGCTGCATACATCACCTCTCTGCGCTCCCTCGCTGTCCCCCGCAGTCTTCTCCAGCAATCATGGCATTTTACTTCCTGGATTCCCTTCTCACAAGGAGGGAACCAGGAAGTATGAGGTCGCGATCGCCGGAGGAGACTGCGTGGGACAGCGAGGGAGCGCAGTGACAGGTGATGTATCCAGCGACTTCCCGAGTGTTGCTCGGGGTTACTGCTTCCAGCATAGGAATTTAACACCGAGCCACACTCGGGAATACCGCTATGGGGACAAAAACAAAAAAATAGACCGCTTTTGGTCACAAAATTTAAAAAAAAATCAGACCGCCAGTGAGGTCAAACACAGAGACATGGCTGACTTAGTGCACTTCAGATACAATAACCGAGGAGCACTCCCTTGAGTTTTGAATTTCATGGCTGCCGAGTGATGCCAGCTCACATAGTGTGCCGACATCTCACTCTGAGACTGATCGCGTAGGGATCGGTCTCAGAGAGGCAGCTGATGGGTCGGAGCTCTGTGCATGCGTAGATTGGATCCATCACTCATGGCAGGAGCTGTGGAACTTGCGTACAGAAATTTCGCAAGTCCTGTTGAGCAATTTACGGCTCCTACACTAAGTAGGAGCGCAGAAAAGCTTGGAGGACTTCTGGGTTTGGGAGTCACTGAGCTGTCAGAGCTGCGCGTAGCGAGGGACACAAGGTGAGTAAAATAATCAGCAAAAAGCATTGGGCAGAAGGGGATTTGCAGCCTCTGCCCAGTAATTTAAGGGCAAATAAGGAACTCCTATTTTCAATCAAGTTTCCATTTAAAGTTTGGTGATTCAAATGATGGAAAAACTCTAATTCTGTCTCTGTTGTATGAACACGTGATTTTCCATTTGCGAATCGCTGACATGTGACTGAGCAGCTGCAAAACCAGGCTGTCTGTTTGCTGTTTAGAGAATAGCCCCCATTCAAGTTTTCTTGTTTAAAAATAAAGATATAAGCCATCAGAGCAGAACCGAACTAGGTTATCACGTGAATTTTTTAAAGGTAAACAGGATGTGACGATTGTGGCTGAATTGATTGGTTGATCTGAACACGTTCCTCTTGGTTTGTTCTTGTTGTTGGCTGATTCCATCGGCATGACGCCGGCCTCACTTAATGAAGTTAATTGGAGCGTTCTATGCAATTTGTTACACAATATGTTGTTTATAAAACCAGTAACTGTGTGCCAATAGCAACAAATGGAAATGCTGTTGGAATAAACACACAATCAGCATAAACATTTCAGGGAATCGGAAGGAATCCGCCTTCGCCTTGGACACTCCCCGAAGAGGGTTTTATTCGCCTCCTAATCGCCCTTAGAGATGCCAAATCTTTTTTTGATTAGTAGCAATGTGGACGTACTATGAGATTAAGCAACCATGGCCCTCCGTTTGCTTAGGAACTATATTTCCCATGAGGCTCAACTATGTAATAAGCGACTGAGCATCATGGGAGAGTAGTCTCAAAACATCTGGCGGACCAAGGGTGCTGACCCATGATGTACATACATGTGTCTGAAAATCTGAAACTCTCAGAGATTTGTAAACCTTTTGAGCGCCGGTATGATTCCACATTTGGAAATGTCCTCCCTGACCTCATGACAGGGAGAGAATTATTATTAGTGATGCACCGAAATTAAAATTTGCAACCGAAAATTCAGGATCCGCTCGGCCGAAAATCAGTCATCCGAATCTGGACCTGGAGGGCCGACAGAGCCACCTACTCGGCTGGCCCCCAGGCCCTGGTTCGGATGGCAGATTTTCGGCCGTTTTTTCTCTTTGGCCGATGAATTTCAGTGCATCCCGAATTGTGAATAATGCTCTCCAGTCTGTGTGTATAAGGTGCAATTGAAACAAAAATGAATTTCGGATTTAGACTTTGGTCCCATTCCTAACAAATCTCATTGTTTTATGTAAATAGTCCCAAAAAAAATTGAAATCCCCCTCATTTTGGTATTGGGCATACGCGGCCTGCATTATGGCGCTGCAGGGCCTGACCAGCTTCAGATCAGTCATGTAAGAATCGTTTGAGCGCGCTGCACAGTTGTGGGAGCCAGGCATAGTTTGCTATACATAAATGTAGAACATTCCTTAAATTTAGGAGCTAAAGTTAAAATTGTAGGAGTCCCAGCTATTTGCCCCTGATTTGTCACGCTCTGTGTTTCAGGATATGTGGTTTCTGTATTGTTACAGATCATTAAAAAATGACAGATGTCAGTGGCGTCGCTCTCACACGCTGTGTGTATCTGGAATAAGGAGCAGGTTTATGATTTAGAGATCACCCAATGCATTCAGCACCAAAGCAGATTCATGTGGAAGAGATAATAGGGAAAAAAATCGAATTGTCAGCACGCTGCTCCAGAAGACAATGATTACCATGGCTGTGTTCATCTTCTGCCCAGTCTCCGCAGCGCCCTGTCTGTATGGGTCAACACGTGATCACAAATGAATTATCTGCATGTCGAGCCTAAATCTATCAGACGGGAGCATTCTGCACTTCCTCCTCCGTGCTGTATATTTATTTTTCTTGCTGATCACTTGGATTCTAATGATGACGAGGACACCATGTCAGCGTCTTCTCAGAGCTGATACAGGGGTCAAATTACGAAAGGAAACCGGTTCTTTGGCCGCCTTATGACCTAGGTACAAGTACCTCTCAGGCAACAGTCACAACACAGACAAAAAAAAAAACTCTATCTTGGCTGATCTACTAAACAGTTACTTCACCGCTCAGTTGCTGCCATCCCTTTTGGAGCAGTTGGGTGTGGTGGTCCAGCGGCTAAGGAAAACCATTCCCTGACCTGCAAATCATAAATGGCTCCTGATCATATATCTCTTGGCGTGGTCGGTTGGTACTGTGCCCGCTTCACAACCATCTAAGGCTAGGGTCAGACGAACGCATTTTTATGTTGTCTGTGAAAAAGTGCGTTCGAACGAATGGACGCATTTTTTCACAGAATACGTGATAGTGGTCATACTATGCGCATTTTCGTCCGTGATTTTGTACGGATCATCAATAAAACCCTTTTTGCGTCTGGACGTTATGTTGGCCGGACATTAGCAGCGTCTGACGTCTCCTAATCACACACACACGCCGCTAGCAGACGCAGCGCACTCTGTACGTCAGTACCTGCGGTTTCACGTTCTCGAAAAAATGCGTTCATTTTCCACTTGCGTTGCGCAGCCGGACTTTTGTGCGACCGTACTTCGTATATTGGCCGTCATTGCCCGTCATTTGCTGCTAGTGCGGCCGTGATTATGTGCGGCTGCACGCGCGTTCGCACTGCCTCAGTCTGACCCTAGCCTTAGAGAGACTATATGGTTGGCACTCGAAGTGTTAAACGTCAATGGATTAGCAGGAACAATCAGGGGATATTTTAATGAATAACCCTGCTGTAAAGGTTGCCAAGTGTGTCATTCGCTATCCTGCATGCTCTAAATCAGGGATGGCAAACACCGGTCCCCTAGATCAGGGATGTCCAAACTCCGGCCCTCCCCATATGTCCCTGAACTACAACTCCCATGTTTCTCCATCTAATGCAGTCAGAGATTTCTGGGAGTTGTCGTTCAGGAACATCTGGGGGACCGGAGTTTGGACATCCCTGCCCTAGATGCTGGTGGCCTACAATTCTCAGAAACTTGTGAATGCAATAGATTGGTAGAGAGTCCTGGTAGTTGTAGTTCAAGCAACATCTGAGGGGCCAGAGTTTGGGATCCCTGCTCTCTTGGTTTATAGTTTAACATCTATCGGGCGCTTGGAAGATTGCAGTTTGTCATCCGTTGGCTTTATAGGTTTTTGTTTTTATTTTTCTCCATCTGATCATATGGGATATAAAAAAAAATTAAGGTCAAATTTTTATTTGTAGGTCTGTGTAGAATAATTCTGAAATGTAGGTAGAATGCCAGGAGCCTGTGGCCACCCGGGCCCATAGAAATGTGGAGCTCCAACTTCAATATTCCCAGATTTTCCTCATGTAGAACTTCTTGCTACAGTTTACCCTCCCTGCCTCTGCGATTTGTAACTTTGTATCTCTGCGCGTTTTTGTTTTCCCACATGGGAATTGAATGTTTTCCAAATTCCATCCTCTGCTTCTATTTCTATCCTTATTGGAAATGACCGTGGAATGTCTCGGGGCCTGTTTTTCCTTTCTTTAAAGGGACACTACCACTAACATAAGCTGTAACGGATTACCTGTGCATTACAAATAAGACCACATTATAGAACACATACTGCTGTGTTTTTGTTTTGAAGTAATCACATGTAAAAAGGAAAATAAGGTTTTGATCTCTTGTTTTCATTTTGTGTATTTTTCCCATAATGCATCATTTTAACACAAGCTTTGCTATGTGGCTCTTGTTAATTTCATCTACAGTATTTAACAGTTAATGAGGTGCAGGAGGGTTTTGTTCATCAGGCTGAGATAAAGGATGGCAGCTGAATGACGTAAAACAGGGGGATTAAGACTTCTACCCCCTGGTGATGTCCTTTGACTCAAATCATTGTATTGTGTGGAATGTTTTCAGTGATCAACCAATAGACTCCATTCTTTGGCCATTGCTACACAGTGAGGAGCAAGTGATGGAAAGATACTGTGGGAGGGCGCAGTTTTCAACACAAGCGATCACACAGTGGATGCACCCAGTGACACATATAGAGTAAACTATTTCCTTAGCTAAACATACAAGATATCAGCAACATAAATACACACAAGGAAATTTCATTTTTTGGTGGTAGTGACCCTTTAACTCTGCTTCCAGGGAGCCAACATGTTTCTAGCTTTTCATACGTAAGCATTGGACAGAAAAGTGTGTGTTTGTGTGTGTGTGTTTGTGTGTGTGTGTATTAAAGGCCGAAGTGCGGTTAATCCTAGCATTACGTAATCCTGACTTTACCCGGGTAATCTGCAAAGTATCCAGAGGCCTCTGGGTACTCCGGTTTTCTGCACTGTTTTAACCAGTTAATTCGCACATTACCCTAGTGTTGCTGAATAAAGTGTGATGTGCAACGAAACATCAGACTTTATCCAGGTAATCTGCAAAATATCCAAACACCTCTGGTTACTCGGCTTTTCTTGCGTTTTCAGCAGGTTACAGTTGACTGAATTCCGAGGATTACCCGGGTAAAGCTGCAAACTGTTACCTGACTGATAACAAAATTGTGTTTTTTGTTACTTTTAATGAAATTGTATCCAGTCACAAACCACACTAAATAACCGTCATGTGACTCTGTGCATTAATTTATAAAGAGTAACCTGATGGTTATTCTGTTTTATAAATGATATATAAGCACATATGACACATAATAAAGACCATGTAACTCTTTCACATTCATATAAGAAACATATCCTGCTACTCTGTATATTCATTATATCCAATACATTTTAATGTTTGTCTTTTGCCATTTTCATAGATAATATCCATAGATAATAGTAAAATTCACTTTTACCCAAGCGGGGTTGGATGCTCTGCAGATTACCCAGGTGAAGCTGTGGCTAGTCCTCAGATTACTCGGGTGAAGCTTCAAACTTGCACATTATCCGGGTAAAGTGTGAATTTTTCAGATCTTTCAGACTGTAAAGTCCGAAATTTTCATTTTTAATTTTTTTTCCAGCTTTACCCAGCGGTTTTGGGTAATGTCAGGATTAACCGCACTTTGGGCTTTACCCGTAACATATATATTATATTACATTTTTTAATTTTTTTAAAGTATGTGTGTCCTCTATAAAGCAAAGCATGAAAATAATACCGCACTTGCTAAGTGTTTTAAGGTCGTTTCTGATCCCAAGTATGGCCTGCGAGCTTCTCACAGAATCATGAAACCACTCCAACAGGAGAGGACAAAAGCGATTTATTGGAGTAAAAAGAGAATACTGTACATTAAACGGGAAGATGAAGGGATACCGTTTGTTTACAGCACTCTTTCCTGCTTTTTATTAAATTTTGTAATTTTTTTGACACTCGGTGATCTTCTGATAAATTTCACATTTACAGGGTTATTCAGAGAAAGGTGAAACTTGGGAGAAGTGAAAATTCTAGGTCAAAATAGTCAAACCAGAAAAACTCTCCCATGTATCTCACTTTCCAAAACAACGATTTGGTCTAGAAGATTGTTCTCTTCTCCAGAGTTTCACCTTTCTCTGAATAACCCTGTTTGTTGTCTTTTGGCTGACCAGGTGCTTTAACCCCATGTAGACATACACAGGTCATTGTGAGCCAAGAGCCTGTAAGAATCCTTATTATTTCACCTTACTTTGCCTGTACATAAAGCTTACGGTACTTCTTATATTTTTTTTCTCCTTAGCAGGAAGATGAGCCAGAAGTCGGAGCGCAGAGCAATCCACGTAGACCAGTCGGAGCTCTTGTGTAAGAAAGGATGCGGCTATTATGGAAACCCGGCCTGGCACGGCTTCTGCTCCAAATGCTGGAGGGAGGAATACCAGAAAGCACGGCAGAAACAGATCCAGGAGGACCGTGAGCTTGCAGAGCGGTATGTCCAGACCTTTATATAGGGGGTATCGTGTGCTAGGCCAGCATTAAACTATGAACGGTATGCATAGTCATACGCTTTAAAGAACACACAATGCATTGTTTATCTATGAAATATTTCTTGACATGCAAGAGATCCTTGGGATGTCATGTTTTCACTTCTGCCTGGGGGCAGCATTGGCTGCAGATGTCTGTTTTTAAACTCTTCATATGATGTCCAGCCAGTATGACATTTAGCCATCACTGTCCTGGAGAAGACTAAGGGTTAAACGGATTGTACTGGCACATACAAAATCTAACAAGGCTTATCAGATACCAAACGTAAGAGCTAGTAAAAATGTGGGATTCAGGCAGCATTCTCTATGAAGATTTGTGTTTGGCAATTTAGGACTGCGTGATAAGAGTCATGGAACCACGGATTACCTGGCCTGGATCTGTCACTCCCTGACATAGATGAATTGCGCGTTGCTTCTTTAAAAATCCAGCAATTTGCAGAAATCCATGAAAATCTACGGCTTCCTGGTTCCTTTGTGCTCTCTCTGTTGGCAGTATGAAGCGTCTTGCTGTATCCCACATAGGTAGGCACTGTGACGGAGCTAGAGCCCGGGCTGCTTGACGCACGCATGAGGAGGCACGACTTATTCGATTGCATCTTGTCAGCAAACGCATTGATTTATTCTAGCAAACAGGGGCTGAGCTAAGGTAAAGTGAGGCGCGTCTGTCTAATTGCCACCGTGCAATGCCAGAATATACTGAGGGTCCTGTTACGTGGGTTAATAGACTAGAGCAGGTACCCTGAACAGGTCAGGTTTGCAGGATATCTGAAGCACAGGTGATATGATTTGCTGCTCGGCGATTGCAGCATTCAGTCTGTAAGGCAATCCTTAAAATAGGGATACTGGAGGACCAGGGTCGGTAACCACTGGACTAGCGGAATAGAAACCCCATCATTCTAGTCTCTCGAGCACAAAACTGGATTAGTAATGTCTTCCTCAGGAGGTGCTGATCTTTTTACTTAACGTTTTGTTTGTTGTGTTTTAGATAATCCGCAGCTTAAAGCAAACACTGTATTTGTGAAACCCCTTTACCCCTCTATCTTATCAAGCATTGGCTCTTAAACTGCATCAATATACTTTGTATCCTTTGTGGCTTCAGCCATGCGTTAGACACCTTTTTTCTGGGTTTACGGGGTTTTAGACTAGCTTTTTATAAAGCTGACGTTGACTTTTTTTTTTTTTTTTTTTGTAGCTTGCAGCGTGAAGAAGAGGCAGCATACGCCAGTAGCCAGGGCGCCCAGGGAGGACAATCCTCGCTCACCTTCTCAAAGTTTGAAGAAAAGAAATCCAATGAAAAGACTAGGAAAGTTACTACCGTGAAAAAATTCTTCACAGGCTCCTCCAAAAACCTACCTAAGAAAGGTAAAGTTTGTGAATAGAAATGTGTTACTGGGGTTTCTTATCTATGTTCCTTGTTTTAGGTCATGGTGTTTTAAAGTGAACCAGTAGCAGCGGTCCCCGTGATATCCCATCAGGGTATATAATGCATTGGTGTTAACGATCATTGTGATAATTCATCCCTTGATGAGGCATAGCAGCTTGTACTCGGGTCGATCCAATGCCCGGCACTGCCTTGCTTAGCCTTTGGGAGCAGAGCTGTCAGGAGGCTGTTTTGCATTGTGAATGTCTTTCAGCAGTTATGTCCGCACAATGGCCTGCAATCATGCACGCAGAGCTCTCCTGAAGCACGCTCATTCCACTCAGAGCTGTCTCACGTTGACAGCAGGATGCCAGAAGTGACAGAGAAACTTTGGGGAATAACTTTTTTGTGTTAACATTCTTATACAGCACACACACATAGGTAGTGATTCCCTGACTTTAACAGATATTATGTGTAATTACTGCCACCTAGTGGTCAGACGATTGTCTGACACTCATGATGGAAAAAGGCATGTATATTACACAGTGTATTATTACTAACTCAGTAGTAATACGTAACCTGAGTAGAATAGAAAACTAAACTATACATGTAAATACAGAGGATGGTACACAGGAGACTCGAGGGTCTACCCCTAATTGAACAGTACAAACAAACCTCCCCTTGGATTGCCCAAGGAGAAGCAAAAGTGTCTACCTGTATTTAAAATTTAACTTTTTATATGACAATAAATTAAAAACAAAGACACAGATCATGACTGCAACATTGTATCATATACACATAACAACCGCATAAATTAAAAACAAATCACAACAAAGTGATCCTTCACTTGCTACCTGCAGCACGAAAATTTAAATGGTATAGAGCTTTAAAAGCTCACCGCAATTCCTTATTGACTAGAACCCTTTGGGTCAATTGAGTATTTCGTGCAGGGAGTGAACAGGAAAATTTCAACAAGAGACAAAGACCGTTGGTAACAATTCAAAATAGACCCTGATATCTGGTCCAAACAACATATGGAGCTGACAGATTTATCAAAGCGCCCAAGGCGCACACACGCACATTGTATCCTTATCAAATACTGCATCCTAGCTGAATTGATAAATTTTAAAACGGTCCCTGTCCCTAACGTGCACTCACATATATTACACAGTCACCAAAGTTCAGCTGCTTTCCTTCACAGGGTCCGTGGTATATCCTATATAGCTCCCACTGCAGTAGTTTATACCTCGGTCTTCACAAAAAAATAATGGAGTCAGTGTTTCCTTTATCATTCCATATCTGTGTTTTTCCAAGAGATGAAACGGCATATAGTGCACATATGTCTAACATAAAAATATAAACCAAGATCTATAAGTAGTACAACTCACATGATTGTGAACCTGTCTGGCTCATTATATTGTGCCTTCCGATCCGTAAGGCGACACCCCCCTTCTTTCTCCACTTCTCAGCACAGAGTCACGATCCTCAAAAACAAACACGTAATATTGCAGATCACCCCCATATATAAAGGGCCAATAAAAAAGAGAAATTACTCACTTGCTCCGGCGTCTTAATCAAGATACCAATATACAGACAACCGGTGATATAAAGGAGCAACGGATCTCCTATGACCCTCAGCCACCTATGCAGCGAATCACAAGGACAGAGTATTCTAAAATATAATGTATTAAAATCAATAATTAACCTCCCTATGTCAGAATCGGTACGATTTTATCCAGCCCCTAGCGGTATCAGAGTGTGGCTCGGGGTTACCGCTTTCAGCAGTGAAATTAACCCTGAGCCACACTCAGGTTTGGATACATACCTGTACCTGCGCTCCCTCGCTGACCTCTCGCTGTCACCTCCGGACGATCACGGCGTCATGCTTCGTAGTTTCCTTCTCGCGAGGGAGCGTAGGTAAAGGTCTGTATCCAGCCAGAGTGTGGCTCGGGGTTACCGCTTTCAGCAGTGAAAGATAACCACGAGCCACACTCGGTAAAACCGCCAGGGAAGTGAACAGTACCAGAAATGTTTCACTATTTATCTAGCTTCCTCAGTCTGTACAGACTGAGACTGTAGGTAGAGAATGAGGAAGCTACATAAATCCGGGGCTCTTTAATATCACCGTTGTGGGTGGATAGAGGGAGAGACTTTGAAAAAAATATATATTTTTTTCTTTAATGTCCTTTCTGTTTGAAGTTAATATTTTGTTTGATACTGGGGAGGGAGCGGGGTCACAGACTGTAGCGTTCCCACGGCAGCATTAATGCTAAATATCCTGTGTATGAGAATCGCAATACTCCCGTGTATGTAGTTTTCGATAAGACATAATTTTAAGTGGCTGTTTTTTATGGGTTAATGATGGGAATGTGAATAAATGTATAGAATACTCACCTTGTAATCTCCTATGGAGTGGCAGATGACTATATGTGGCCCCGTTACTGGCCTGGCTGAACACACACTGTGCTGATTTTAGTGTGAAATATCCCAGCTGTTCATGTTAATACCACTCAAAACTTTAATGCTTAAGTTTAAATATTTATTTATTTATTTTTTACTCTAAAATCCTTGTGGATTTTCGTTTCCATGAAATATTTTCAGCCCAGAATTAAATACTGTGATTACTAACCGTCCGTCTTAGCACGAGTTCTGAATCCTGTGTTCTTGCCGTATACTTCTTTCATTCCTTTCTTTCGATTTTAACCCCGTTATGGCTGCCCGGACAGTTTGCTTTCCTGACTTTATTTCAACGTTTGAAGAAAAGCCTAGCAATCTTGTACAGGTGGGCAGGGAGCGAAGTGCTGATCTTCTCAGGGATCTGAAGGGTCTTTTTGTCCCTCCCTGGGAGATGGCCTCCCCTGCGGAAGGTAACGCTGGGTAGTGTGTCCTGTCTGCTTGTTTTGCTGCTCTTTGTTTCCTTTTCTAGGTTTGTAGTGATGTAGTCTCTCCATGTATTAATGCAGCACGTTAGGCTTTCCATGTACTTTTTTGGGATCAGTGTGAGAAAAGAACATTAAATTATCCAAAACGTATACCTCAATTAAAAACTGTAAGCCTAAGGGCTCGCATGCCTTTCAGTTTGCTCTGTGTCCTTCAGTGCTGCTTTAATGCCATAGTGTAACATTTATTGATGGATATAAATGGTAAGCTCAGATTTAAAATGTTTGGATCTTCAGGGTCATACTGAATCACATGTGTGTGCTAATTGACCTGAGATGTGATTATTCTATCACAAGTATAGCAGTACGTAGTGATACCTTTTTTTATTGGACTAACGTTACATTTAAAAGACAAGCTTTCGAGAGGATTCCTCTCTTCCTCAGGTCTGGAAGCTATACTGAACATTAGGACATTAAGGGTCACATGGGTGGGGGGATTTAGATGTCGTAAAAAGTGAGAGTCAAATGGTATGTTCAAAATGGGAAAATAAACGCATGATGGATCTTGGGCCCATAATAAAACAGAGATAAGATCACACAACTTGAATGGAAAAAAACATAAACACAAAACAGTGAAGGCTGAAATAGACATGAAAAAAAGAAGAGACCAAGAAGAAACAAAGCATCAGCCAGAATTTTGAATGTTATGTGACGTTATGATAATGGGTTGAAAGCCCAGAATCCACATTGAGTCCAGCATTTATAGTGTTAAAATATGTGATCATTTTCATTTCACAAGGTCTTTAAAATGTCCTTTTGAGGATTTTAATTTTGAGGTTTTGGATGTAGTGGCCTGTTAGATTGAAGTGATGTCCCATCGTGGTACAATATGTATTTTCGTGGTGGTTCTTTCAGCCTTCACTGTTTTGTGTTTTTTTTTTTTTTTCCTTCATTCAAGTTGTATGATCTTATCTCTGTTGCTTTATTATGGGCCCAAGATCCCTGATGCGTTTATTTTCCCATTTTTGAACATACCATTTGACTCTCACTTTTTAAGACCTCTAAATCCCCCCACCCATATGACCCTTAGGCTGGGTTCACACTTAGGTGTAGCGCTGCATCGCGCAATGCGCGCGTTTTGTTTACGTGCATTTGCACATACGAAAAACCGTGCGAACGCATATTGCAGCGTGTTTGCGGCTATGCCTATGGCCGCGAACGCGCTGCTGTATGCCCGAAAAGAAGCTCCCGGACTTCTTTGGGCGCAGGACATTTTAAAGCCCGCTCCTGGGTGCTTTAAAACACCCAGGTGTGAATGGGTCCCATTGAAAACAATGGGATTTCCCCGTTCATGCGTTTTTAAAGGGTGCACGAACGAGCTTTAAAACGTCTAGGTGTGAACGGGGCCTAAAAGTCCTAATGTTCAATTCTAGGAACTGATCAGTATAGCTTCCAGACCTGAGGAAGAGCGGTTATTCTCTCGAAAGCTTGTCTTTTAAATGTAACGTCCAATTAAAAAAAAGTATCACTACGCACTGCTATACTCGCGATTTTGGCATTGGGACTAACACAGCCGATCAAATTTATTATATATATATATATCTCTCTAAGATCACATTTATAATACTTCTTTCTCAATGAGCCTCTATATGTTTGGAAATGCCAATTTCTGGTCAGGTCAATCAAGGGTCCTTCAAAAATACGTTCCTGCACTAGAACACATGGAGTGTCAATCTGCAGGAAGGTGGGTATTCGTATACAGCTTGCAATCAGCACGTGGTCAGTTATTCGCAAAGGGGGATTAGTTGCAGATAGTCTTGTAGACGTGCAGTGTCCTATGATTGTAAAGACAGGGCATCACAGATCCGGGGACCAGGTTAAGTTTGATATACTTTTGTCAAGCCCTGCATTAGACGCATTTGATATGGTCTCCTGCATCCGCCATAGGATGCTGCATCGGCCACCGTGCTCATTTTCCCCTTTGCCTGCTTGCCGTTTGCAGTGTATGTAGTAGTCAATGTAGGGTTGCCATATCGGCCATGTTTTCCTGGACACAAAGCACAGGAAGGAGTTGCTGCACAATATGTGTATCCCCTTCATATAAAGGAAGATAATTTTGGGTCCTCGCTGATTTTTGTATCTTCAGCATGTTTTCTGCGTACTGCAGAGCTGTGTTTTTCATGCACTGCCCATCTGCATGAACCTGTTAGGTGCTTCTAGGAAAACCTGGGGATCTGGTGACCCTTCATCCATCGCATGCTCTTTCCTAGACATCCCACCCTTTGTAGTTTTGTAGATGAGTATCATGTGGGTTTTAAAGCTGGTGACAGACTGCACCTCTCATCATTCTCAGTCTGTGGGAGCAGAAGGCTTTGTGAATAATAGCTATTGCTTTTAACAAACTGCATCTTGCTGATACAGCAGTCACCGATTCTTTTCATTTCATTTTTTGTTCTGTTTTACGTATCTTTCCATCTCATCGCTCCTCACCATTGGTGCTTGCAGTGCTTTGTGACAAGCTGAGAGGTGGGTCACCCCTTCCTCTCATACACACCCTGTCTATGTCTGTCCCACCAATACTCACCGCAGCTCATTACATGTGTATCTTTGTGTATAATCCGTATTCTGATCCTGTAGGTAGTTCTTGGAAAACAAATGTCAAGACCTGTTATTTTTTTTATTTTTTTATTCAATATTGTAGTAAACACCTGATTGGGGCAGTCCTTCACAGCACCTGTCAATCAACGGAGCCTTTGTGCCAAGGACTGATTGACAGGAGGGACCCCCTGCAGACAGTACACAGGTTGACCCTCTTTGTATGCCAGGGTTGCCCGTTCACCCATTCTTTCCTGCACACGTATTACTATTTCATGCAGAGGAATGGCACAGGAAGGTGCTGCCCTGTAAAATGTTTAATTCATATGGTACAGGAGGGGAATCGGTTCCCTATTAAAGACAGTTGATCTGGGATGTCACTTTGATTCCACCCATGCAGCGTTATGGATTGTACATGCTGCAGGGTTGCATTTTTCATGCAGGGCCCATTAACACAATCCAATAGCATGTCCAAGAAAACATGGAGGATCTGGCAACCTTAATATATCCATTAAAGCAGTGGGATTTTCTTCTGTCTCGGCGCATTCCTTTCTAAGAACAATGTACTCATCAAAAAGTATTGCTGGCCAGATTTGAGAGGAAGGATGGACCGAGACAGAGGGAAATGAAGGGGTTAAATAGTCACTACATGACATTAAGATGAGCAACCTTTTGGCTTGATACCAACCATTTTGAAAGCCGTAAAATAGCCGTGCAATGACCTCCTTCAAGGTATCGAGTCTGCTGTATCTGATTAAAATACACATATAAAGTATAAGAATAGGCTCCCAGGCAATAACACACTATGTGGAAGACATAACCAAACAAACCTGATGGTACTTTATCTGCTACAGACTTTTTTGTCAAATTGATCTCTCATGCTCCCTTTGTCTTGTAATGAAATCAGGCTGCTGCCCGCAAGGCCAATCCACATCATTGCAAACGCGTTCCACTCCGCTGCCGCGTGGCATTTGTATTGGTGTGACGCGTTGTAACCTTTTTAAATGTCAGTTGTGTAAACAACACAGGAGTTTGCTTAACGTGTGATTAATGGTAAAGTTTAACATGAAACAGCTGTGCAGAGTGGATTGACTGTGTCGCCAAACCTATTCTTATAGCATTGCAGACATTTATAGGTCTATTCACTAAAGGTGACACTCAGGAGGAAAGAACAATATTCTAGACCAAATAGCCGATTTGGAAAGTAATATAAATTGGAGAATTTTTCTGGTTTGGCTATTTTGACCTAGAATTTTCACTTCTCCAGTCATTCTCCTGATTTTCACCTTTCTTTGAATAACCTGTTAGACTGCGGTCACACAAACCTAGCGTAAGGAACGTCTGTGAGAGTGGACGTTCCTTCCACTTTGACGCCTGTCTGGTCACCTCGCTGAGAGCAGTTAGTGCGCTCAGCGCTGCAAAGCATGATCCTCCTATGGAGGATCGCGCTGTGCAGCCTCGTCCTACGTCCATTGTAGCTTTTTGACAGGCTGAAAGCACATCCGGTGGCAGCACGTGCAACTATTGTGCATGCTACACCGTGTGGCCCTCCCTGTCGAGCAGTCCCAAAGCTGTAACGGACACTCAGCGCGCTCATGTGACTGCAGCCTTAGATGCAAAAAAGTGAGCGTTTATGGACTAGCCCATCTAAACCAGAATTCCCGTCTGCATATGGGGAAGCACACGCTGAGCTCTGCGTGCGAAGACACACACACACACACACACAACACACACACACACCACACACACACACACACACACACACAACACACACACACACACGTAAAAGCATAGGGAACGTGGGGCTTATTCGAGAAACCCCCTTAGATTGCTGAACTCACAAACTTCGGTTTTCAAAAAAGGGAAATCCAAATGGCAATAGGGGGAAGCTTCCCTAACGGAGCTGCTCTTGCTGACGTTTGAATTTGTGCATATGAAACCTCAAAGGCTAGTCTAATAATGGTGTGATATAGATATATCCTTTTATTTGCTGAAGTTGCAAACTATGGCAAACACCGGCGCTTCCTGGATAACACCACCACCACGTGTAGAGACTGCAAGATGTTCAAATCAGTATTCTTGATTCTCAGAGCCACTGCACAGATCCCTCCCTCTCTCCACAACATTGATTATAACATTTTTACACAACCTTCACCTATATCATATGTGCAGATCAGACCATAGATCCACATACAACACATTGATCTCTTGCTGACCTCACTGTTTATCAGCAATGGAAGACAAATCAGATAATGTTTTCTGTCTTCTAAATCCAATGTCTTCACCCTTGTGATCATAACAGATATAAAGGAGGCGAAAGCTCCCAGCCCCTCTATTAACCGGCAGATCAGCGTGGAGACGGACCGCGCATCCAAGGAATTCATTGAGTTCCTCAAAACCTATCAAAAAGCAGGACATGACGTTTACAAACAGTGCAAAATATTTCTGGAGGCCATGCATCTGAAAAAGGTAAAAATCCTAAATTGTAGAAGGGCTCCCACCATTCCCAAACCACTGGCACGAATGATCCTTCTATCGAATACAATTCCGCTGGTCTTCCTCAACCCCAATCCCTCTAGATTGTAAACTCCTATGAGCAGGGCCCTCTACACCTCTTGTTTCCATCTGATGTCCGTTTATATGTATTTCGTTCCCTTTGGTTATTGTAAAGCGCTGCGGAAACTGTTGGCGCTATATAAATGACAATAATAATCTGTTTTGTCTGAAGGAATATAACATCGAGGAGCAGTCTGAATTCACCCAGGACTTCTATCAAAACACAGCCGACAAGTTACAAATGAATTGGAAACGTAAATGTCTTCTTTCACAATGTTATTGATCGTTTGGGGAAATGTCACAGACCCAGATAAATTTACATTTATGAAAAGCTCATCCAGCCCCAGTTGGGATGCTAAAAATGAAGCAGCATTAGATCCTCTCCGATCTCACAGGGATAGTGACCTAAAAGGTGTCCTAACACATGTTGCATCATGAGAGATATGATTGATTGTCCTGCCACATCAGTTGTGATTTTTCCACTAGTGTTTCAACCAGAATTTCATCTCATTAAAGCATCATTCTGATGTATAAGGATCCTAACGTGCCCTTTTTCTGTAGACCATGCCACATTCATCCAGGCTACCTAATAAGTGTGGTTAAAAACATTAATTGGTTGCTCCAATTGGCTGATCTTTTCGATCAAGACAAAGCTTAAATATGATTTTGAACACTGCAGGCCTTTCCTAGGGGGGAATTGACTAGCCGCATTGGTATCTGGGCCACGATTTTCCCCGCTGGAGATCTTGTGTGCTTATCTCTGAGCCTGGCGATCACTTTTGATCTGTGTTTTAATTTTTTTTTCTTCTTTCTGTAACCTTTAGTGTCTCCTGATAAAGTTGAGACGGCAATGGACCAAATCGAGAAGTTTCTCATGACACGTCTGTATAAGAATGTCTTTTGTCCTGAATTTACAGACGACGAGAAGAAAGACCTTGCGATACAGAAGAGAATCCGGTGAGTTTTTTTTTTTTTTTTTTTTTGTAATAGGTGGCAGATCTGAACACTGAAGTAGCTATTGCTGAAAATGTAGTTATCAGAAGGCTTAAAAAAAAAAAACTAAGTGTAGAGATGGGAATACCCAGCATAAAAACAGTAAAGGATTAGAGAGTATTTTCTTTTATACAGATAAATTCATCAATGTGGTGTGTGTGTCCGTGCCATTGGGTTTTTAATGCATAAGTCTACTGTTAATAATTTCTGAGATATTAGGGATTAGTCAATAAACAACGAACTGGACTCCGAATTGCACCGCACAGTGAATTTCCCCATACGGTGCAATTTCGTGTCAGTTTGTCTATTCAGAAAGCTGACAATTCATGGAATACTGGCGAACTGACAGCAAAATACGGTGCAATTTGGTGGTCTTCGGTGGCAGTGAAATTGTTCTCTGGAGAATTAATGTTAAATCTATTCAGAGAACATTGAACTGCACCAAAATGTCAGTGAAATGCCCTGATTTTCAGTGGTTCAGTTCGACAGGTTTCAACAGACGAATGCTATAGGATTCAACGTAAAAGAAAGTTTTATTCAACAGTTTATTCATTTTCAGCAAAAAGCTTTTTTTATTTTTAGAATTTTTTTGGCATTGTTTTTATATATTGTAGGTGGATTTTTTTTTTTTCTGTAACACTTATTTCCACACATTTTCATGCATTTTTTGTTTTTTAAACCCCTTTTTAAGAATAGCAGAGTTCTTTTTTTTTCAATTTTTGTTCTTCAGTTCGGCGGCTCTGCGTTTGGTGCACTTTGGGGACCCTGCAGTGAATCCTGAATTCACCGCAATGTCGGCGAACTTCAATCGCCAAAATGCACCGACCGAAAGAATTATTTGTAAATAACCCTCACTGTGTGGGTCAGGAAAGGTGAAGCCGTTCCAAATCACAGTGAAGACCCTCCATATATATCACACACTCAGTAGAGATATGTTGTTTCTTCCTCAGAGCCTTACATTGGGTAACTCTACAGATGCTCTGTGTCCCTGTGAATGAAGTTATTCCGGAAGTGTCTGACCTAGTGGTAAAGGCAATAACAGGTGAGTGTAACATTTTCAGCTTGGGTAATCCACACAGCGCCGACGTTGCTAGAATTTCTGGCATTGCAGTGCTGAGAATCTTTTACAGTAAAGCTTCTCCTTTTGCTGTTTGGATTAGTTTTAAGAATTGCCGGCATTTCTCGGTACTGCAATACCGGTGATTTTAGCTGGTAGTAAACACCGGCACATAGTGGATCTCCCCTTAATGTTAGAGGGAGAGCACTTCTGTGAGAGTTTTAGACTTTAGAAGGAAAAAAAAGTTTACAACTTGTTGAAGTTTTCGTATATATTTGAAATTCAGATATTCCTTACCATATACTGTTGACTAGATTAGTCGCCTCAAACAACGATGCGTTAATTGAGCACCCATGTGCCATATGCAGTAATCTTCATAATAGGATGACCTCAAATTACAAACATAGACAATGGTACAGTATTGCACAAACTATACTGCTATAGTAATGTTGTAATGTTCACTACTCACACTTTATGAGAGCTGCTAGCCCTCATATGAAGACCTCACAGGTGTTCAGGGCAAACCTGTTATAGCAGTATAGTTTGTGCAATACTGTACCATTGTGTATAATTTTTTTTGTATTTTGAGGTCATCCTATTATGAAGATTTTGATTTTAGTCAAAGTCTAATCCTCCCTATCATTGCTTGTGAGCATTTTTCCATATTTACCACATCACTTATGCACTGCATCCTTTTAAGTTGAAGTGCTGTCCCCATTTCTTTACTTCACATTTAGCCATTTGTTCTGGTGACGGGAGCACCACAGTGCGGGAATATAGCAAATCCTTAAAAGTGTATATCTAGCGCTAGATTCCAACATCCATAAACAATATTCTTGTAGGTCGACGCTTCCTTAAATATATATACACGTGTCTTTAAATAAAATAGAACTTGCAAAGTGCAGATCAGTAAAACCAAAGGTATATAGAGTATTCAAATTGGTTCCACTCACACAATGGAAGGGGCCTTCAACAAGTATGGCTCGGTGTAGTGGGCATGGGATCCGGCAAAGGTGATTTCCCCCCCCCCCCTTCTCTAGCAACGAGCAGAGTGTTACTCCAGGATAGCTTCACAGTACCTCCAAAAAGTAATTGAATTGCATGTGCGGTATTTTCGGGTACATATAGTGTGAATAAAACAAGAAAAAATCTGTCCTCTGCGCTTATTCCCATTTCTATACCAAAATGCGTTTTGCTATTGTGCCATAGCTTCCTTAGTTCCCTTAAGTATTATTATTTATTTATTTACTTTTTTATACACCCCGCATCTGTTGAGTCATTGTATTTGGTCTATATTCATGCATTGTATAGAGTGAAAGTATCTGTAGATTGCCAGTAGGGGCAGCATCACACCACCTTCCTGATACATCTAATTAAAGCTACAGAATTGTTCACCGACTTGGCGTCTGTTGCTTTACGGTATATTCTTGTAATCCTTTCACTCCTTCCGCTTCCAAAATGATTGTTTACACATGCACAAGCAGTATTGTGTGTAGTGAAAACCAACACACAAAAAAAATGTTTCTCCGTCATAGTAGCGAATAAACACTACCCAGTAAGAGAAACCTGTGTGTTTGAATGTGGAAGAATCTGCAAGAAAACTAGAGGGAAAAGCTGCAACTTTCTACACTTTTAGACCTTTCCCAGTTATGAGGGACTGTCAGGAATCACCCCTAACAGAGCACCCTTAATATTGCAGGGTGACAAGCTGAAAGCAGAGCGGGCTGAGGCGCTACTCTTAGCTGGGACACCCTGTATAAAAGTCTAAAGGACAGATGTTTTAAGACTTTAAATTAGAGGAGAGTATTAATGGTTAATAATGTATTGATAAATATTTGTGTGTAATGTTTATATAATATTGCTACGCATTTTATTATTGTTAATGATTTGTAGCTCACATTATTTAAATTCTTTATACGAATAGATATAATTGAGATGGACTCTAAGCGTATTCCCCGTGACAAGCTCACCTGCATCACCCAGTGCAGCAAAAACATCTTCAACGCAATCAAGATCACAAAGGATGAGCCTGCCTCTGCCGACGACTTCCTGCCCACCCTCATCTATATCGTCCTCAAGGCCAACCCACCGCGCCTGCAGTCAAACATTCAGTACATCACTAGATTCTGCAACCCAAGCAGGTTGATGACTGGAGAAGATGGCTATTATTTCACAAACCTGGTAAGCCTCCATCAAAGGCCTCTGCAAATTAGGGCAAATAGAAATGGGCCCCGGGGCAAAACTGCTTTGAGCTTCTGCCTTTTCTCTCACTCCGATCCGCCAGCCTCAGCAGGTTCAGCCTCGTGATTCGCCGTACACACAGGGCCCTGATAGTCTTATGCCTCTTAACAGATCTGTGGTGTGTGATCAGACAAACCTACCAAGCACCGCAGGAGAGAATGCATATCTACGGAGAAACTTCAACTTAAGATTGATACCAACGTCCTGGGACAGGTGGGGGGCGCAGGGGCAGAAGTGGGTATAAATGGAATACATTACCGGCGACTGGCAGAAGTAGACGTTCAATTGCGGGACATATTGGAGGCATGTAAAGACAGATTACAAATCAGAGGCATGGGGGGCACGCTGAAGGACAAGGAGACACAGAGGACACGTTGGATGTGAACGATGCGTAAAATTGGAGGGCACAAAGGAACACCCTGAACAGGAACATGGGACGCGCAAGGGAATGGGGTGGGGGGGGTTTGAACAGTGGTTTATGGGAGCAATGAAACCTCACTTTGGATTGTGATTGTTAGAGCAAAATAGTCATTAAGGGAATAAGGACGTTTTGGTTGTAGAACTCACAATTTCACTTTTTGATTAAATCCTTATGTGTATGTTTAATATTTACACGTCACATGTTGGGGGTTTTTACTTTTTAAATTCCTTCATAATTTACAATTGTTGCATTGCTCAACCTTTAAAAAGTTAGAATATTCCAGCTTTAATCAAAAGCTTCTATTTTTGACCTAAATTATGCAGTTCCGTTTTTAATCCGATGATAGTTTACCATTAAAGAGGGTCTTAAAGATATGCAGTCTTAAATTCGGACCCCAATATTCTGCTGCCGTCTCTAGCAAAAAAAATTGATTTTTGTGTATTCAATGAATCCTTTAGATCAGTGGTTCCCAAACCTGTCCTCAGGACCTTTTAACAGGCCAGGTTTTAAGGATCCCCTTGGGGAAATGCAGACTGAATCCTGCAATCACTGGACAGCAAATCATATCACCTGTGCTGTGCTTCAGATATCCTGCAAACCTGGCCTGTTAGTGTTTCATGAGAACAGGTTTGGAAAATACAGCTTTAGATCTTCTTTACACATCTGATTAATATGCCAGTTATATTATTTTTCGCCCAATATGCTGCTCTATGCTTCTAGTTCAATAGATGTAACTCTTCTCTCTGTTTGAAATAGTGTTGTGCTATCGCCTTTATCGAGAAGCTGGATGCACACTCACTGAACCTAAGCGAAGAAGAGTTCAGCAGGTACATGTCTGGGCAGGCCTCGCCGAAAAAACAAGACTCTGATAGCTGGCAAGAAGACGCGTGTCCAGGAGTGAAGCAGATGCATCGAAACATGGACCTGCTTTCCCAGCTCTCAGAAAGACAAGAACGCATTGCGAACGGGGCCAGGCAGTTGGAGAAGGATCTCATTGACTGGACAGACGAAGTGAGTCGGGGAGTCCAGGACATTGTTCAAAAGTACCCACTACACATACAAAACCCCAGCCAAGCTCTGGCAGCGATTGATTCGGAGAATATAGAGGATGACCGGCTACCTCCACCTCTGCAGCCTCAGGTCTATGCAGGGTAACGAGTGTTATATCTGCATGGTACATATTCAACCACTCCTCATTAACAGCGGACATCGGACTTCTATGCCTTTTTTAGGACAATGAGCTGGGTTGCTGCAAACCCTAAGGAGCACACACACTTTTCTTTTTCTGGTACAGATTTCCTCCAGACTATGCTGGACGCTTGGCAAAGCTGTTTATTTATTGGCACGGATCATCAGAACAGACAGCGTTGGTTGTGTTTCTCAGCCCCCAAACCCCCCGAAAGAAGCAGTTAACCACAAATATTCCTTTCAACGCTAATACATTTTTTTTTCCCCTCTTGATTTGTAAATGGGTTTTTTCGTCTTCCTCCAGGTGACCTAGTGTTGGGACGGCCAGCTTTCTGTAGTTTGGCAGCTCAGCGTTTTTTATGGTCAGCCAGCGTTATGAGAGTCAGTGTGTGACGATTGCAGCCTGTCTCTGCATTAGGGTATTTCACAATTCTTTTCCAGCGCATGTGTATTATCAGTTACCTTCAATAATACACTCAGGAATAGGCACTTATAATGAGCTTGATTTTAATCATTTGGTCCTCTGTAATCCTTTTATTACAGCCATGTTGGGGTCTAGGTTCTCTGACCCTCTGCGCTATTGCTCAACTGTAGATGTTATGATTGAGATTCTCAAACCAGGACTGTATTTAAAAATCTCATGAACATAATCAACTGAAAGCCATTTATTTATAAATCTTGAGGTATAGCAAACTTAAAGATTCATTGTATCCTGCAACACATTTTTTACAGTGTGTGAACTCCTGTTATTGGTCAGATACAGTGAAACCATATTTTCCTCTTTGTGCGTCCTGTTTAAGTCTGTTCAAACAAAAATAAAAAATAGGCTTAATCCATGTTTTTTTCATGCAATCAATGAATTGATTTAAGGTAGTTACAGTTCTGTTCTTGCAAGGAACCCCTGACGTTCAAGGCAAGGAAAACTTTTTAAAGCAATTGAACACTAAGAACATGTTATGGTAAAAAAAATATATAATATATATATATTATAATTTTTTTACCATAACATGTTCTTAGTGTTCAATTGCTTTAAATTTTTTTCCTTGCCTTGATGTTGCTGATTTGGGTTGTTAGCATGAAAAGCATATTAATCCTACTACATGCACGCAACACCTTCACTACAAAGTGGCATTCATATTATACATTTTTACAGTCTATCAGTGTTTCCAAAACCTGTCCTCAGGACAACCAGGCCAGATTTTGCAGATCACCTTGGGGAAATACAGACTGAATCCTGCAATCACTGAGCAGAAAATCATATCACCTGTGCTGTGCTTCAGATATCTGGCAAACCTGGCCTGTCAGCGGGTCCTGAGGACAGTTTGGGAAACACTGATCTATGTGCTTGTTTGACGGGCAGAGGGCTCCTTCTGGAAAGCACTGCTGCATGTATATTACAGCTTGGGCTCAGTGGTTCTACTGACAAGAAATGGAACTCAAAGCTGACTGAAACAGTTCCGGCACCTTGGCTGACTTGTCCGAGGTGCTGAAACTTTGGGAGTGCATTCTGGAGGCCATTTTGTAAAATAATCGTTTGCAATAAGCTTCCTTTTGCATTGCTCTAGGATACATACCGATGGTGAATTCACCGTATCTCGGGCTCCTGTAGGTGCTTTTGAAGTTCGAGTTAACTCTATCATGCTAGTGAAGGGGTGTAAATGACACTTAAAACTATACATACAAAGCAACATCACAACCATAAATAAAATCAGATCTTCTCGAGTTGCATAGAAAGTTAAGTGATGGGCCATTTGGTCTTCCGTAATGTTTTGGATTCAAATACTATTTGAGAAGGTCCTGGCCCTGCTTTTATTCTAAAAACGTATGTGCTGCAGAAGGGGTTTTAAACCGAATGATAAGATGCTTGTGGAAAGAAAAAAAGAGTATTTAATGTAACTGTATATAGTGACTGAAAAAATAAAGAACACCAAACAAATGAGGTTTTTTTTTTCTGCAAAACTCTTAAAACCAACACCTACAATTACAACCCTAGACTTCATTGCTCCACTGTAGGGTTTATTCACAAAGCCCCCACATTTCAGTGATATATATATATATATATCTCTATCCTTCTTTCTCGTGCTGGCGGCACTCAAGGACTTCACAAAAGATTGTTTCAGTCCGCTATCTGCGGACTTTCATCAGGATATCCTGATGACAGTCCGGATAGCGGATTGAAACGTGTTTATTTTTTTTATTCTTCTATATATATATATATATATATATATCCAATAAATGATTTTTTTTGCGAAATCCTTGTGTGCCGCCAGCACTAGTTTGTGCGTGGAGAATCTATGCACCGGGCGAGAGATCATATATAATCTATATAATTTTAAAAATCAACAAGCACCCACTCTAACCAGGGTGGGGCATAGGATAGCAAGTGATTGCTTTTTCCAGAGGTTATTTCAATCACCCACCAACACTTGCAGGACTTATCCCTAGTAATATAGAATACTTGGATTACGGAGAACCCAAAACAAGGTGGGTAGTGGGAAAAAAATCTAAAATTGGACCCTTATTGAACATATAACAACAAACGTACACATACATAAAAAGAAACTATAAAACCATAGGATAATGATCTGAGACCATAGGAACAAGTCAACAGGTAAAATCACAAAAGCACCTGATGCAAGGTAGACCTCCCAATGCAAAGAGATAGGAATGCGCAATGTGGACGTCTACCAACAAGTGTCATGCATTAGGTGCAATAAGAGCCTCCTAGCGAAAAAGTGTGCATATATAGTCACTGGATACAGGCAATAGATGGCATAATGCCGGAGCTACAATCTGCGTGCACCGATTGAGAAAACTCAATGAGGTGCAGGCAGTAGAAATTGATTAGAGATGGCCCATTTGAGAAAAAGTATCGCCACCAGTAACACATATATATATATATGTTGGTATAGCACAACGAAGTAGGAAGGAGGAAAACCATGTTATAAATCCCACCTCAAACATAACATGCTGCGGCAATATTTAGCAAAAGCGGGCATGGGAAAAAGCCCAACGGAACACCCCAGCTAGTATGCATTAACAAATGGCATTCATAGCCCAACAAAATTGTAAGCCAATATGTATAGGTCTCCGCAATGTACAGGGATGCCCAACAGCAGCAGCAGGGGAGGAAGGAGAAAGAAAAAGATTTTAAGAATCCATATGACACGTCCAACGCGCATTTCACCTGAGTCTGCTCATCAGGGACGTAAAGATTATGACATATGGTCTCCTTTTTAAACTTTACGCCATCTGTATTCAGATGGTCACATGGGGGGATCCTCTGTGATTGGTCTACAGATGTCATGTGGTTGCTTCTGTCCAATCATGACCATAATGGGAGGAGTCACAACTAAACATGAAAATATATTTAAATCGTGTTTGTTATGTGACTGTCGCAAAAAAGGCGATCGGTATGTACAGCTACAGTAGTTACTTTGTGACATACCCCACGGCAGTAGGATGTCTTTCTATTACAGTCACCGTATTGCCTAGATAACATTTATGAACCACAATGTAGAGGGATGAGTCCCGAATGGTTACCTAGGAAACAGCCATGATAAATATATATGGACTACCTGTATGCCCAACGATCTATAGTTGGGCATGGTGATCGCATGGCCCATTGTAGTCCTACTATTTCGTTGGTGTCATTTATAGATCTCGGTTTGTTACAGTGGATGCTACATGGTTGTTTAGGGAATCTGCGTCACCTACGTAGAGTGCATACTGCTGATTGTGTATGCCAGTTGCCATGGAGACATAAGACCCGTATTACACCATATTGATCATTGTGGAGTCCAGATGGCTAAACATCATCCCCAAGTGATGAATATAACAAGTGAACGTCAATAGTGATTCAATATTAAAATTGACAGATAATTGTTGGTTTGCTCTTATTGTACCTAATGCATGACACTTGTTGGTAGACGTCCACATTGCGTATTCCTATCTCTTTGCATTGGGAGGTCTACCATGCATCAGGTACTTTTGTGATTTTACCTGTTGACTTGTTCCTATGGTCTCAGGTCATTATCCTATGGTTTTATGGATTCTTTTTATGTATGTGTACGTTTTTTGTTATGTTCAATAAAGGTCCAATTTTTAGATTTATTTTTTTTCCCACTACCCAGTACCCACCTTGTTTTGTGTTCTCCATAATCCAAGAATTCTATATAAGTTTAAACTTCGGCGCAGTTCTGTACACTCTGGTGAATTCACTATTCACCAAATAGTCACTGTAGTGCGCTGAAGATGGAGTCGCCGAAGTCCCGCGAAAAAGCTGGAGAACGTCGCCGAAGTGGCCATGGCGAATTCCACAGAGCTGGAAAAAAACCAACAAAACTTTTTTTTTATTTTTATCTAAATAATAAAACATTTTGAAAAAGCCTTTTAAAAAAAATTGGGAAACAAAAATTGTCAAATTGCAAAGAGGTGTTCTAAAGTTTTTTTGCTGAGAAAGCATAAAGGAAACTCTTTAACATCCCTGGCGGTCTAATTTTTAAAAAAAATTTGTGTCTAAAAGCATCTCAATTTTTTTTTTTCTTTTAAGGAAACAACATGTTTTTGTACATAGTTAGCCTGTAATGATTAGGAATCACGCACTGAAATCCGTGCAATCAAGAGTTCTTACTAGTAAAATCCTTTATCGGACTTTTTTTATTTATTTATTTATAAAGTTTGAAACACAAAATAATAATTTATCCCAAAAATAATTATCCAAAATAATGCAAATAAATGATATTCAATAAAACAAAAAACACTGAAATCGGTCTGAAAACAAGGGTAAGAGGATGTATGGTCTATTTCTTATCCTGTAGTGCCACCCAGTGGCCGTTCATAAACATTGCACTTTGGATTACAGTATTTTATGAATTGTTTATAAGTTTGCTGATGGTTCCTGCATCATGTGACTCGCAGGTAGCCTTCCAGGAAGCAGCTCGCCGCGATCACACTGCGGGGGACAGCGAGGGAGCCAGGACGAGGTGAGTATGCATCCAGCCCGAGTGTGGCTCGGGGTTACCGTTCGCGGTAGTGAAATTTAACCCCGAGTCACACTCGGGAATACTGCCAGGGAGGTTAATTTAATCGGACTCCGTGTATTTACTATTTTTTTAAAGTTTGAAACACGACATAATAATTATCCAAAATAATGCAAATAAATGATATTCAATAAAATACAACAAAAAACACTGAAATCTGAGACCAAGGGTGAGACGATGTATGGTCTATTTCTTATCCTGTACTGCCACCTAGTGGCCGTTCATAAGCATTGCATTTTGTATTCAGTGTTTATTATGAATGAAATTTGCTGCGGTCCAGCCCCCCTGCATCATGTGACTCGCAGGGAGCCTTCCAGGAAGCAGCTCGCTGCGATCACACTGTGGGGGACAGCGAGGGAGCGCAGGAGGAGGGGAGTATGCATCCAGCCCGAGTGTGGCTCGGGGTTACCGTTCGTGGTAGTGAAATTTAATCCCGAGTCACACTCGGGAATACCGGCAGGGAGGTTAAAAAAAAAATACAGTATACCCCCCCCCACCCCATGGTTTTCATTTGATATATACCCAACTAATTGATCATGTGATATCGCAGCAACCTACACCATTTACTCTGGTACCTCTCTATTTCCTGTTTACTCCCAACACCTTTCACTATAATGTTTATCCCACTAGTGCTTCTCTTTTCTTTATCATCCATTCTCTCTAAAACTACTCTCTCTCCTTCTATACACCTTTCCAATTGCCCCAGGATGGAAACCAGTGCCAATACACCACAGCCTGCTCAGTTCTTTTAACCTATCAGCTGAGTGCTGGTGGAGAGTGTTAAAATCCAGCCCTCCTACCCCCACACAAAGATTTAAAACTCTGCAACCACATTACCAAAAGAAAACTCTGTCCAAATTCCTATTTATTCTGCTACTTTCCCTGACAAACGATGTGGAAACTAACCCTGGTCCTATAGGTGACACAACCTTTAGGCTAGGGACAGATGAGCGCATTTTCTGCGGCCACCGTCAAAATGTACGTCGATGCGTGCGCACGCATTTTTTCACGGAATACGCTTAAGTGGTCAGACGACCACAGTCGCAGGTACTCACCAACGCAATTCTAGGGAAATCCGGCTGTTTGAACGTTATGTAGGCCGCACACTAGCAGCGTCTGACGTCTCCTAATCATGCACACACGCTGCCATGCGGCCGCAGCGCACTCTGTACGTCTGTAGCAGCGGTTTCACGTTCTGAGAAAAATGCGTTCATTTGCCGGTTGCGTGGTGTCGGCGCACTTTTGTACGCACGTACTGCGTATATTGGCCGTCATTGGCCGTTATGTGCTGCTACTGCCGCCGTGATTTAGTGCGCCTGCACGCGCGTTCCGACTGCCCCACTCTGACCCTAGCCTAAGTCTCCCCACTAAAAAAGGCCTCTCATTTGTGCACTGTAACATCCGAAGTTTACTCCCTAAATTGGATGAGCTTCAGGCTTGGTGTTGCTATTACAAACCCAAAATCATTGTGCTCACAGAGTCATGGTTACCCCAAAAGTACCAGACTCTGCCATATCAATACAGGGGTATTCATGTTATAGAAAAGACAGCAAAGAGAGGAGGGGGAATTGTTATTTATGTTGAGTCCATAAAGTTCACCCCCTTACAGACTTCTAGCTCTCCTATCACCTTTGATTTCCTCTCTGGTATAATTGAGATCCCATTCAGTAAATCAATCATTGTTGCTGGGTTCTATCGTCCACCGAGCTCTCCAGTGCACTCCCTCTCTGACATATCTCAAATCCTTAATAACCTACTCGCCCAAAACCAAAAAAGTGAACTCCTGGTCCTCTGCGATTTTAATACAGATTGGCTAAATCCTAAAAACAATAAACACTGCTCACTGTTTAAAACTTTGCAGCTAACTCAATTAATCTCCTCCCCTCGCATTAATATGAAAAGCCCTAACCATACCTTACTGGACTGGATTCTCTCCTCAACTCCTGATAGATTTAGTGACCATTGTCTAGTGTACTGCGTGCGCAAAATAAAGGCCTTGAAATCTCCCCAAAGATAATAACCACCAGGTCTTTCAAGAAATTTATTCTTGAATCCTTCCTAAGTGATCTCAAACAGCTCCCCTGGTACAGGCTAAACCTAATCCCAGACCGTGCAGTTGAATACTTTCAGTCTGAGCTCCTGCAAGTCTGGAATTCCCATGCCCCGCTGTGTAAAGTGCGAGTAAAAGGGACCCATCTCCCCTGGGTTACAGCTGATCTTACACTAATGTACCAGCTTAGAGCGTCACTATGGTCAAACTTCAAGACTACTGGTTCCATGAACGATCACTACGAATACCGAAAATGCCGGAATGAATGCACAAAACAAACAAAAATGGCCAAAGCCCATTACTTCAATGAAAATCTAAACAATAACATCAAACCCTAGAAACTTTTGGAGAACCATAGGTAACATACAAGCACCCCCAGTCCACTCCCAGCCGGCTGCTGTCAAAGTAAACAACCAAACCCTGCAACACCCCCTAGATGTAGCAAATGCCTTTAATGATTATTTTGTTGGATGCGCCACCACTTTGATTGCCAAGCTAGGAAATGACATGCAATCAGAGAGGCCTCATGCAGGTCAGACCCCTCCAACTGTGCAAAGTCCCTGTATCAGACAGGAATTCAGTTTTAGACCAGTGCCTGTCAGTTTCGTTACTAAACTTCTCCGTAAGCAAAAAATGAAATACCAGTCTGGACCTGATCAAATACCAGCAATGCTGCTGAAAATCAGTGCGCCAGCAATTGCAAATCCTGTCGCAACCCTATTAAATGAATCACTGGCGACTGGATACATACCCAAACTCTGGAAGACTGCAAGAGTGGTACCTATCCATAAAAGTGGTGACAGTACTTTGGTATCCAACTACCGTCCGATATCGTTGCTCCCTGTAATGTCAAACATCTTGGAAAAATGCGTCTACACACAATTATGTGATTATTATCAATATTGGAACTACTTAACTCCAGAACAATCAGGCTCCAAATCACTCAACTACAACCGCCCTTTTAAAAGTCTGCAATGATATCCAAGCTGGGATGGAACAAGGAAACCTAACTGGAGCCATCTTCCTTGATTTTGCCAAGGCCTTTGACACAGTAGACCATGGCATCTTGTTAGAAAAACTTAAAAACTCTGGCATTGGTGATAGCACGCTAACCTGGTTTCAATCATATGTACCTGACCGATCACAATATATGTGTCAATTTCTGGCAGCTCCTCCCTCCCGCTCCCAGTCACTTGCGGTGTACCCCAAGGCTCAATACTAGGCCCCCTGCTATTCACAATATTCAGAAATGATCTGCCCAATGTCTGCAAAGCCTCAACTGTACATATGTATGCAGACGACACTGTAATCTATACCAGCAAACCAAATCTCCCGCAGCTGGAGGCCGTGCTGCAAGAACAATTCCCAGAGGTAGAAAAGTGGATCAAACACAACAAACTTTTTTTAAATACTGACAAAACTGTAACAATGCTCTTTGGAACAGCACCTAAACTACACAAATTGCAAAATCCCCATGTATGTGTTGGGACAAAATCAAATGGCACGCTGACCACAGTCACTTCTCTCAAATATCTAGGTATGTGGTTGGACCCTGATCTATCCTTTGGCCCCCACATTGGAAAACTCTCATCTAAACATTACCCCAAACTAGGTGCCTGTACAGAAACAAATCCTGCCTGAGCCCCGCGGTAAGAAAGCAGATTGTACAACAAATGCTTATGCCGGCTATTGATTACGGAGATGTAGTGTATGCAAACACACCTTCAGAAACTTACTACATTGTATAACTCCTTCTGCCACTTTGCATTACAATGTAACTACACGACCCACCATTGTGACATGTTAAAAGAGCTAAACTGGCCATCGCTGGAGTCTAAACGCACCCTTCACCTTTCCAGCCTGGTGTTTAAGAGCATTTCTGGAAGCTGCCACTACCTGAATAGACTGCTTCCCCTAGCAGCTCCCTCATCCTATAACCTCCGATCCAGGACCAGCACCTTACAATACCACAATACAAAAAGACAGTGGCTCGGTCCTCATTTTCCTACAGAGCACCACATTATGGAATAACCTCCCAGACACCATCAAATCTTCCCCCAGTCTTAAGTCACTCAAGAGCTCCTTACTAACATACCTCAATACAGAATGCACCTGTAAACATGTAACCTAGTGACTATATTTCCTACATATTTATTTTCTGTTAGGCTAGGGTCAGACGAGCGCAGTGCGAACGCGCGTGCAGGCGCACTTAATCACGGCCGCACTAGCAGCAAGTGCCAGGCAATGACGGCCAATATACGAAGTACGGTCGCACAAAAGTCCGGCTGCGCAACGCAAGTGGAAAACGAACGCATTTTTTCGAGAACGTTAAACTGCTAGTACTGACGTACAGAGTGCGCTGCGCCCGCTAGCGGCGTGTGTGCGTGAATTGGAGATGTCAGACACTGCTAATGTCCGGCCAATATAACGTCCAGATGCACAAAGTGTTTTATTGATGATCCGTACAAAATCACGGATGCAAATGCGCATCGTATGACCGCTATCGCGTACTCCGTGAAAAAATGCGTCCATTCGTTCAAACGCACTTTTTCACAGACAACGTGAAAATGCGTTCGTCTGACCCTAGCCTTAATCTGTATATTTGTGTTGTTTTTTAATATCTTGCATTGTATTACTTTGTATTTCTGTAACTGTAACACTTCAATGTTCTTGAACCCAGGACATACTTGAAAACGAGAGAAATCTCAATGTATCCTTCCTGGTAAAATCCTTTATAAATAAATAAATATTAAAAAGATATACATTTTTTTTACATTGAATCCTGTGGAAGTTTAAACCCATTGAACTGAAACACCAAAAATTGGGGCATTTTGTTGGAATTTCGGTGCAATTCGACATTCTCTGAATAGAAGACATGTCTTTAGGGCAATTTCGGTGTCGCCGACTTGCACAATTGCTTGCTGTCAATTTGCCTGTATTTGGTGAATTGACAGTTTAGTGAATAGACTAAATTGCAACAAACAAATTGCACTTTCAGGCCAATTCGGAGGTGCAAGGGATATGCGAAATGTCTTTACATGGAAGCACTGGTGAAAATAATATACTTCTATTCACGTATGTACAGCTAAAGGATTGTTGTATGGCGGTTTCCTGTATTCAACCTCTCTCGTTACCAGATTGCAGTGTTATTACATGCTTTGGACTGAGGTGATCATATTTTTTTTATTATTTTTATATTTAAAGTTTTTATTCATAGTACACATCAGCAATACAGAAAGACACTGAGAAAATAATCTTCGGTTGACCTTGCATGGTAAGCACCAATAATATACTGCAGGAATAGGGGAGTATATGGGAGAGGGAGAGCGAAGAAAAACAAAACAAGTCGGGAAATCCGAACCCAAAAAGCGTCCTACAATGTGAAGGGCATCAGGAGATCCAGGAGAGAGAGGGTAAAAAAAAAGTTAAAATTTTTGTTTTACACCACAACTGCTCATGATCAGGCCTTTCCAATGATGTCAAACATATCCCTCTAGCCGCCACGGATCAGGAGATAAGGGGATCCAAAGGAATCCCCTTAACTGGCCCACAGATGTCCTCACACACATGGTGAGGATGTCAGTGGGTGGAGGGTGACCCCGGAGGCTTGGCTGACACCCAAGATGTCAGCCACCTCCGGGTCTGAATTGCGATTCGGCGCCAAGACTCTCCCCTTTCCAGTTTGTGCAATTTGTTTTAGTCTAGCCCTAACGGTTGGAGATAGAGGGCTCCAAAGGAGCCACCCCCTTTCCATCCTGATTCTTACTACAGGCGCCGGTGGGCGCCTGGCGATGATGCCATTGCGCAGCGTGATGACGCCATGGTGCTGGCTGGGCTCCCTGAAGAGGCAGGGCAGGCTTCCAGCTTGCCATTCTGTCGCGTGAGCCCAGCGGGGAAGGTAAGTATCGGGAGGGAGGTTAGGGGACACGGATGTGTCATGACGTACATGGTACGTCCGCGGTCCCTAAGGGGCTAAGGGCCATATTACAATGTTCTCCCTAAAACAGGGGCTCTAAGGAGGAAAAGCGGCGGCTGCAGGTTTCTCCTTAGCGTCCCCATAGTAGCTCCATATTATGGGGCAGGTGCTAATTCAGCAGCCTGCCTCATAACGCTGCGCTAAGCGCTGCCACGAGCATCCACTCCATGGAGTCCATAGGATAACTTTAAAGAAAAACCAGCAGAATGTGCTTTATAAGGTGGTTTTGTCTGTAATCACCAAGTAATCTAGTTACAGTTTATGTCAGTGGTAGTCGTGTCCCTTTTTAAATAGTAACCGTGGGCAGCATCTATTGCATCTTAATGGTCCAGATTCACAGATCTCTGTATTGTATGGGATTCAGTGTACGTGAGAAACTCAAATAAAACTGGATAAACACAATGTAACGTCTGGTGTCTTAAAAGCATCAAGGCTGTCCCAGGATGGAACCGCTTAGAAAAGCATGAAAAGCCTGGATCTGATGTTTACCGTCTGTTCTTTGTTTCGCAATCCAGTGTTGATGAATTCTTTTATAATCTTATAATTGCATACGGGCCGCACCACCCCGTGAATCATATCTATCTGCCCGTACTCTATTGTCACAGCCCTTCTAGCTCCTCTTGTTTCTCCAAATAAATTCAATGTAATCAGAACCGGATTGTGAGGTTATTGTATCCAGGATGTTTCCATGTGTTGTATAATGCAGTGTTTCCCGAACCTGTCCTCAGGTCCCCCTAACAGGTCAGGTTTGCAGATATCTGAAGCACAGCACAGGTGATATGATTTTCTGCTCAGTGATTGCAGGATTCAGTCTGCATTTCCCCAAGGTGACCTGCAAAATCTGGCCTGGTTGGGGGTCCCGAGGACAGGTTTGAGAACCACTGGTATAATGGATCCTTACGCATCGTGCATTCAATTCTATTGATAACCGATGATATCTGCATCACAGACACTGACCCAACGCCTCTGCTGCCGTCCCTTAAAAAGTTAGTATTGTATTCCCGATCAGATGAAAACACAAAGCCAATGTTTTCCATACATCTTGAATTTAATCTTAATTTAATCTTTGAATTTTACCTTTTAATCAATGCTGTGGAATTTTCTGGGGTGACTCAGACCATTACATTGACCTTAAAGGTTATCTCATCACTTTGCATTGCAGAGGACAGATGTAAGCCTTGGATACACTGAGCCTGAAGCACCTGTAGGCAGCGAGACGTGCTCAGTGTAGCCAGTCTTTTTCATCCCCCTTGCTCAGCTGGCATCACGTTGTGGCACCGAGCAACGGCAGATGGAAAAATGCAATTTTACCTTCATACGGAGTGTCACGATGATAGGAGGGTTGGGATCTGCAGCACTAGGTGCATGTGCAATCCCAAGGCAGGACACTTTGCCTCCCCTGCGCATGCGCCATGTGCTGCAGATGCTTCCTACCTAGCGCCACTCCAAGTCTGCAATCACTGGCGATTTTGTCTGAGGTCTGTGTGTGGGTGACCGTGTACATGAGGTTTGAGTGGGTGTGAGTGTAATATACTACTGCAACTCGCTCCTCATTGGCCTCCCCAACTCCCGTATTGCCCCTTTGCAATCCGTAATGAATATAGGGGCCAGGCTTATGTTTCTCACCAAACGCACCACGCGTACCTCCCCACTCTGCCGGTCCTTCCATTGGCTTCTTGTACGTTCCAGGATACAGATTAAAATACTGATGCTCACGTTCAAATCGCTCAATAACTCAACTCCTCCCTACATTTCTTCATTACTCCGCAAGCACATCCCGTCTAGACAATGCCAGTCAGCAGGTGATCTCCACCTGTCATCGGTCTACACGCGCATGGCCAACTCTCGCCTCCAAGACTTGTCAAGGGCAGCACCAGTCCTGTGGAATTACTTGCCTCGCACTATCAAACTCTCCCCTGACCTTCAGGCCTTCAAGAAATCCCTCAAAACCCACCTCTTCAGATTAGCGTACCGCATCACTGATGCAACTCATCCCTCTGCTCACCTACACACACACTTGATTGAAGCTGCGTCTATGGCCCCACCATTCCCAAACCACTGGCACTAATGATCCTGCTATCTAATGAAATTCATCTTGTCTTCCTCAACCCCAATCCCTCTAGACTGTAAACTCCTATAAGCAGGGCCCTCTACACCTCTTCTTTCCATCTTATGTCCATTTAACTCATTCCCTTTGGTTATTGTAAAGCGCTGCGGAAACTGTTGGCGCTATATAAGGCTAGGGTCAAACGAAAGCATTTTTACACGCGAACGTCAAAAAGTGTGTCCGAATGCATTGACGTATTTTTTCACGGAATGCGCGAAAACGGTCATACAATGCGCAATTTTTGTGCGTGATTTTGTACGGATCCAAATCAGGAAACTTTGGGTGTCTGGACGTTATGTTGGCTCGACATGAGCTGCTCTGATGTCTCCTAATCACGCACACACGCCGCTAGCAGACGCAGCGCACTCTGTACGTCAGTACTAGCGGTTCTGCGTTCCCGAAATAATGCGTTCAAATTCCACTTGCGTTGCGCGGCCGGACTTTCGTGCGGCCGTACTTCGTATATTGGCCGTCATTGCCCGTCATTTGCTGCTACTGCGGCCGTAATTAAGTGCGCCAGAACGCACGTTAAAAGTGCGCTGGTCTGACCCCAGCCTTAATGATTACAATAATAATAATATTTCACACACAGACCTCAGACACATATATCAATCGTGGCAGGCTTAAGCAGAGTATGATCATATTTTGTGAACTAAATTGCCCTAATTTATTCCCACGATTAGGTGATTGAAAATTCTTTTTTTTTTTAAAAAAAAAAAAAGAAGGGGTGATTTTTTGAAATGTAGTGAATTTGGAAGTGCATATTGCATATTGTTGCATATTGTATTTAATGCACCCACTGCTATTTTTTGTTCGGGTTGAGTGTGTGTGTTCTGCTGATGATGGCACTACAAGCCCGAAACAGCTGTTCAGAAGTGGCTGTGACCATGTGTATAAACCTGATCTCTGCAAAAAAAAAAAAAAAGCCATTTAGTATGGCATGGCATTGATTAGACCCAGGATGCAAATAATAAAAATAAGAGAAATTGTAGACGTAATTTGGATGTCTTACCCAGAGTTCTGTGCTGCATATGGGGGGAATGTAGCACATGAGCTCTGTGCTGTGTGACTTCTGCAATAATAAACTTTAAAAGCCTCAACACTTGAAATAATAATCTCATTTTTTGCCCTCAACAATTTATATATACAGTATATACTGTACACTTTTAATTTGGACAGAGGAACAATATTAGTTTGTTCAGGTATTTAAAAAAAACTATTCAAGCTATAGTTATATAATGGATATGAGCTGACAGTGCACACTCTCAGGTTTAATTTAAAGTGACATTAAACCCTCAGATTTTTTAACCTAAACCTATACTGTAATGTGCCTTACTGTAATCAATGGTTGTTTTCCTTCTCTTTGCTGTTCTTCCTTTTAAATCCGTATCTCTTCTCATACTTGGGGAGAACTTCCTTTTGCAGCTGGCTGCCACTTCCTGTAATACTGGCTCAGGTTGCAAACCTATACACAGACACCATCAGGGTAATTCAAAGAGATTCAAAAAGTCACCGCACGTTCGGTGACTTTTCGTTCTCTTCAATTCGGTTCCTTTTGCCGATCCCATTTCGGTGACCCTGCGGTGTATTCAGCAAACACCACAGGGTCCCCGAATTGCAGGGAAAAGCTGCCGCAAACCCGACGAAAACTCACCGTAAAACCCAGCGAATGCACGCCGAAAACCCTCAAAAACATCTGGATTAACCTGCCGAAAACCATGAAAAAACCCGAGCAGGAGCCGTTCACACGCAGCGAAGCCTCCAGAGAAAGCCGTGAAAGCCGAGACCGCAGACAGAGTGAAGTGAATAAATTAGGAAAACAGTTTGCATGAATGTTTGAAAAGTGAAACGCTGTTTGCAAAGAAACTACTGAGCGAAAATGTCTGAAATTTACACAGGAGGTCCAGGGAATGATAATAAAAAGGGCTGTTACAGGAAAAATAAGTAAACTTAAAAAAAAAATTAAATTAAGAAAAATGCTTAAAATATCCTAAAAAATCTATAAATAATGAGACTTTTTACTGCAGAATTTTATAATCAATGGTTTATTAGATATTGAATTAAAACGGGAATATTTTTAACATTGAAGCCTATGGAATTCGCCTGAATAAACTTGCCAAATTAAACCACCGAATGACAGGGCATTTCAGAAACCTTTCACTGCTGGTTTGTGTTCTCTGAATAGCCGAAGCAGTGCTTTTTCATGGGGTTTTCCTTGCCACCGAACAGGCACCGTATGTTCAGGCAATTCGCCAGGCGAATTGCCTGCTCTCTGGATAGCCAAATGGCCAAGAAAGGTAACCGAAGGCTGATTTTCAGCCTTCAGTTACCTTTCTCAAGCAATTCGGATCTCTTTGGATAACCCTGCATGTATCCATTCCAGAGACAAGGCAGTCTGCTGAAACAGGAAGTTCTCCCCTAGCATGAGAAGAGATAAGGATTTAAAAGGAAGAGCAGCAAAGAGAAGGAAAACTACCATGGATTACAGTAAGGCACACATTACAGTATTGGTTTATGTTAAAAAAATCTGAGTGTTTAATGTCACTTTAAGGGTATGTACATCCAAATTGGAGGGAGGATTTAGGAATTAAAACTCTTAAACAGTGGGGTGGGGGTGGCTACTCTTAAGTGAGCAAAAGTAATTGGTCATTTGAATCAAAAGCTGTCTCATGGCCAGGTGTGGGCTACTCTTTTTCTTATTTCTTCAATTAAGCAGGTAAAAGGTAACATCACTGCTCTGCGTGGAGAGAGCCTGTGGAGACATGGGTTTGATCCCAGCAAGAGCACCTCTCCAGTAAGTGTCCTTGGGCAAGACACCTAACGGTACATACTCGCCACTCAGGACATACTTGAAAACGAGAGAAATCTCAATGTATCCTTCCTGGTAAAATCCTTTCTCAAAAAGAAAAAAGTCTGGAGTTGATTCTAAGTGTGGTATTTGCATTTGGAATCTATTGCTGTGAAGCTACATCATGTGTTCAAAGGAGCTGTCCATGCAAGTGAAACAGACCATTGTAAGGCTTCAAAAACAAAACAAATCCATCAGAGAGATAGCAGCAACATTAGGAGCGAACAAATCAACAGTTCAGTACATTCGGGAAGCTGAACGCACTTGTGAGCTCAGCAACATAAAAAGGCCTGGACGTCCACGGAAGACAGCAGTGGTGGATGATCGCAGGATCCTCTCTATGGTAAAGACAAACCCATTCACAACATCCAGACAAGTGCAGGACACTCTCCAGGAGGTGGAGGTATCATTGTCAAAGTCTACAATCAAGAGAAGACTTCAAAACAGCAAACACAGAGGGTTCACCACAAGTTGCAAACCATTCATAAACCTGAAGGATAGAAAAACCAGATTAGACTTTGCCAAAAGAAATCTAAAAAAAAAAAAAAGCCAGACCAGTTCTGGAAAAGCATTCTTTGGACGAATGAAACCAAGATTAATTTGTACCAGGATGACATGGAAAAAAAGGTGTGGAGAAGGCTTGAAACAGCACACAACATCATCTGTAAAACATGGTGGAGGCAGTGTGATAGCATGGGCATGCATGGCTTCCAGGGGCACTGGGTCATTTGTGTTTATTGATGGGACAGAAGCATGAATTCAGCAGTGTGTAAAGATATACAGGGTTGTTCAAACAGATCCGAATTGTGGCCAAAAGGTAACCGAAATGTTGGCGAATTGCCTGCACATACGGTGCCTGTTCGGTGCCTGTTCGAGGGCAGTGAAATCTCCATAGAGAAGCAATGCTTCGTCTATTCAGAGAACAAAAACCAGCAGTGAAAAGTTGCCGAATTGCCCTGCTGTCCGGTGGTTTCATGCAGCAGATTTATTCAGGTGAATCCCATAGGCTTCATTGTTAAAAATATTCCCATTTTAATTCAATATCTAATAAACCATTGATTATAATATTCTGCAGTAAAAAGTCTCTTCATTTATAGATTTTTTAGGATCTTTTATGCATTCTTTGGGATTTTTTTGCGAATTTTTTTTCTTTTTTTTTTAAATCGTCTCTTTTTTCTGTAACAGCCCTTTTTATTATCATTCATTGGATCTTATATGTAAATTACAGACATTTTCGCTCAGTAGTTTCTTTGCAAACAGCGTTTCACTTTTCAAACATTCAAGCTTACTGTTTTTTGTTTTTTTTCACTCCGTTCATCTGCGGTGTTGGCTTTTTCCGGCGGCTGCTCTGTGATCGGCTCCTGCTCGGGTTTCTCCAGCGTGTTCGGCGGGGTTAATCCAGATGTTTTTGCAGGTTTCGGTGTGCGTTCGCCGGGTTTTGCGGTTAGTGTTCGCCGGGTTTGCGGCGGCTTTTCCCTGCACTACGACGGCCCTGTGGTGCTTGCTGAATACACCGCAGGGTCCCCGAATTGAAGAGAACGGGAAGACACCGAACGTGCAGTGACTTTTCGATTCTCTTTGAATAACCCTGATACTGTCAGCTCAGATTCCAACAAATTCAAAGCTGATTGGACGGCGCTTCACAGTACAGATGGACAATGATCCAAAACATACTGCAAAAGCAGAAATGGAATAGTAAGTCTCTCAGTGATATTGATTAGGGAAAGATAAAAAGACACCTAATGCAACAAGGGGGAAACCCGTAAATTCAAATGGAGAGCTATATATCAATGCCTAGGTGAACAAGCAGTACAAGAATAAAACAAGTTAAAGGGACACTCTACTCAAAAAATCACCCCCCCCCCCACGTTTTTTTATCCTAACCTATCCCTATTCCCTTAATAAATCTTTCGGTTTTATTTTTTTACTTGTAACTGTAATACTTACCCTAAAATCCACTTCTTTCCAGCGGCGTCTTTTTTTTTTTTTTTATACTCACCTCCCTCCTCTTCCGCTCCCGTCCTTCTTCATGCTTCTTGGCTTCTGGTTTACGTGAGAAGCGTGCATGCGCGCCTCTCACATAAGGCTAGGGTCAGACTAACGTATTTTTCACGTTGTCCGTGAAAAAGTGCGTTCGAACGAATGGACTTATTTTTTCACGGAATACGCGATAGCGGTCATACGATGCGCAGTTTCATCCGTGATTTTGTACGGATCATCAATAAAACACTTTTTGGGTCTGGACGTTATGTAGGCCGGACATTAGCAGCGTCTGACGTCTCCTAATCACGCACACACGCCGCTAGCGGACGCAGCGCACTCTGTACGTCAGTACTAGTGGTTTCACGTTCTCGAAAAAATGCGTTTGTTTGCCGCTTGCATTGCGCGGCCGCACTTTTGTGTGACCGTACTTCGTATATTGCCCGTCATTGCCCGGCATCTGCTGCTAGCACGGCCGTGATTATGTGCGGCTGCACGCGCGTTCGCACTGCCTCAGTCTGACCCTAGCCTTAGCCAGCCAATTGGCAGGCTTCCTCCCGGCTCCCTCTGATGATTAGTGTTGCGCGCAAGAGGATGCGCGCAACACTAACCCTCAGAGGGAGCCGCCAGCTTCTGCGGTGAGTTGGAGACGTCATCGCGCTGAAAACGCGATGACGTCTCCTACTCGGCAAAAGTCGGCAGAAGCGGGAAATATGATTCCCGCTCTGCTGACTGACAGCTGGGAGGGTGGAGTAAACTCCTCCGCCTCTCTCAGCTGTTTTCAGCCTTTTCTGACGATCGGCTGAGCGGAGGCAGGAGGGACAGGCAAGGGAATACTCCGGGCATCATGACCACCTAAAATAGCTTAGGTGGTCATGTTGCCTAGAGTGTCCCTTTAAGTTTTACTCTTGTACTGCTTGTTCACCTAGGCATTGCTATATAGCTCTCCATACTGCAAAAGCAACCTAGGAGTTTTTCAAGGAAAAGAAGTGGAATATTCTGCAATGGCCGAGTCAATCACCTGATCATTCTCAACCCAATTGAGCAGCATTTCACTTGCTGAAGGCAAAACTAAAAGACAGAAAGACCCACAAACAAAGAATAACTGAAAACAGCTGCAGTTAGAGCCCGGCAAAGCATCAGAAAGGAGGAAGCCAAGTCTTTGGTAATGTCCATGGGTTCCAGACTTCAGACAGTCATTGCCTGTAGTCAACAAAATATAAAAAATTAACATATTTACATTATTATTATTTTATATTAATTTGTCCAATTACATTTGAGACCCTGAAAATGGGGGACTGTGTATAAAAAATGGTTGCAATTGCTAAAATTTGTACTTGATATTTATGTTCAACCCCTTGAATTAAAACTGAAAGTCTGCACTTCAAATTCATTTGGATCATTTCATTTTAAATTTATTCTGGTGACATGCAGAGTCGAAAATATGAAAAATTGTGCCTGCGTCCAAATTATACAGTTATATATATATATATATATATATATATATATGTCTGTGTGTGGGTACACATGTCTGGTGTGGTTATACATATCGGAGGTCTGTGTGTGGTATCAGTGCATCCCGACTCCATACATAACGCTACCTGTCTGTGTATAATATATGAAAGGACATGGAGGGGGAGTGCTATATGAGGCTGGGGTCAGACCAGCGCACTTTTAACGTGCGTTCTGGCGCACATAATTACGGCCGCACTAGCAGCAGATGACGGGCAATGAAGGCCAATATACAATGTACGGCCGCACAAAAGTCCGGCCGTGCAACGCAAGTGGAATTTGAACGCATTTTTCTGAGAACGCTGAACCGCTAGTACGGACGTACTGAGTGCGCAGCTGCGGCATAGCGGCGTGTGTGCGTGATTAGGAGATGTCAGACACTGCTAATGTCCAGCCTACATAACGTCCAGACGCAAAAAGAGTTTTATTGACGATCCGTACAAAATCACGCCCGAAAATGCGCGTCGTCTGACCGTTTTTGCGCATTCCGTGAAAAAATACGTCAATGCGTTCGGACGCACTTTTTCACGTTCGCGGGGAAAAATGCTTTCGTCTGACCCTAGCCTTATTAGGGCTACTTTTTTTTTCTACTATTCCAATTAAATTCAGTGGTGTTGCTAGGTGGGGGCGGGGGGTGCGGTCCGCACCAGGTGACACCTGCCCTTAGGGTGACACCTTCACCAAAGTAAGACTTTGATTTTTGAACCGGCCGCTGGGGCCGCACTGCAGGTTACTAACTTTGGACCAAAGTTAGTAACCTGCAGTGCGGCGGCCGGTTTAAAAATCAAAGTCTTACTTTGGTGACGGTGTCACCCTAAGGGCGGGTCGTGTCACCCTCCCTAAGGGCATCAAAGATGGCGGCTGATCCCACCCCCTCTGACGCCACAGGCCAGAGGGAGCGGCGCGCCGGCCGTCCGACGGGCTGACGCTGACGTCTCTGCCAAGTGAGTCATTAGCGGCAGCCCGCCCTAACAGCTCCCTGGCGCCTTTTCTTCAGAAGCGTGCGGCCGCGCAGCACCCTGCCTGCCTCACGTCACGATTCGAGTCCTCCTGACCAGACTGAGCGAGCAGACTCCACTCGAGCAACGCAACCTGCGTGAGTCCGATCCAATTTATACCTTTTAGTTTTACCCTTCCATATAAACTTTAAAAATACTTTTCAGAGGGGGCACACACTGACCCACTCTGTGATACGGGTTGGGTTACCGACCGTTATGGACACGTGCAGCACCGCTCAAAGGGAAGGTCTGGGATTGGGAACACCAGGACTGTGTGAAATCGTTGCAGCCAGGTCCGGGGGGGGGGCAGCACGCTGAAGATACAGCAACTTAAACTTGACTTTTTTTTCTTCATTTTGTAATTTATAACATTAATGGGTGAGCTGGGGCACTATATGTCCATATGTGATCTGGGACACTATATATCCATATGTGATATGGGGCAATATGTATCCATATGTGATCTGGGGCAATATATCCATATGTGAGCTGGGGCAATATATCCATATGTGAGCTGGGGCACTATATATCCATGGGTGAGCTGGGGCAATATATCCACATGCGAGCTGGGGCACTATATATCCATGGGTGAGCTGGGGCAATATATCCACATGCGAGCTGGGGCACTATATATCCATGGGTGAGCTTGGGCAATATATCCATGTGACCTGGGGAAATATATCCATATGTGAGCTGGAGCACTATATATCCATATGTGAGCTGGGGCACTATATAACCATGTGTCAGCTGGGGCAATATATCCATATGTGAGCTGGGGGTAATATATCCAGAGCTGCTGGGGGCAATATATATCCATGTGTGCCTTCACTTTCACTGCCTTCGAACAGGCACCGTACTTGCTGGCAGTTCGCCAAAATTTTGGTGTGAGCTTATGAGAGAGCTCCACAGCAATAAACCTCACAGTGATGTGCGCTGTGTGTATGAGCATTCAGTGTTATATGGGAGTACTGATTTATGAGCAAGAGTAGTTAAAAAAAATCCGTAAAACTCGGGGGGTGACACCATAAGTTACCGCACCGGGTGACACCAACCCTAGTGACGCCACTGATTAAATTGGCAGTAATTTATATGTATTTTATTCAATAGAAACTTTCTAAATGAACGTATCAGTGCGGTTGGGGGCTGCTATGAGTGAAATTTAGATCTTGCCTATATGACACGCACTTTGTGATAGTAAAGTTTTGGCATGTACATTGTGATTTAAAACGCAAATGTGGTAGGCTCCACAGATAAAGATACAGAATATTCAGTGGGTGAGTTCGCCCGAGGACCAAAGAAGTGTGTTCTATCCAACCACTGTATAAAAATACAATGTATACTAATACACATACCGAATAAATGCAAGCACCAAGTGAGAAAAAAATCTGTATACAAAGTCTCTGGGCATAATGTTCATAAAGTGGAAAAGGTTGTTCACTTAGCTTGTGGAGCTTTAGAGATGAAGGGCCCTATTACATTCTTCGCGCAAACATTAACGCGTGCGCAAAAACGCATTAACGTGAGGGGCAAAACCCTTTGCGCTGAACGTCGTATTACAATGTCCGCACAAAAAATGCGCGTTAACGTCTACCGTGGGTGAACCTGCGTGATCCCTGCGCAAGCGTAATGTACTGCGCGCATCCTATACTTAACATTGTGAGCGTAAATGCGTTTGTGCGCTGGTATGCAGATGGTATTACAATCTATGCGCAAAATTTAACGCACAGCCTTTGCGCGCATAATTTTAACGTCTTTTAAAAGCTGGTGTTAACGGCAAATCTTAACGTCCTGGCCGAAACCAAATACACCAGCCCAAAAAAAAATACAGCACAGTATAGTTACACATTCTATGCATACCCAAACAATAAAATTGAGAAGTTGTGCATGTTTTTATTATTGACATCATGGGTCCCAAAATCGAAAACATAAGGTGCTTATATGGATTTAGAGGACCAGAAGAGTGCAGGGCGTTAAAAAAGTTGTAGGTTTAAGGCTATCGTCAGACGAACGCAGTCATCACGTCTGTGTCGCCGCACAGTTTAACGTCTGTCGTAGCATTGAATTGTGATCAATAGAGACCAACACACAAAGCATGTGCGAACCGAAGTGTGCACGCACCACGCAGGTGGCAATGGATGCCATTAAGGCTGGGGTCAGATGAGCGCATTTTGTACGGACTGTGCGTCCGTGCAGTACGGACGTACTTTCTGACTGACGACAAGGTAGTGGCCACACACAGTCCGTTTTTTTCACTGAAGTTATTTTTTGACGGATGTAGCAGGGAAAATAAATTAAAATGAAAAAACATTCTGTACGTCAAAAATGCTGGACGTATAAATGCAGTCTGTCTGACCACGCTCCATCACTCACACACAAAGCTATGCGGACGTTGTGGACGTGGCGCACTCCGCACGTCCGTTCTAGCAGTATTACGTTCTTCTTGCCTAACCTGCGTCCGTTTGCAGCGTCCGTCAGCCCCCGCACTTCTGTGCGGACGTACTTCGTGTGTGGGGCTCCATTTAACACAATTGTATGCTATCACGGACGTACTTATGTGTGGGCAACACGGACGTTAACACTGCGCTCGTCTGACCCCAGCCTTAGGCCTCGATGTAAAAGCGCTATGATAGACGCCCAGATTGTGCCACGTCCGTGTAGCGGCCTGTGTGCTTGATGCGGCGACATCAGACGCAGTGCATTTGCGACGCCCATCACGTTGACGCTCAGTTTTTTTGGTCTGGCTCACTGTACCTGTCTTTTAATTTTAATTAATTGTTTCCCATATTTCCCTTTTTTTTCTACATCCGTCCAAAAAGCAGATCGTGTGGCGTCTACAGTATCTTCGGTCAGTACGTCCATCTGTTATGCACGCACGCAGAGTGCGCACAGACTGCGTTCGTCTGACATTAGCCTTATACTCTGGATTATTGCATTTTCAGATTCCTCTTTGAAAGTATTACTGCAGGAAATAAATACCAAGTGATGAGGATCTGCAGGGGTGTCTGATCGCTCCATTTGAGTTTCCGGAGTTCTAGTTTACATTTTACTTTGTTACACGTCGCACACTTTGTTATAGTAACAATGTAGTCTAGGTTTTGTGTTCTGTTTTTACTTTTCTAGATGTACTTGAAAAAAGAAGGGTCTGCAGGACAACCTGACACTTTATTTTATAGAATATTTTAGTTTGTCTACTGTTGTTTTATTTAATACGGATACAGATACTGTGCTTACAAGTTTAATACTTAACCGAATGGGAGGCTTGAATTGGAGATGGGTGTGGCCACTGAAGGGGTGTGGTTAATGAGGGTGTGGTCACTAGGGGGCGCTGTAAAGCTTTCTCGCATAGGGCGACTAAAGGCCTAAGGCCGGCCCCCTGAAATTCAGCCCAGCTCTGTGTACTCCTCAATACATAGATAAGGGGGTAGGCAATTTATCCCTTTCACCTTACATTTTCCATCTGTCAAACGTATTTCTTAATTTTATGCTTGATTTGTCCTACTCATCGTACAGCGATGCAGAATATGTTGGAATGGTGCTTCAAACATAATTGTTAAGCAAAAGTTATAAAAATAGTGGTATAGTGAGGACTGTTCCAGCATGGCTAATTCTGTCTCCTTTACAACTTGATCATCGGAGCACTGGTTAGTGAATAGCTCCCTTAAGGTTAATTCACTGCACTGGAACATTAGAGCATTGTTTTCTGGCTAAAGATTTTAACAAAAAGGAAGGAAAGTGTGTACAGATCAGTGTGACCACAAGGTAAATCGTACACCGACACATTTGCTCCTTCCCTTCCACATAAGCATAGGGAGACTGGCACAGGTCCTAAACCAGTTTTTGTTTTGCATCGGTGTCAACCTAAAGATGCTGTCAGGTACCAGCATGCAGGGTGAGGTTACAAACCCAAAATGCAGTGATACCACGGAGACTCAATATGGGCAAACAGGAGTTTATTGCAACGTCCAGGTATCCGAAGGATGTTATTCCAGGTAAAGCGGTAATGTCAGTGGCGGAACTACCAGGGTCGCAGCGGTCGCAACTGCGACCGGGCCCTGGCAATTCCACCACTTGAGGGGGCCCACTCGCTTGGGGAGAAGTTCGGCCGCTAATTTCGACCAGCGCACTATTTTTTCCAGCAGCTGCGATCGGCGCGTTCTGATGATGAGCCTCGTCATCCTGATCATGATTAAGTTCCTCCCCCGTCCCCCTCTCCGTGCTCGCTCGCCTGCTCCGCCTCCGCCCGCACGTGTGTCCATGTGTGTGTGGGCGTGGCCAAGGAGACAGCGAGCGGGCCGGCCTGGAATTAATGCGCGGCCGGAAGTTCTCTTCCTCGCGGCCGGAACGCTTCCTCTCCCGGGCGTCTCCAGACTCAGTCCTATATGGCAGCAGGCCAGGCTCACACAGTCACAACACTGTCACTGTCTGACTGTCAGTCTGTCTGGCACCCGTGAGTGACCCACCACATCGCAGCAGCAGACTCCTGTGACAGCCACTGATTGTCCAATTGCCTCCCACTCACAGCCGACCCGGTCAGTGGTCACGGACATATTCCGATTCCAAATTTCCAATCCACACATCGATCACACATCACATCATTCAGCTGGGCCTGGCACCACCACCGCACCGCTGCGGCAGACTCTGCCCGTGACAGTCACTGTCTCTCCTGAGGCCACACATCAGCAGCACACCACCTGACTCTCAAGTAATTATGTTCAAAATCAAATTGGCCTGGCCTGCGTTATCATGGGGGCTGGGGGGCCCTTACAATATGGCAGCCAGGCCTGCATTACCATGGGGGCTGGGTCCATGAGTACCGTGGGTGGGGGGCCTTGAGTACTGTGGGGGGCCCTTGAGTATGGTGGCCTCAGCTCAGCCTGAGTTACTGGGGGGGCTTTCAATAAGGTGGCCTGCATTACTTTTTTATCCTGCAATAATAAAAAAAAAGTTAAAATATGGATATTTTTTTGGGGGGGGGCGTCATGGATTCTTTCACCGGGGCCCTCAAGTTTCTAGTTACGCCACTGGGTAATGTGTTTGGGACAAGGGATGTTGCTTAGACGAGAGGGGCAGGAATGGGGCTGAACGGAGCAGTACGGGAGGATGGAAACACAGAGGAAGGGAGGAAGCAAGATACAGGGAGACAGAGGGCAAACACATGCAGGAGACTTACTGGGGATACGAGACAGACGGGACAGGAAAAGGGCTGACCGGAATAGCGGACTTGACAGTGGAGGTCAGAGAGGCAGGAGGCTGATGATCATGGTGGGACTTGGAAACCAGGATGCAGGGGACTTGAAGACAGGAGGCTCTGGTTATACAAACAGGAGGCTGAGGATCACAGTGGGATATGGAAACCAGGAGACTCTGGATAGCAGAGGTCACAAAGGCTGGAGAGTGGAGACAGTCTGCTTAGCTTGTCGGCTTGTGAAACAATGCAGAAGCATTGCATCATGAGTGTTCCACCCTTAAGGAGTGGGACACAGGCTGGTGATTAGCAAGCAGCTGTTGAACCTGCAGTGCTATGAGCAGAGGAGAGGAGCTGAGTAGGGTAGGTCATGAAAGGTGCTGTCAGGCTTTCAGGGTGGAGCAGCACCGGGTTTACCTTTCTTGCCACAACAACAGCGTTTTTTTACTGGATTGGTGGGGGAAACAAGGCAGGGGTCGGGATAGGGGCTTATTCACTAAACTGTAGAATGTATCAAACTGTAGGCCTTGGGGTTTTCAATTTTTAGGCCAAAATAGACTTGATGGGAAAATAAGATCAAATGTCGATGGTTTTAACCCTATGCCGGCAGTTTCCGGATTAGAGAGTACATTTTTAAAAATTTTACCTTATGGAAACCGGGGAGGTTGACTTCACATTCGGGCAGTTATTTGTATGTAAGATGCTTTTTATTTTTGTCCTAGCTGCTTTAAAGAGACACTTTAGCCACTGTGACCATCTAAGCGATTGTACCTTATCTCACAGAAGTGAGTACACCCCTCACATTTTTGTAAATATTTTAGGCTAGGGTCAAACGAACGCATTTTTCGGATCGACTGTCAAAAAGTCCATCCGAACGCATTAACGTATTTTTTTTTACAGTGGACGCAAAAGCAGTCAAACGATGCGCATTTTCGTGCGTGTTTTTTTACGGATCGTCAATAAAACACTTTTTGCGTCTGGATGTTATGCTGGCTGGACATGAGCAGCGTCTGACGTCTCCTAATCACGCACACACGCCGCTATGCCGTCGCAGCGCACTCTGTACGTCAGTACTAGCGGTTCTTCGTTCTCGAAAAAATGCGTTCGTTTGCCACTTTCGTTCGGCCGTACTTCGTTTATTGGTCGTCATTGCCCGTCATTTGCTGCTACTACGGCCGTGATTAAGTGCGCCTAAACGCACGTTAAAAATGCATTAGTCTGACCCCAGCCTAAGCCAGAAGAGTGAAAGGCACAGAAGAAAGATAGAAGAAAAAAAGAGGCACAGAAGAATGAAAAAAAAAAGCAGATGAAAGAAAGAGGCAGATTGTCAAGGGATGGTACCCGAGTGGCACCGAGTTTCGGGGAGTTTAGAGTCCAGTATGCACTGCAGGGAACACACAGGATGGGTGGAGGAGGGTGAGTAGACAAAAGCTATCCAGGCTGGATATTGCAGGGTGATGAGAAAGGTTGTTGCTGGAGTTGGAACAGGAAGCAGAGGATAAACAGGACAATCTTGGTGGCAGACACGGGTGAGCAGGCAATACACAAGGGGATCCAAGCACGGTACAAAAGGCATAATCAGGTAGCGTGGTCAGGTCGGTCTCCTGGTCTTTCACAGGTAATAGCAGGAGAAATCAGGTATAGGTCTTTAAGCGCTGTAACAGAACTAGGCCAGAAATTAGCCGCCATCTTGTTCCCTAGTAGCCATCTGTGACGGAACCGTTCTCTTCTGCCTGTCCTGACTCTCCAGACACCCCTTCGTTGCGGTCAGCCCGGCCACTGGGAACGCTGTCCTCAGCGCCTCGAGCAGCTTGACCCGCCTGCTTCTGTTTCTCTGCCCTGTAGCCGTTAGGAATTTCCAGAAGGCCGCTCTGTGCCTTCTGAGGTTGAGTGTGTAGTGTAGCGTAGCTGAAGGAGACACCAGACGCTGCTGTATGTTCCAACAGGATTCTCTCTCTCTCTGAGCTCTTTAATGAACAGAAACGCCACAATTTATGCTGAGATCCAACAGCCATAATTTGCATAAATGACCCACATTAACCTACTAAAATGCTAATTACATTATGTCAGATTTTTACAATAAACATTCCTCTTTCTTCATATTACACATCATTTACATAATCAATTGTAAAGGAAATCAGTTAGGTTTTGGCTGAGACAATGGCGACTCCCAACCTCTGAGACATGTAAACAGATAGCAGATGAACAAAGAGAAAACCCTTTTGCCTAATCAAAAGTTACTCAAACCTATTTTACAATCTATCCGAAAGAAAGCATTTGAACTCGCTGCAGGTAGTATCTTTAAAAAAAACACATTTTTACCTAAAGAAATATAAGTATATTTAAAACTAAAGCTACGCCATTTTACACTAAACTAATTTAAACTAAAACCAAACAATGTAAAATATATTTAAAATCACACGATATAAAAGAACATAAAGTCTCTTGGGGTTTGACGCGTGGAGCGCTACGTCAGTTCCATGACACCATCTTTGGTTAAGCTAAGATTCACTTACTTGTAAATAGCGAATATTAACTGACTTAGAAAAGTTTGTCTAGATTTCAGACATTCCAGAAGGTTTGCTGGCATAGCAATTAAATAGAGAATCTGGCCTGAATAAACAGTGGGTGCCAAGAAGGATGATTTAGAAACACCAAGGTCAGAGAGCCTTAGCTGAAGACAAAGGCCCTATTAGGCCAGCTGCGTCCTTATCAGTCAAGGTAGGCGAACAGGCATCTAGGGAGAGGACAGTGACAGGATCTAGCCGAACTCAAAATTATCTAACTGTCTTAATTGTATGAGAAACTGCCAAATTGTGGAATGTCTTTGTGTTCAAGATGAGGGGATGGCACATTTGCCCTGGGGAGGGCAAATCGCCCATGGGTGGGTTATTGGGATGTACCTTTTTACGTTTTCATGTATAAGAATTGAAACCCATCCTGAGTTTGTTACTCAAGCGTTGCGATACATTCCAGCTTGAGACTTGACGTCAATAAAGAACGCCTTTCCTGCCATTGACTTGTGTCCGGCTTGTCATTGTCTGCACCTTGCCGACTTTTCTCCCGACAGAACTGAGTGCTGAGTGGATTCTGGTAAGGCTGGGGTCAGACTAACGCATTTTTAACGTTCCTTTAGGCGCACTTAATCACGGCCGTAGTAGCAGCAATGACGGCCAATATATGAAGTACGGCTGCACGAAAGTTCCGGCGCGCAACGCAAGCGGCAAACGATCGCATTTTTTCGAGCACGTCGAACTGCTAGTACTGACGTACAGAGTGCGCTGCGCCGCATAGCGGCTTGTGTGCGTGATTAGGAGACGTCAGACGCTGCTCATGTCTGGCCAACATAACGTCCAGACACTCAAAGTTTCCTGGTTTGGATCCGTAAAAAATCACGCATGAAAATGTGCATCGTATGACCGTTTTCGCGCATTCCGTGAAAAAATACGTCAATGCGTTCAGACGCACTTTTTTACGGACAACGTGAAAAATGCGTTCGTTTGACCCTAGCCTTACAGCGCCTTGGGAAGGGGATGGGGGTAGCCCTTTATTCAGCAAGTAGGTGTAGTGTGATGAGTAGTGATTAACTGTGAGAATTCTGGATCTCCAGTACAGGTGATGGGTAACACATGTAGAGCGCTGCCAGGGGTTCCTGGCACAGATAAAAGAAAGGAAAGGCAGATAAAAGAAAAGAAAGAGGCAGATGAAAAGATGAAAAAAAAGGCAAAACAAAGAGGCACAGAAGAAAGGGGGAAGAGGAAAGAAGAGGCACAGACCGATCCCAGGCCCGACCAGCGGAGGGGTATGATGGGCCCTGGACGTCCGTGTGTGGCCCCCGTGCACAGTGTGTGTGTGCTCCCCCTGCAGTTTTCACCCCCCCCCATGCGCACAGTGTGTGTTCCTCCTGCATTTCAACAGTTAGCATTTTTTTCAGGCGGGGGCGCAAGTAGCTGGTCTTGCCTAGGGCGCAAACAAGTCTAGCACTGGCCCTGGGTGTCACGGGTGTTGTGAGAGACCCTCATAGTGAAGGTCACCCCCATACCATGAAGACTACCAGTCAGCTCCCACTGGACAGCCTTGCTGGGTTTCGTTCATTTTTGGTTATTTATATCAAACCAATTCAATGTTCTCGAACCCAGGACATACTTGAAAACGAGAGAAATCTCAATGTATCCTTCCTGGTAAAATCCTTTTATAAATAAATAAATAAATAAAAATTATTTACTGCCTTTCAATACTTTTGAATTGCGAGACATCTGGGCCACAGTTGTGATTGAGACAGTATTGGAAAGCCACAAATGCCAAAACACTGCACGAGCTCTTTAGGTTTGCCATGGTTTCCAGGTCACATGTTTTTATTTCCTGCAGAGATGAAACACAAGGAAAAGTGCTGCCCTGCAACATGTATAATTAATATGCTGCAGGAAGGAAATTGAGGCAGGTCACCTTGAGGGTCTATTCACAAAACACCAAAATTGCATGCAATTTCAGTGCTTTGTGTTTCGCCAAAAATCTAGCGAATTCACTGTTCAGCGAATGGTCACTGTATTTTGGCTGAAATTGGAGTTGCCGAAGCAGTTATCAAACATCGGCAAAAACCTCTGAATTGCACCGATAAACGCCGAATTTGCGTCAGTGAATGTCATCGAACTTTTAAAAAAAAGTCTCCCATTCTTGTATTAGAAGTTTAAATCAATAAAAATGTGTCTAAATAATAAAGTCCTTTAAAAAAAGTAAATAAAAAGGTCTATTACAAAATAAAAAACATCTTTAAAAAAAATGAAAAACAAAAATGTCTAAAAAAATACAAAAAGTTCTTTTAAAAAAATACAAAAATAAAGAGGGTTTTCTCAAAAAGTAAAAAGTATAAAGAACCGCTAGGGTCTAGGGTCAGACGAACGCATTTTTCGCGTCGTCCGTGAAAAAGTGCGTTTGAACGAATGGACGGATTTTTTCACGGAATACGCGATAGCGGTCATAAGATGCGCATTTTCGTCCGTGATTTTGTACGGATCATCAATAAAACCCTTTTTGCGTCTGGACGTTATGTTGGCCGGACATTAGCAGCGTCTGACGTCTCCTAATCACGCACACACGCCGCTAGCGGACGCAGCGCACTCTGTACATCAGTACTAGCGGTTTCACGTTCTTGAAAAAATGCGTTCGTTTGCCGCTTGCGTTGCCCGGCCGAACTTTCGTGAGGCCGTACTTCGTATATTGCCCGTCATTGGACGTCATTTGCTGCTACTACGGCCGTGATAAAATGCGGCTGCACGTGCGTTCACACTGCGTTCGTCTGACCCCAGCCTAAATGGTCTTTTTTTTAAAAAAAAAAAAATTTAAAAGATATTTTTTTACAATGAAACCTATGGGATTTGCATGTTTAAAACTGTTGAAACACTGAAAATCAAGGCATTTCGTGTAATTTCAGTGTTCTGGGAATAGAAGACATGATTGTCTTCTATGGGGCAATTTCGGTGCTGTCAAATTGCACCGTATTTTGCTGTCAATTCACCAATATTTGGCAAACTGACAGCTTAGTGAATAAACAAATTGCAGTGAAATTCACCATTATGTGCAATTCAGAGGTTAGTGAATAACACTTTTAGGGCCAAATTACATTCTTCACACAAAAACGCACGAGCAACGCGTGAATTTGTGCGCCAAGCGTTAAACGTTAACACGCGTAAATCACCGCTGGAATTACAATCCTCGTCCATTTTTTCATCCGTCAAGCAATAACGCGCGTAAAACAGACACGCACAAATGCTCGCGCAGTAACGTTGCGCGCAGAAATCAGTGTGCGGACTGTTTTTTTCACGCCATTCAGCCAATCAGAATTAAGAACTACAATTATCTCACATTAAGTTTTTGCGCCTGTCAAAGTCAATCTGAGCATATACAGTATGCTGCAGCAATAATAAATGCACACACAACTTCTCCATTTTATTGGTTTGGTATGAGTAGAATGTGTAACTATACTTTGCTGCATTTTTTTTTGGGCTGGTGTATTTGGGTTCAGCCAGGTTGATAGACTTTGCCATTAACACCAGCCTTTAGGAGTTGCTAAAATTATGCGCGCAATGGCCATGCGTTACAAACTGCGCATAGATTGTAATACCATCCGCGTACCAGCGCACATTCACGCTTGCCCTCACAATGTTAAGTATAGGATGCGCGCAGTACTGTATGCTCACGCAGGGTTCGCGCAGGTTCACCCGCGGTAGACAATTACGCGCGTTTGTTGTGCTGACAATGTAATAAGGCATTCAGCTCAAAGGGTTTTACCCCCCGCGTTGATGCGTTTTTGCGCCGGCGCAAACATTTGTGTGAAGAATGTAATTTGGCACTTAGTGTCTATAAGAATCCATAGTGAACTGTGTGAACCCGGCAGGCAGATGGACAATGGAGAACTATTTATTTGTGTCCTTTGACCTATTGGCAGAAGAGACTTATCTAAAGAGGTCCAGCTCCCAAAATATACAGCAATCACTAGCAGGTCTATTCAAAGAAAGGTGAAGCTCAGAATGACTGGAGAAGTGAAAATTCTAGGTCAAAAGAGCCAAACCAGAAAAATTCTCCCATTTATTTAACTTTCCAAATTGGTTATTTGTTCTAGATTGTTCTGTTCTCCTGCCAATTCAACTGATTTTCACCTTTCTCTGAATAACCCTGTAGGTCTGTGGCCTGAGACAATCGCAATAAAGCTGTACACATACAGCAAAATGTATAAATTTAGAATTTTAGCAAATATTCTCATTTTATGTGACGCCACCTTCTGTGACATCACAAAATATGCAAATTAGTGCACAATATTAAAACATGGCAGATCTGTGACACTTTAAGGTCCAATAAGGTCTTTTAGGACTTTTGAAGTTTCCCTTGAAATTTGCAATTATTTATTTATACAGGATTTTCCCAGGATTGTCAGTGATTATGCCCATGTGATTGTATGGTAAAGAACAGCATTTCTAATGTCTGGGTCAGTCTGATTTGTAAAATTAGCGTTTAAAAGTGACTGCCATTTATTCTCAGAAACATTATTCAGCCAGGAGACCAAGATCAGCATCTTACTGTGGTAGGTACACAGTTGTGATTTGTCTCCAGTGATGCGGTGTAAATAAAGTTGACCGAAGAAAAAAAGGAAGGAGGAGCCTGTAGCGTATGACGGGTCAGCATTGCACCCGGAAGTAGAAGTTTTGGAAATCAGGGAGCAGGAAGGGGGAGTAGGGCAGTGCGTACAATCCTCCGACTGATACACAGACGCCGGTATGTCAGAGCCCGGGGTCCCGCCACTCACTTACACAGCTGCCGACGACTGAGAGCGGGAACCCGGGGGGAAAGGCCCTCAGCGCCCAGAGTCCAGCCGTGCAGGTGAGAGCATGTCAAGGAACGGGCACAGGAGCTCCCGGGAGGGGGGGGGGAGAGAAGCTCACTAGAGGGAGTGCTGAAACGTGTAAAACAGACCAGAGCAATCTTGCCGCGGGGTCCTCATCGTCCAGGGTTAAGGGGAACGATCTGCTGGTGCCGGGGGGGGGGGATTATCTGAAGGCTTCACACAGGGATCTGCCAAGAAATAGGCCCTACAGGCTCACCTTTAAAAAAAAAAAAAAAACAGGTCATCACACTGTGCTGAGGGTTTAAAACACGGGCAGGAGAATGGGTGGACACTTTTTAAGGTGGAGAACTATCAGAAAGCAGAAATATTGCCTTGCAGAATGGGGTGATCAAAAATGGACATCTTAAAAGTACAGCGGGCGGGCGAGACCTGCAGGGACTGTGCCAGGGAGGAGGTGGGCGAGACCTGCAGGGACTGTGCCAGGGAGGAGGCGGGCGAGACCTGCAGGGACTGTGCCAGGGAGGAGGCGGGCGAGACCTGCAGGGACTGTGCCAGGGAGGAGGCGGGCGAGACCTGCAGGGACTGTGCCAGGGAGGAGGCGGGCGAGACCTGCAGGGACTGTGCCAGGGAGGAGGCGGGCAAGACCTGCAGGGACTGTGCCAGGGAGGAGGCGGGCGAGACCTGCAGGGACTGTGCCAGGGAGGAGGCGGGCGAGACCTGCAGGGACTGCCAGGGAGGAGGCGGGCGAGACCTGCAGGGACTGTGCCAGGGAGGAGGCGGGCGAGACCTGCAGGGACTGTGCCAGGGAGGAGGCGGGCGAGACCTGCAGGGACTGTGCCAGGGAGGAGGCGGGCGAGACCTGCAGGGACTGTGCCAGGGAGGAGGCGGGCGAGACCTGCAGGGACTGTGCCAGGGAGGAGGCGGGCGAGACCTGCAGGGACTGTGCCAGGGAGGAGGCGGGCGAGACCTGCAGGGACTGTGCCAGGGAGGAGGCGGGCGAGACCTGCAGGGACTGTGCCAGGGAGGAGGCGGGCGAGACCTGCAAACTACACCCGTGGGTTAGAGCAGTGGTCCCCAACCCTGGTTCTCAGGGCCCACTAACGTACCAGGTTTTACAGATCCCCTTGGGGGAAAAGCAGACTAAATCCTGCAATCACTGAGCAGCAAATCATATCACCTGTGCTCTGCTTCAGATATCTGGCAAACCTGACCTGTTAGTGGGCCCTGAGGACTAGGGTTGGGAACCACTGGGTTAGTGGGATGAGAAGTGCAGGGTCTGCAGCATGGAAAGGGGGGGGGGGTAAATCACCACTCTAGGTTTAGATGAAATGTTTATTTGACTTCTCCATAAACCTTGCGACATGTTTAAAAAAAAAACAACAAATTATGAAACTAAATCCAGTGGCGCTCAGCCAACCAGCTTGTGCTCTCCTGGGATGATTGCTGATTGTTACATTTCACTGAATGGTTCTGACATGTGTGCATTACACAGATCTACAACAGTTTGCTGAGCGCGAGTGTCTCGCGGGAGCGCGCTAATCTGAGGCTTCGTGTGAGGACACTGAGGTGATGCAACCGCTAATGGGAGTTGTGTTACTAATAAATGACCTTGTTATTTTGGATTCATCACAACTTTAAATGATGCAGTGTCCAATGTGAGTTACACATTAATGGGGATCGTCAGTTTATTTCCGTGGTGACACGGTATTCCTTTGCAGGCCTTCATTTCCGTCTCATTTACCTAACTCAGGACACAGTGTCTGTGATTACTTAAAAATCCTCAACTGGTCATCTGCTAAAGTTTGCAGTGTATGATTGTGTGTTTGTATGTGTGTGTGTGTATATATATATATATATATATGTCAATTTACTGACATTCCCACAAAACACAGACCCTTTTGGCCACTGATAGCCGTGTATATCATTTATTTTTCCTGGCGAAGATCTTGCGACATGTTTCCAGTTCTGCTATGCACCTTCCGACATTTGACATGTTTTTGTTTTTTTTATAGTCTGTTTGCTGGTTTATCTCGGGCAAGATTGAAACAAAAACCGCTTCAGACAGGGCTTGGCAAGTTATGTATCCAGATACCCATTGGCTTCTTGAATTTTCCTCTTGCTCCTAAACTACTTCTACTCACACACATGCAAAGTTTTGCCTGGCTCCTAGACAGTGTGTAGGTTGGTCCTAGGCTTTCCATGCCAGACTAGCGGGGAGGTACTGGAACAGCGTGCTTCAGGTTACAACAGCACAAATCCATGGTGCTCCCACTAACACTGATTTAATGACACCCAACATCATGTGTCTTTTAAACCTAAAACACATGCGGATAGGGCCCCAGTAAAAAGCAGGGCCCGCCAGATGTTTGGAACTGCATTTCCCTTGAGGCTCATTTAATGTAATGGATGGCTGCATCACGGGTTGACGTGGTTCCATAACATCTTGCATGCCAACGTTCCTGATTTTAAGTGAATGTATGTATGGGCCCTCAAATGAAATACCAGGAGCTTCCTGTTTCTCTACACATCCTCATCTTTGACAGTCTTGAAATGTGAGGCCAGTGATTATGGGTGTGTGTATGTAGGTAGGGCAGAGTCATGTCACCAACACTTTTTCTCAAGGTGACACTTGTCAGGTCTACCAAATACATCAGGGAAAGAGGGCTTTCATAATGGACACTTCAAGGAAATCTATCCAAGCTCAAAGTGGCAGTTTAAAGAAAAACCGCAAGGGAAGAAATAAAATAAATATTTTTTGTTTATAATTGTACGTCTGCTTAGGTCAGAAAACGGATCAGCAGAACATATAAAACTAGGGCTTCTAACGATGTGAAGTCCAGACTAAAAAAAAATGCACTGTATGGAAAAAAAATAATATATTGACAAATCCAGAGCGAAAGTAGCTGTGTGCTCCTTGATTTATTCTACATAAAACATGGCTTGAATCAAAACAATGTATAGCTCTGCAGGTGTGTGTGTGTGTCTGTCTCAGGGGTCCGCAATCTTGGCCCTTTCATATTTGTTGGAACTATACCCCACCCCCTCCCATTATGCTACTTGTTAGGTTGGCTGAGCCTCATTGGAAATGTAGTTCCGAAACATCTGGAGGGCTGAGGTTGCAGAGGCCTAGTGTATGGAGTTCGTAAAATGCTTAAATCCAATTTTTTTTTTATTACATTTAAATGAAGTGGACATGGTGCAATGTTTAAAAATGCTATTAAACTCCTTCAGGTAATGGTATAATAATGTCAGATGTCTGGGTTGTTTCTTTCACGTTTTTAAATGTACAGAATATCGTCAATCGGCCATAAAGGCTAACAGCACATTCTCTATGATCTTGCTCCGCATCTGTTAATACTCCTGTTTTAGGCTAGGGTCAGACGAACGCAGTCATCACGTCCGTGTCACTGCACAGTTTAATGTCCGTCGTAGCATTGATTTGTGATCACTAGAGACCAACACACGAGGTACGTGCGCACGCACCACGCCGGGGGTAACGATTGCCATTTAGGCCTTGACGTAAAAGCGCTACGACGGAAGCCCAGAGTGTGTAGCGTCCGCATAGCGGCCTGTGTGCGGGATGACTCGGATGTCAGACGCAGCTCATTTGCCACGTCCATCACGTTGACGCTCAGAATTTTTTTTTTTTGTCTGGCTGACTGTACCTGTCTTAAGTTTAATTCCTTTTGTTTCCCATATTTCACTTTTTTCTTTTTCTACATCTGTTAAAAAAAATAAAAACCGTGTAGTGTCTACAGTATCATCCGTCAGTACGTACGGCTGTTATGCACGCACACACAGCGCTCAGAATGCGTTCGTCTGACATTAGCCTTAGGCTGGGGTCAGACGAGTGTCTTTGGGGAGCGGAAGCAACATCCGTTAGTGTACGTTCCTTCCACTCGGCGCCAATCTAGCCACCTCACTGAGTACGCTCAGCGCTGCAAAGCGCGATCCTCCCATGGAAGATCGCGCTTTGCAGCCCCGTCAACGCGCGTCCTAGTGCATCAACGGGAATTCTTGGATAACGGACGTTTGTTACGTGCACATTTCGTGCATAAGCGTGTGACCGGCCCCGTTGCAGCTTCACAACGCTGTGACGGACGCCTGGCTGTATGGGCGCACATAGCATGTTTACATGAAAAAAAATTTGGGTAAAAAACCCAGTGTGAGCGCACTTAACTTGCAAGAGTAGATCTTTCAACAGTGATCCTGGAGAATTTTGATGCCAGAGTCAGAGTGATATAGACCTAATAATGGGAAATAGAGACAACTCCATGGTGCAAATAACGTATATACATGTACAGGTAGTAAAATTGAAAACCATGATATGATGACAAACTCACAAGGGCGGAGCCCTAATCGGCTCGGATGGTATACACCTCTTGACCTCTCTGGGGGGTCACACCCCTTGTGAAGAAATCTTCTGATATTCGGGTATATAGATATCTTCAGAAACAAGAAGAAAACTCCATTGCGCAGTAGAAAAATATCTTGAAGATATAATAACAGATGGGTACTCACGGTCACCAGAGCCTCTGTTGGTAGTGGCTCAGTAAATAGGCATATATGGGACTCAAGTCTCAGGCAGGAACTGAATAATCATTAATAAAAAACGTAGATAAAACCAAAAGAAGGTTTATTTAAAACTCAATTAAAAATGAAAGAGACGCGTTTCGTCTGCACACACTGCAGACTTCCTCAGTCTTGTATATACAAATCACATTAACACATTTAAGTAACTGTTTAATAAAACATAATTATCGGCACCTGCAGTTACTGACCGCACCTTGCGTGTCAACTGCGGTGTCGGCGTGCGTTCCATTCTGAGACTTCCGGTCACATGGGATATCAACGTGCGTTCCACTCTGGAGTTTCCGATCACATGTCCGGATATGAAATCCTATTACGATTCCTCATATGCGTTCCATGGGTGCAAATTGCCAATATTCATTCCACAGATACATTTCATATAAGGGTCACTTATAGTTGAGACTCATGATGAATCTTCATTTCTTACCCTGATTATTATACCTAATAAAAGAAAATCATATACTAATGTACAGCCAGATACTGAATGACAGCATACAATAATAGTTTTATCCACCAAGTGACTCATAATATGGGGCTGAAATATTATAATAGATGTGCATGTAATACACATGTCCAGATATTGTCAAAGTTAGTGAAGAAAGTGACAGATCTCGAAATCGGCATTTAAGCCGTTTGGTTCAAGAGTGTTAAGTTGAAATATCCATTTCATTTCAGTTTTAGCTAATTTCAGATCGAGATTTTCCCCTCTCCAATGTTTCGTTACTTTTTCAATACCGAAAAATTCCAATCCAATAGGGCTACTATTATGGTTAAGTTTAAAATGATTGGAAACACTGTGTCTATCATCATTTTAAACTTAACCATAATAGTAGCCCTATTGGATTGGAATTTTTCGGTATTGAAAAAGTAACGAAACATTGGAGAGGGGAAAATCTCGATCTGAAATTAGCTAAAACTGAAATGAAATGGATATTTCAACTTAACACTCTTGAACCAAACGGCTTAAATGCCGATTTCGAGATCTGTCACTTTCTTCACTAACTTTGACAATATCTGGACATGTGTATTACATGCACATCTATTATAATATTTCAGCCCCATATTATGAGTCACTTGGTGGATAAAACTATTATTGTATGCTGTCATTCAGTATCTGGCTGTACATTAGTATATGATTTTCTTTTATTAGGTATAATAATCAGGGTAAGAAATGAAGATTCATCATGAGTCTCAACTATAAGTGACCCTTATATGAAATGTATCTGTGGAATGAATATTGGCAATTTGCACCCATGGAACGCATATGAGGAATCGTAATAGGATTTCATATCCGGACATGTGATCGGAAACTCCAGAGTGGAACGCACGTTGATATCCCATGTGACCGGAAGTCTCAGAATGGAACGCACGCCGACACCGCAGTTGACACGCAAGGTGCGGTCAGTAACTGCAGGTGCCGATAATTATGTTTTATTAAACAGTTACTTAAATGTGTTAATGTGATTTGTATATACAAGACTGAGGAAGTCTGCAGTGTGTGCAGACGAAACGCGTCTCTTTCATTTTTAATTGAGTTTTAAATAAACCTTCTTTTGGTTTTATCTACGTTTTTTATTAATGATTATTCAGTTCCTGCCTGAGACTTGAGTCCCATATATGCCTATTTACTGAGCCACTACCAACAGAGGCTCTGGTGACCGTGAGTACCCATCTGTTATTATATCTTCAAGATATTTTTCTACTGCGCAATGGAGTTTTCTTCTTGTTTCTGAAGATATCTATATACCCGAATATCAGAAGATTTCTTCACAAGGGGTGTGACCCCCCAGAGAGGTCAAGAGGTGTATACCATCCGAGCCGATTAGGGCTCCGCCCTTGTGAGTTTGTCATCATATCATGGTTTTCAATTTTACTACCTGTACATGTATATACGTTATTTGCACCATGGAGTTGTCTCTATTTCCCATTATTAGGTCTATATCACTCTGACTCTGGCATCAAAATTCTCCAGGATCACTGTTGAAAGATCTACTCTTGCAAGTTAAGTGCGCTCACACTGGGTTTTTTACCCAAAAATTTTTTTTCATGTGAACATTGTTAGGGGTTAACATAGTGTTATTGAGCAGCACTGGTTTATTATCCAATTTATGATCGTAATTTAGCGCCGATTGTCTCCCACATTGCTTTTACTCGCACATAGCATGTTTGTCTGACACCAGCCTTACACGGCTGCTAAGTGAAGCGAGGAAAGGGCACACTGTCAGCAGGAGAAAGTGTATACCCGGGAAGCGCCAAGTCTATTCTTATGATAATTAAATCTGCCACTTTTTGATTGCCTGTAAGGATGTGGGGCTATTGGCAATATTGGGACGCATGTTTTCTGTTGCATTGTTTTCCTCATGCTCTGTATAAATCTTACCGGCCGCTGACAGACACTGCAGCATTCTGTTACTGGAGACAGGTTTATCTTTTGTAACTGTATATAGTGTTTCTCTCTTTGCAGTCCTCGTAAGGTGCTCGGGTGGCAGAGATAGGCTTGTGTCTGGTAACGGAATCGGGCCCGTGGCAAGGTGGGATCTATTAGCAGATATGTTTAGCTGGTGTGGAGGTCTCTTTTTATTGTAGGTTTAGACTTTTGACTACAGAGGCGCATTCAGTTCCTCAGCCGCTGTAAGTGCTAAATTAGCAACTTGGCACTGAATGCTGTGCTGCAGTTCAGCACTGCTATCTTGCAGTCCAGCACTTGCAGCCAAATCAAGAGGTGCTGCGGGGGTTAGCTGAGTGTAACGTGGGAAAGATAGCCACCTCCGTGGAGCAGATAATCCATAAGGAAACGTTCAGTTTGACGTTTTGGTGGAGCAAAACGCCAAATATTTATTGGAACATGGTAAACATTAACACAAAAGTGGATTTTGCATAAACATCTTTAGCAATCCTGCGCCCTTTCATATTCCCTGCCAAAGCGTTCAGTGAGACTGCTGCTGCAAACTGAACTGCTGCACTGAAGCAATTCAGCAGCTGCTGACCTGAACGCACCTCAGGTGATACATTTCTTGTCTGGTATATACTGTGTGTCTCTGTTACTGTGCTGCCCAGAAGTAATGGGATAGTGCACTAAACCAGTTCTGTGTTGTTTTCTGGTGTGGGTATCAATGCGTACACCACTTTTTTGCTTATTGCCAGTTCGTTTCTTGTCCTCTGCATTTTAACCTTGGAATCCCTTTGTATGCCTTTACTGATGTTTAGGATTGTTTTATTTGTCCACGTTACTAATTCTGTCAGATTTGTTTGTAACATTCAACATGTTGTGGTTTTCAATGTTTCTTTTGAAGACCTTGAGGTGTCATTCACAATGCATGCTGGGAAAATTGAACCCGAATCTAGTAACCTGTAGACCAGGGGTCCTTATACTTGCTCCTCTTGTTTTTAGTACTACATCTCCCTTGATGTTCATCCACTCATTAGGGTTGCATAGTCTCATGGGTAATGTAGTTCCAATACAGGAGCAAAGGATGGTGACTATTACTGCTGCAGATCTCCCTTCCGCTGTAACACGTTTCATCAAACCTTTCCTTTAAGCTGCTAGTAACATTCTCATTGTGTGAATGCTGAGTTTTGGGCCTTTTAGTTTCAGTTCATCGATCTTCTGGGTTGTCTTGATTGCACAGCCCTCTTCATGTCCTGCCAACACATCTCATATGGGTTAAGTCAAAGACTTGTCTGAGGCCATTCCAAAAAGTGACTGTTTTTTCCTTTTTCAGACCTCGTTATTTTGCTTGTGCACGTTTGGGCTATTGTCCGTTCGCTGTCGTATCACGCAGCCTCTGCAAATATTCAGGCCATGGACTGCTTTGCTGATGTGGCAATATAAACGGCTCCTTGCAGTGTTTGGCTCCTCCTGGTTCCAAAATTTACAGCTGTGCGCTATTCCGTATATAAATATGGTAGCACGAGGGCACAATTTAAACAGCGCTGGCGGTATTTCTTTTCCGCTATTCCAAGCTGACGTTAGAAAGGCGTCTCTGACTCCATAATGCTTCCATGCGGTGCCTCAGCAGGCATCTGGTTGGCTGCGTGTGCGCCGGTCCCGCTTACTCACTACATGTAGCGCGGAGACCAGCACAGGAGAAGAAAGCATGTGAAAAGCCTAGGTACAGAAAAATGGCATGGAGGGGGAAAAGAGAGGTTAATAGGTAACTTTTTTTTAAATGCTTTGTTGGTTTCTTGTTTGCTCTGTAGGCTAGAGGTTTTTCTCCTATAAAGTCCACAGTTTGCAAGAAAATCAAGATCCGTTTCCTCATTCCTGAGTTACAAGGTAAGGAGTGGACTTGGCATTGCTGGAGATGGCTACGGTTTTAAAAACTGTCCAACAGAAGCCCTGGAGACGGTATACAGGGATTTCCTGCACCGCAATCTTTTGTATTAACTTCTAAAAGCTAGAACATTGTCTCCAGGCGGTGTGTGTGAGCGACGAGGACCTTTTTCAGGTAGCTATACATTAAGCCAGGTAGCTTTTTTTTTTTAAAAAAAAAATTCTGTATTGAATTTTTATGGTACCATATTTTGTGGATTTTTCTATGACCCTCTATACTATAGCCAGTGTTGTGCTTATATTCTAAAACTTGCAGTATGAGCCAGAAAAAAGCCATGGGAGCCAAAAATACTGCTCAAAATGGCTATTTACTCCCATACACCGTGCTGGCAGTGCTATAGATTAACCTATACGAGGCTGAAGCTCGCACCCTGTAACTAGTGCGGATCAGGGGGTGTGTATGCGTCCGAGGATTACCGGCAGTGTCTTCTTTGCACAAAGGCCGTCCATGGACTAAATGTTTAATACTCTTACCACTAATCTGTTGTGCTTGGGACACCTGGATTAAGATGCAGATTATCAGGGTTATTCAGGGAAAGGTGAAAACCAGGAGAATTGGCAGGAGAAGAGCACAATCTAGACAGCCAATTCAGAAAGTGAGATAAATGGGAGATTTTTTTTCATTTGGTTTGGCTATTTTGACCTTGAATTTTCATTTTTTTCCTGCCAGTTCTCCTGAGTTTCACCTTTCTTTGAATAGACCTGTATGTGTTTAATTTTTTTTTTTTTTAAAGAGCCACCTGTGATGTTCAGAGCACACAATGTTATACATGTATTTCCTTTTTAATTTTTAAAATAATGCCGCCATACATTGATATGGATATTCAAAAACACTGGCTCCTAAAGTGTGTGTGCGTGTTCTATCAAAATTAGGAGCCTGTGAGAAAATGTAGCTAACTATACGTTTTTAGGAGCCAGGCATTTGTCTATTGTATAATCCAGAAATGTAGCATCCCGTGGCTGCGCGGCATGTGCGTTTTGTCAAGGCCAGTCTGCCCTAATGAGTTTGTACCAAGTGCAGAGCCTCTATAAAAGGGATAATCTAATGCAGAGCTTTCCTGTATTGATGTAACTGGCAGTAAATTACCAGCCGCTTGTGGGTAACATCTGCAATGCTCTGCCCACTCAACCATTCAGATGTTATTCCAGGAAATTAACCCGTTTACAGTAATGGGTTGAAGGACATCACCGAACCCTTGGCATGCTGCCGTTCAGACGTGTCTTGGCATACGCTCTGCCTTCCTGCTCTACGGGTGATGACAGATTTTACGAGAATGCGTCCTTCTGTGTGTCTCTTGCATGAAGGGCAAGAGAACATGAGTAAGCTTGCTTAAAGAGACACTGTAGCCAACGGGACAAATTTACCTAGGGTGTCCTGGTTGTTCACAACAGTCTCCCAAGGCGTTGGCTTCCCTTATATCAGCTCATGGTGAGACAACCTTCTGGAGTTATGATCCCCTGCATCGGCCAAATCCTCACAGTGAACCTACTGTACTATGAGAGGCAGCGGATTGCCTGCGCAGTCAGATGAGGGGGGACCCTTGGGCCTGATAGGAGGTAAATCTTTAACCCTCTGCTTTTACTGTTAAAATGCACCTTTTTAAACATGGCAGCACAGGAAATGGTCTGGCTGTGCACTAGATAAATTAATAAAACTAGGCTGCAACTAATGATTGTGAAAATAATCAATTATTTGGCCAATTATTTTTGTTTTCTCTTTTAATCCATTCATCTGATAATATAACTTATATTGTCCTTTTTTTTAAAAAAAAAAAATCGCTCCCCCTTTTTCATAAGCAATTTAAATAGTATATGTACATACACAAATATCTTGCATAACTTGTTCTTTTCGCATACAAGGTACACTAACGACTGGTCAGAGTGATGGATTGATGCTGCGAGTGGAGCTCAAGCCCATGTTTGCTTTATTTTTTTTCTCTCCAAAACTAACACTGCTATGAGCATTCTGATAAGACATGATGTCTGTAAAAGCTTGGTGAGGGGGGCGACACTCCTTGCAGCCTGGCCACTTTAATGAGCTAAAGTGGTCAGGGTGTGTAGAATGACCCTCTTAAAATTATTTCATGAACAAACTGAGTGGGAGAAGGGTCTGGAGGTGGGAGTGAGTTTTGACAAGCGATTTGGAAGGGACCAGACCAAAGGGAGGTATGGCAGCTCTGGACCAGAGATAGGGAGGCAGGGCGGGTGGGGTGGTGGCATAGGACTCTAGTTCCAAGCAAGGATTAAATGCAGGTGGCACAGCTCCTACTCCCAATGGCAGTATCCCAGGTTCTGTATTCTAGTTCTGATACTGTTGTAAACTAAATAAAAACAAACTTGTTATGTCTGAGATAACCCTGGAACTAAATCATACAGAATAAAGCAGCAGTGCATCTTCTGCAAACGTTTAACAGAGGCTGACTCCAAACTGTGTGTGTGTGTGTGTGTGTGTGTGTGTGTTGTACACAAATCGAATAATCAATGAGAATAGTTGACAACTATTTTCATTAGGGATGCACCGATACCAATACGGTGCCGATACTGCCGTTTGCATGAGTACTTGGTACTCGTGCAAATGGCCTGATACCTCCCCCCGATACCGGAAGCCAGCACTGGGCCGGCTTCCCAGTATCCACGGGGCTGGGGAAGCTGGCCGCGTGCATGAAAATCACTTGGCCAGCGTTCCCCTCCAGGCCGCAATACTCACCTAGCGGAGGGTCCGGTCGCAGGGCTGTGACGTGGCCACCGGGCAATGGAGGCTGTGACGCTGCCTCCAGCCGAGATCTCGCGTCAGCTTCCTGCGAGATCTCGGCTGGAGGCAGAGTCAAGGCCTCCATGGCCCGGCAGCTGCGTTACAGCCCTGCGACCGGCAGACGTTCCCTCCAAGCATTCTTCCTCCTTCAGTGTCCGCTGGCAAAGCATTGATGCGTCCAAGCACATTTTTTTCACGGAAGACGCGATAGCGGTCAAACGATGCACAATTTCGGCTGTGATTTTTACGGATCCAAACCAGAAAACTTTGGGTGTCTGGATGTTATGTTGGCCGGACATGAGCAGTGTCTGACGTCTCCTAATCACTCACACACGCCGCTATGCGGACGCAGTGCATTCTGTACGTCAGTACTAGCGGTTCGACGTTCTTGCGAAAATGCGTTCGTTTGCCGCTTGCATTGCGCAGCTGAACTTTCGTGCGACCGTACTTCGTGTGTGGGCCTGCGTTGGACGTCATTTGCTGCTACCACGGCTGTAATAAAGTGCGGCTAAACGCACGTTCACACTGCGTTCGTCTGACCCCAGCCTATAAGGAACATTTTTATAGCACCATTGGTACTTAATTCTTGTGTTGGTCAAGGTACAAGTATGTCCCGATTTTATTTATTTTTCCCCACTTGTGTCCCCTGATCGGATCAATCCTGCAGTATCTGGGATTGGTAAATAAAGCTTCCCGATTTTAATACTGCACCTGATGCAGCGCACCTTCCTGACGGGACCTGATACAGCGCCTGCAACTTTAAGTACGTGGGGGGGGCAGCATGGCGTTGGCAATCTGACGGTGTCAGATCATCTTTATTTAAGTGGGGTTATCACGTGATCATCTCCCAGTCCTAGAGGGCAGATAAGGACCTCCTTATTGCAAAGCGGTCAGGTCTCCTGCACACGGTGCTTCTACTGTACTGTATAATTACAGCTATAAAATAAGGGGTTATTCACTGAGCATCTTTATGTCGGTGATCCTTTTGTAAATTATTCTGGAACCCCAGGGTCATGCGAGAAGTGAATGTCACATGCAGGATATGATTGAAATGAGATAGCTTAACTCATCCCCTTTTGAAAGCACACAAATTCCTTTTGTATTTTCTTCACTTTATTGGCAAAGTAACAGCAAATAAGATGTGTCTTGTGGATAGGGAGGGCTTCTCAGGTGTGCTCTGGTATGGGAGGAAGGTAGAACAGAATGCAATTACCCATTATAGACTGGATGCTTGCTCACATGCCTCTACGGTTAGACTGAAGGAAGTAAAGCCTCGCTAAAACAGGAAATGGGGCTGGGCCAAACTAACTATATGGGTTAGGCAGGGAGAGTGGACTAATCCATTTTAAGTAAACGCATAGGGGGAAAAAAAGAATAAGGTATCTGGTTCCATGATCTAAATGATTAATGGGTATATTTATATATTTAGTTTAATGATCTCTAACATGGTCAGACCTATTTGGGAAAGCCTTCAGATCCAGATAGTTTTGTAAAGCAAATGAGGAGGTGGGAATACCGGGCAGAGATTTTTCATCATGCATTTTAATTTAGGAGGACTACTGGATAGATGTTAATTGTTCTTATTTGCAGAAATAATTATGCAATGTGTTTTTTGTTTATGGCCCGAGAAAAGGACTCCCGGTAACACACTTTTTTTTTCTCCCTTCTAACCAACCTAAAACTGCTGTATTTATTGACTGTATGAAGCGAGGCTAATTTACCTTTTTGTGAAGAAACGCAGCATGGCCCAGTCTAATGGAAAATGCCAACTCATGATTCATTTACTAAGCTGAGGTACGAAACCAGTGACTGTCCTAGATTAATGTGCCCAGCTACGGGACGAATGCTGGAGACCAGCTCAGATGCATCCTCTGACCTCGGATAGAATGGAATATTTGGTTACTTTGTGGATGCAAGTCAAACATTACGTCTCTCCTAGATCAGTTACCGTATGGCAGGGCTTGACAATCGAAGGACCAGGGAGTCACTGGTGCTTAGACCTTTACCTCTAGCTACTTAGGTTTGTCCAGCATCTGTAAACCCGTGTACGACTTGGTTTATAGCTTTTCGCATCATTTTTTTATATAATTTTTTTCTTCCTTAATAGCTTGGTTTGAAGGATTTAGGCAATAATTTTACTGTAAATATGAATTGTTGTAGACTATAAGGTTCAAGTTAAATATGTTTGCCGTTGTTAGCGATCAATTCCTGCATCCTTTGGCTGTGTGACAACCACAGCACGTAGTTTACCTATGTTTAATTCCTTTTGTTGGTGGTAGAATACATAATTCTTCTTTCCATTGGGGTGAAATATGATGTGTAATTTTGACTCGTGACACCCCCTACAGTCCTGTGCAGAAGCATTGAATATCTTTTTTATCTAATACACGTGGGACCAGAGGTATTTCAGATTCTGGGATATTTATATATACTAATGAGATATTGTGGGGATGGGACCCAAGTCTAAATCTAAAATTCATGAATATTTCATACACTGTGCACAACCTGAAGGTAACTTTTTACATAATGTTTTTAATAATTTTGCCCCGTCACGAGGGCAGATGTGGAGTATCCACTATAAACATCACGTTGGCGCACAACGTTTTTGGATTAGGGATACTCGCCCTGTAGCTTATGGTGGAGAGCAGTATTGTCACGGTTCGCGCCGCAGACGCGGTAAAAAAGGCAAATGAAGGGCAGTTCCAGTCCTGATTTTGCCATTGCCTGGACTGGTGTCCAGGTACTCAGGGATCTGTTCCTGATTTTCCCTTCACCTCTCCAGCCTCAGGTGTGGGCTGGGCCTGCAATGCCCATTTAATCCGGCTTCACCTCTGAATCAGAGCTTCTGCATCGTTTATTCTACCATAGAACGACTCATTGCAAGCCTGACCTGTGTGCTATGCACTGCCCTGCCTGATGCTCAGCTGGCACCCTGAGAACCCCTTCGCCTGGCTTTCTGAGAACCCCTTCGCCTGGCTTTCTGAGAACCCCTTCGCCTGGCTTTCTGAGAACCCCTTCGCCTGGCTTTCTGAGAACCCCTTCGCCTGGCTTTCTGAGAACCCCTTCGCCTGCTTTCTGAGAACCCCTTCGCCTGGCTTTCTGAGAACCCCTTCGCCTGGCTTTCTGAGAACCCCTTCGCCTGGCTTTCTGAGAACCCCTTCGCCTGGCTTTCTGAGAACCCCTTCGCCTGGCTTTCTGAGAACCCCTTCGCCTGGCTTTCTGAGAACCCCTTCGCCTGGCTTTCTGAGAACCCCTTCGCCTGGCTTTCTGAGAACCCCTTCGCCTGGCTTTCTGAGAACCCCTTCGCCTGGCTTTCTGAGACCCCTTCGCCTGGCTTTCTGAGAACCCCTTCGCCTGGCTTTCTGAGAACCCCTTCGCCTGGCTTTCTGAGAACCCCTTCGCCTGGCTTTCTGAGAACCCCTTCGCCTGGTATCCTGAGAACCCCTTCGCCTGGTATCCTGAGAACCCCTCCGCCTGGTATCCTGAGAACCCCTCCGCCTGGTATCCTGAGAACCCCTCCGCCTGGTATCCTGAGAACCCCTCCGCCTGGTATCCTGAGAACCCCTCCGCCTGGTATCCTGAGAACCCCTCCGCCTGGTATCCTGAGAACCCCTCCGCCTGGTATCCTGAGAACCCCTCCGCCTGGTATCCTGAGAACCCCTCCGCCTGGTATCCTGAGAACCCCTCCGCCTGGTATCCTGAGAACCCCTCCGCCTGGTATCCTGAGAACCCCTCACCATTACTACATTCCTTAAGGACTCTATTATCCTACTCCTTATTGATCAATCCGTGTATGACATTGGATTCTGGACTCTGACTATTTCTATGCCAGCCGCCTGCCACCGACCTAAGCCTGATTTAACCACTCTCGAGTCATAACCCTTCTGATACCGCGCCTGATCTTCTGTTGTCTTTTTGCCTTCTGTATCTTTTGATCCTCTACCCTCTGTACCAGTAAGTGTGTTCTTTTGTATCTGTTTTCCATTTTATGTTCAGTCAGCTCTGATTTGTGTTCTATTCTTTATTCAGCGTCCAGTACCTGTTCTGTTGGCCCTATTGTGCTATTCAGTGTCCTGTCCTGTCTACCCCTTCTGCTAAGTGTACCCTGTCCTCTGTATATATTATCCTGCCCATCCAGCTCCTATCTATCGTTATTAGTTATTCAGATTCCCCTTCTTGGTTTACTTTTGTTTATTTAATAAACCTATGTTTTGGATTACAACCTTCCCTTTCTGCCTCTTCATCTGAGTAACCGCATATTGGGCTCGAATCCTTAACCCCTGCAGTGAGCCGTGACAGTATGCAGAAGCCATTAACCCTCGAGCCCGTGGTTACTCAGGCCATTAAGGAGCTGCTCCAAACAGCCATCCAAGAAATCATCATGCACCTGGCAGACTTTCTGAGCAGCATGCTTTTGAGCATTGGGAATCCTACTCCTAAAAGGTGCTTCCCTGCAAGACGAAGAATACCTGGTCCATTATCCACAGAGGAGCGCAACCGACGCTTCGCTGCCAACCTCTGCATCTACTGTGGACAAGAAGGGCATTTCTTGCCAGTTTGCCCTGTGAGACCCCCAAAGAAGTCAGCACCCCAAAGAACACCCGTTGCTAAAACTGCTTCCGAATCAAGGTCTGCTCCCCTTCACAGAACTGTTCCCGCACCCCAGTCGTCAACCCCATCAGCTGCCATACCACAACCGGTACCCCAACCAATACCGGCAGCAGTACCTCCTAATGTGACACCCCATATGTCGGAGTCTGATTATGGACCTTCAGAAAGCGCTGAACCCATGGATGAGGAACTTGTCCCTTCTGGAGAAACCGTACCGGCCTCCATCACAGAGCCTGAGTCCTCCAGAGTTATGGAAGGAGGTCCTACAGAACCCATGGACATCATGTCGATCTGTCCCACCACCGTGGGCCTGGTGCCTAACTACACTGCTGGTAGTGCCAACTGTGGCCCTCAGGGTTCTCTGGGTCTCGCTGTCACTGCTGATCAGGACACCTTTGACCCAGCTCCCCTCACAGAAACCCAGGGGGTTGAGCGAGGAGACCTTGAGGTGCCCACTGCCAAAGCAGAAGTACCACCCACCATGGAGGTCGCGGTGCTAACCGACAACCATGTGACTCAGTCTACAGAATCGTCATCAGCTGCCAAAACCATTGCCACCTTGCAACAGCAAGTGAGTACCCTTGCCTAAGCCGCGAGTGGACCCCGGCACAAACAAGTGTCTCTGCAGCAAGGAGTGCAGAGTCCCCAAGAAACTGCACCTCTTGTAACCACAATTGACTCTGGTGTACCTACCCCACTGTCCTCAAGGGAGGTGCCCCTTCTTACCGGCTCCGTGGAAGGTCCCTTGTCCACTGTTGCCACTCGTGGGACACGCACAACCACTCACGGGGACTCCGACGATGATTGGGAAACCACTGACTCTGAGACTGACCAACAACCACAGACTGCACGGCGTAGCCAAGGGCCACCGGGTCAACGTCATACCTACCTGGGCGCCTTACTGCCTGAGCCATCTATGAATCCGGCCGCCTATCTGTGTGACTCCATCACCCCTCGGAGGGTCCCTTTCATATCCAAAGGGGACTCTCCTATACCCAACGTTAAAAGGCCACCGTCTAAGTCCAGTGTTGTGACTCCTGTATCAGAGCTTCTCGACTTTTCATCGTCTGACAGTGAGAGCGTGCCAATCCGAGTGCCACCTGCACAGGAACCCATGTTCAGCAGCACTATATATGCAGTGGCCGCTGACTACGTGTCACCGAAGGTAGTCTGTGCCTCCTAATGGGACTTATGTACGACCCGAGGATCTGGAGGCCTTCGAGACTGCTTTAGACGCCCGGAGTGCGTCTTTGAGACAGGGGTTCTGCCACGGTTCGCGCCGCAGACGCGGTAAAAAAGGCAAATGAAGTGCAGTTCCAGTCCTGATTTTGCCATTGCCTGGACTGGTGTCCAGGTACTCAGGGATCTGTTCCTGATTTTCCCTTCACCTCTCCAGCCTCAGGTGTGGGCTGGGCCTGCAATGCCCATTTAATCCAGCTTCACCTCTGAATCAGAGCTTCTGCATCGTTTATTCTACCATAGAACGACTCATTGCAAGCCTGACCTGTGTGCTATGCACTGCCCTGCCTGATGCTCAGCTGGCACCCTGAGAACCCCTTTTGTTTGGCATTCTGAGAGCCCCTTCGTCTGGCATTCTGAGAGCCCCTTCGTCTGGCATTCTGAGAGCCCCTTCGTCTGGCTTTCTGAGAACCCCTTCGTCTGGCTTTCTGAGAACCCCTTCGCCTGGCTTTCTGAGAACCCCTTCGCCTGGCTTTCTGAGAACCCCTTCGCCTGGCTTTCTGAGAACCCCTTCGCCTGGCTTTCTGAGAACCCCTTCGCCTGGCTTTCTGAGAACCCCTTCGCCTGGCTTTCTGAGAACCCCTTCGCCTGGCTTTCTGAGAACCCCTTCGCCTGGCTTTCTGAGAACCCCTTCGCCTGGCTTTCTGAGAACCCCTTCGCCTGGCTTTCTGAGAACCCCTTCGCCTGGCTTTCTGAGAACCCCTTCGCCTGGCTTTCTGAGAACCCCTTCGCCTGGCTTTCTGAGAACCCCTTCGCCTGGCTTTCTGAGAACCCCTTCGCCTGGCTTTCTGAGAACCCCTTCGCCTGGCTTTCTGAGAACCCCTTCGCCTGGTATCCTGAGAACCCCTCCGCCTGGTATCCTGAGAACCCCTCCGCCTGGTATCCTGAGAACCCCTCCGCCTGGTATCCTGAGAACCCCTCACCATTACTACATTCCTTAAGGACTCTATTATCCTACTCCTTATTGATCAATCCGTGTATGACATTGGATTCTGGACTCTGACTATTTCTATGCCAGCCGCCTGCCACCGACCTAAGCCTGATTTAACCACTCTCGAGTCATAACCCTTCTGATACCGCGCCTGATCTTCTGTTGTCTTTTTGCCTTCTGTATCTTTTGATCCTCTACCCTCTGTACCAGTAAGTGTGTTCTTTTGTATCTGTTTTCCATTTTATGTTCAGTCAGCTCTGATTTGTGTTCTATTCTTTATTCAGCGTCCAGTACCTGTTCTGTTGGCCCTATTGTGCTATTCAGTGTCCTGTCCTGTCTACCCCTTCTGCTAAGTGTACCCTGTCCTCTGTATATATTATCCTGCCCATCCAGCTCCTATCTATCGTTATTAGTTATTCAGATTCCCCTTCTTGGTTTACTTTTGTTTATTTAATAAACCTATGTTTTGGATTACAACCTTCCCTTTCTGCCTCTTCATCTGAGTAACCGCATATTGGGCTCGAATCCTTAACCCCTGCAGTGAGCCGTGACAAGTGTGGATATTTTCCCAATATACAAAAATCAATCCCTTTTTTTTGTTAGAGGCTGAAAGACCAACTAAGGCTAATGTCGGATGAGCGCACTCTGCGTCCGTGCACAACGGTCGTATGTTCTGACGGAAGATGCTGTAGACACCACACGGTCAGTTGTTTTTGACGGACGTTGAACAAACAAGGGAATTCTGGGAAACAAAATGAATATGAAAAATGAGAAGTTGAAAATTATATGAAAAGCCATTTTGTGCGTCAAGGTGCTGGACGTCGCAAATGTGCTGCGTCTGACATCTCATCACTCACACAGAACGCTATGTGGACGTGGCGCACTCTGCGTGTCTGTCCTAGCGGTTTTACGTTCTTGCCTAACTTGCGTCTGTTTGCCACGTGCGCTGTGCTTGAGCAGTTCGGTACGGATGTACTTGGCGTGCGGGTCTCTTGATCATGATTCTATGCTACAACGGACGTTAAACTGTGCGGCAACATGGACGTGATCACTGTGTTTGTCTGACACGGGCCTAAAGTGGGATGCACTGTGTACTCCTTTTTAAGATTGAAGACCTTTTTTATTTAGTTTCTAAATATTGTGTAAACCTTTTTTCATTTTCCATGTCGTAGGTCCTTCACACCACCATGATGCTCTTCCTACATCCTCTGGAGAACTTGAAGGCCTACATCATCACCCGTCCTCCACTGGTGGTCTTCATGGTCAGTGTGAGTGGGATGGCCATAGCCTTCTTGACACTTGGTTACTTCTTCAAGATGAAAGAAATCAAATCACCGGAGATGACAGAGGTACGACATGCTTTCAGCTCAACTGGAAATGTCATAGGCTACAGACAAAGGAGCAGGGTCATAGACTATGTTGCATTTCCAGCTCAATCTATATGGTTTTGGGGCATAAGGAAAGCCGTTCCTAATGCTACATGGATAAGGGTTCGTTCTACCATTACTGCAGATCATTTCAGGTTTAAAAAAAACCATTGAAGCTGTTACAACAATGTTCTAATAATCCATACAATTGTATGTGAGTAAACCCGAAACACACCCCTGTTTACTTTTTGGGATGTCTTCGGTTGGACGTGTCTTTTCTTCCTCAAGTGCCTGGAGAATGTAACCCATTTCTATTCCAAGCAGTAAAAGGATAGCCAACAAATGAAATGGGAAGTCCACGCCCTGAAACAAGCTCTTTAGTATTGTCTCCTTGACTATTAATGACCAGGGGTTATAGCTCATCAGCATTACCCCCATTTACCCCTCTCACTATGGCTAAGCTATATGGAGAGAAAAATAAAGTGAAATTTCCAATATTTATATATTTTCGATTTAATTTGGAGACAAAACATTAATCTTACTCCTTCCTTCCAGGACTGGAATACCTTCCTCCTGAGGTTTAATAACCTGGACCTGTGTATATCGGAGAATGAAACCTTGAAGCATCTCTTGAATGATACCACCTCGCTGGAGAGCCCAATGACAACTGGCCAGACAAGGTCTTCCACGCAAACCCCGCAGGCCCTTGAAGACTCTGGACCCATTAATATCTCAGTAGCAGTTACACTGACGTTGGATCCTTTGAAACCCTTTGGGGGGCTGTCTCGTAACATCACGCATCTGAGCTCCACCATTTTTGGCCACCAAATTGGCCTTTCAGGTATCCTTAACTCAAAAACTGCTTGTGCAGTGTGTTCTTCATTCGAGGCAGACGCAGATGAACTTGATATTTGGAATTCGGATTCCATCTACATTTCCTAGTTGGGTGTGTGAGGATAGAAGTATTGGTCTGGCACCCCTAATCCAGAATCCACAGGACCCAAAGCATCCCGGTTTTTGGATTATTCTGGATTTCAGAATCCAGCAGCATCCAGTGTTTCAGAGGAAGGGTATAGTAGTGCAAGAGCCGCAATGGTTTTTCATGCTACTGCTCCCAGCATGTTCACACGCAAGGAATGCTCTGCAGCATTTCTTCACAGGCAACATGTCTGCAGTCAGAGATACTATGGGCAGCATGTCACATGCAGGGGCTACCAGCATGTGCCATGGTCTGCTGTAGCACTTGGGAGCCACGTTCTCGAGTGGCAGTGACCGTACGGAGTGCCCCTGGTCAGAAAATAATAAATCTAGACATCTCTGAAAACGCTGGTTTTGAGTCTTCCAGATAAGGGGTGTCCAACCTGTAATCTAAAATGCTTGGTTTGGAGATGTGGGGTTTCTTGACTTTCAGCCATTGTAAATTTCAACCCATTGCTTCGTTTGTGTTTTATATTTATCCCTTCTCTTAAACTAACATAAACTGTCAGCATGAATGATTGTGTGACTTGTACTTGTGATTTTTTTTTATTTTTTTTATTTATGCCAAAAATACATGGGCTACTTTAAAAATCTTTTCTTTTAAATCCTTGCATTAAATGGCGTTTCTGCCCCCCCTCCCCCCCCAATATAATGTCTTTATGAAAAAGTCAACAATGCAGTTTAGAAAAATCTGAATATTTTACGCCTGCTTTCTCATTTGGGTAAAATAAGTGTTTTGTTTTTTTTTTACTATCTAGGTTTGAAAATAGTGAATCAAAACAAAAGAAATTTGACTAATTTTTATATCGTGTTTTTTTTTTTTTTTTCTCCCTCCGGTTTCAAGGCAGAGATTCCCACGAAGAGATGAACATCACGTTTACTCTGCCAGCTGCTTGGAATTCCGATGACTGTGTCCTGCATGGGCACTGCGAGCAGGTGGTATTTACCACATGTATGACGGTGACCGCAGCAAGCGGGGTGTTTCCAGTCACATTGTAAGACGCAGACAGACTATATGAATCTCACATCCAGGCTTTGTTTTCTAGTTTAGCGTCTTGAAAATTCCTTACTTATGTACTTTTTTATTTTTTATTTTTTTTACTAGGCAGCCACCACACTGCATACCTGAGACATATAATAACGCCACTCCGTGGTACAAAATCTTCACCACCGCTCGGGACTCGAGGACAAAGTATGCACAAGACTATAACCCGTTCTGGTGTTACAAAGGGGCCATTGGGAAGGTGTACCACACATTAAATCCCAAACTCACAGTCATTGTTCCAGAGGTAGGATTCCTCGGCTGCGGAAATACGTATTTCTGAAACCATATTGCATTAAGACTTGCCTGACCACCTACTTCAGGCAGGAGAAACCTCTGTTGCTGATTTAGGCTTTTTATTTTGAGAGACCTCTAAGCCTAGCTCAAAATATTTCTTCCCTAGAAACTTAATTTATCAGTTGATACCTCCTCATCCAAACCTCCTATATTTTAGGATGCGTTTACCTTTTTTAACAGGTTATACCTAATACCTTGTAAATTTTGAATGCCTACTTCATCAAACCTCTAATGTGTATTCCCTGGTTTTAACCATTTCACTTTCGCTGCTGTGTTCAAGTTAACTCGATCAGGACATATTGTAGACGTTTACAAAAATAATCTGCTTGCATATGGGCTCCAGGGCATGCACCAGAAGCTGACGATATACTAAAAAATACCAGAACTGCACTCGGCCCAAAGTGGACGTAGATTCTGTCTGCAGTATCTCGGACATATGCAGCAGTATTGAAATTTGAGCAGTTGAGGGAACAGTCTGCCTGTCAGTTACTTTGTAAGATCTGGAAGAGCATCATATTCCTCTTTGACAGTTGTTTTACAGTTTGTGTGGCTGTGATGGGATTAAAAGGGCCTTTTTAAAGTAGTGCTCCATAAAACCAGTAGTTCCTGTCTGTGGCTTTATGGAAAACCACCAGGTAGTGAAAGGGCTAATAGTAGCTCAGATGGTGGTTGTATATTAAAATCAGCACCTGCTTCCTTTGTTGAAATTGCCAGTAAGAATTTTTTTTTTATGTTTTGCATATGCGTCAAATAGCCGTTTATACGGTTTGTATATTGTGAAAATTATGCAAAAACATATTTTTTAGGAGTGTGATACAACTACCCAATGACCCATAAATGCCTCACTGCTTTAACTTGACTGGGTAGTGTCCCTATAGTGTATGAATGATGACAAATGTAGAAATACATGAATATTTGAAAATCTTATGTATATTCTTTGCATTAACAGGATGATCGCTCTCTCATAAACCTACACCTGATGGACACTAGCTACTTCCTGTTTGTGATGGTTATCACCGTCTTCTGCTACGCTGTGATCCGAGGAAGACCAAGCAAACTAAGACAAAGCAACTCTGAATTTTCTCCTGAAAAGGTCACAATTTTTCTCTGACAAGTTCTATTTTGTCAGCTGGATCCATTTAATTTGTGTTTTTGTAATGGCAAACCATATTACACAATTGGATATACAGTTGTGTTCAAAATTATTCAACCCCCAATGCTGTAAAGGGTTTTAGGGAATTTAGTGTACATTTGTAATTGTATTCAGAATGAAATCCTACAAGGACTTTTTAAAGAACCATATGCAACTAAAATGACATCAATTGGTTTTGTAATACAGTAGTAAATGTTTCTTTTGTGAATTCTTCATTGACACAATTATTCAACCCCTTAAAGACTACCACTCTGAAGAACAGAGGTTCATTCAAGTGTTTTCAATCAGGCATTGAAAACACCTGTGGATGTCACGGAGCAGCAATAAAGCATAATAAGCACCAATTAGGCAGCTTTAAAATGACTGTAATATTCAGGTCCTTCTAGACATTTACTGGTGTGGTTACAAACATGAAGTCAAGAGAATGGTCCAGGAAGACAAGAGGTGAGTACTCTTCACAGGAAGGGCAATGGCTATAAGAAGATTGCAAAGATGTTAAACATACCAAGAGAGACCATAGGAAGCATCATTCACAAATTCAAGGCAAAGGGCACTGTTGAAACGCTACCTGGTCGTGGCAGAAAGAAGATGCTGACTTCGACTGCTGTGCGCTACCTGAAGCGTAGAGTGGAGAAAAGTCCCCGTGTGACTGCTGAGGAACTGAGAAAAGATTTGTCAGATGTGGGTACTGAAGTTTCAGCTCCGACAATACGGCGCACACTGCGTAATGAAGGCAGCCATGCCAGAACTCCCAGGCGCACCCCCTTGCTGTCTCCAAAGAATAAGAGTCGACTGCAGTATGCCAAAAGTCATGTGGACAAACCACAGAAGTTTTGGGATAGTGTTCTGTGGACTGATGAAACAAAATTACAACTGTTTGGGCCCATGGATCAACGCTATGTTTGGAGGAGGAAGAACAAGGCCTATGAAGAAAAGAACACCTTGCCTACTGTGAAGCAGGGCGGGGGGGTCAATCATGCTTTGGGGCTGTTTTGCTTCTGCAGGTACAGGGAAGCTTCAGCATGTGCAAGGTACCATGAATTCTCTTCAGTACCAGGAGATTTTGGATGACCATGTGATGCAGTCCGTCACAAACCTGAGGCTTGGGAGACATTGGACCTTTCAACAGGACAATGATCCCAAGCATACCTCCAAGTCCACTAGAGCATGGTTGCAGATTAAAGGCTGGAACATTTTGGAGTGGCCATCGCAGTCACCTGACTTAAATCCGATTGAGAACCTCTGGTGGGACTTAAAGAAAGCAGTTGCAGTGCGCAAGCCTAAGAATGTGACTGAACTGGAGGCTTTTGCCCATGACGAATGGGCGAAGATACCCGTAGATCGCTGCAAGACACTTGTGTCAAGCTATGCTTCACGTTTAAAAGCTGTTAGTACAACATTCTTTTACAGTTATAAGATTGAATGTCACTTGGGGGTTGAATAAAACTGATAATGATGTGAGCACAGAAAAGACATTTGTGGTTATTTCATTATAAATGTTAGGTTATATTTGTCTGACCTACACGTGCCTCTTTAATTTAATTGTAAGCAAGATGACTGATCAAAATCAATGTCAAACTGGCCAAAACACTCAATTTCAGTGGGGGTTGAATAATTTTGAACAGAACTGTACAGTGTCTAGGAGTGGAAATTTCAAAGAAAAAAAGGGACTTTGACTTCAAACATTGCTGTCCCTAAATTAAGTCACGTTGAGCATTGGAGTGCTCAGCTCCCCGTTTCTCTCCTGAACTACTGTGTATTCTGTTGTCGCGCTGGGTCCCACAAGCTGACATCTATAAACTGTACTATTACCTGTGAGGGAGAATCCTTTTTTTTTTCTTATTCACGAATGCGAATTGGACATGGCTGCAGTTCTTGAGAAATGAAATCACACACACCTCTTCCAGCCCTACATATTTGGCTTAGAATCTTAAAAGTACCTTTTTATCTTCTTAGCCATGATCTACCTCTGATTTGCATCTGCTGCCGAAATCAAGAGCTGATGGCTCCCCAACAAGCCCATGAGATGCTTCTTGACTCAATGTTTAGAACCTGGGAAGGCTAGAAACGATTGACGGCCTTCAATGTGGAGGGAATCACTCTGCTTTTATGGTTTGTCAGAGCTGAGTGGAGGACAGTCTGCAGACCAAGACTTGATTACATTAATATGGTCGTGGTATCTTAAAAGGACATTCCATTAAAAATAGAGCCTCCTTTTTGTGTCCTTTAAGGGCAAATTATTTTACTCGTCTCTGCGTGCAGCTTGGGCTTCTAAATCCATTACGCTCTGCAGCGTTGCGAAGCAAATAGCATAGTGTAGGATCTGGAAATTGAGCAACACTCAGGACTTGCACCTATTGCATATGCAGGTTCCTTAGTACCAATGCAGGACAATGAATTGGAGCTGCATGCACATGTGCAGAACTGATCCATCG